>JAWWMO010000001.1:96730051-96757828 GCA_035047845.1 Dendrocincla fuliginosa
CTCCTCGCCTCTCCTCGCATCTCCTCTCCTCGCCTCTCCTCCCCTCCCCTCCCCTCCCCTCCCCTCCCCTCCTCCCCTCCTTTTTCATCACTTTTATGTGTGGCATTAGAAGGAATTTCTTGGCATGCTAAATTGGTTTGTCCATTTTGGTGTGCTAAGTATGTATTTCACAAAAGGTGAAGTATATACAATATATATTGGTCTAGAAAATATTTGCTCAACTCATGAGTAAATTAATTCAATTAATATATTCACCAAATAAGGCAACAGTCTCGAACTCTGCAGTCATCTCACTCATCACTGGAAGTCTTAGAAAACATCAATTAGGAAAAAAAAACATTCCCTGTGGACTGAAATCTCAGACATATTCAGGTGTATGTCTACCTAAAGATCAAGTTTCTTCTACAGTTCCTGTAATCAGTACCACCTATTTCTGTTTAAGGTCATGTTTGTGCTCCCAGACGTATGCAAAGCCAGCACTGTCTTAAGTCCATAAGCTGATCAGAGCTCAGCTCAGCCTGAAGCTTACACAGTCCTACAAATCACTCTTGTGAGCAGCCTGAATCAATAACAGGTATTGAATACACCTTAAAACAGAGTCTTCCAAAAGCACTGTCAGACATCTGATTGTGTTACCCCCAGAAAATTTATATATCTAAACCAATAATTTTCCACTGTAATTGTGAAAACAAGGGAAGATTCCTGCCTAATCAGAACTAGAAAAATGACAGAACTGTTCCCTTCAGTTCAAAACTGGCTTGCCTATGGCAATTGCCTTCTGAAAAATCCTGGCTAAAGTACATATCTTGTGGCAACAAGACTTCTAGGAATTGGTCATTAGAAAGCCAAAATGCCTTAAAGGACCTGGACCTACAATATTGTTCCCCCTAGGCTATTTTTTTCCCAGATATGTATTTCTGAGCTTCACTTCGGAGCAAGGGAAATTACCATGGCTGTTGAAGTTTCTGATGCATGAGAGTTTTTTACAATGTGCTCCAAAATACGTTTCAGAAATGTGTTCTGTGACCTCCACTGATCATAAATTACATTCTGCCTGACAAACATAGTACTACTGATATGGTTTAACCCCAGACAGCAACTAAGCCCCTTGCAGACATTCACTCCTTCACCAGCAGGATGGGGGAGGCAATTAGAAGAGTAAAAGTGAGAAAACTCATGGGTTGAGATAAAGACAGTCTATTAACAGGTGTTGCAAAAGCTGCAAATGCCATCAAAGCAAAACAAGGAATTCATTCACCACTTCCCATGGGCTGACAGGTATTCAGCTCCCCCCAGGAAAGCCAAACTCTGCCACATGTAATGGTGAACTGGGAAGACAAACAACATCACTCTGAGCATGTTCCACCCATGTTCCTTCTTCTTCACTCAGTTTTACATGCTGATCATGAAGCCATATGGTGTTGGATATCTCATGGGTCAGTTGGGATCAGCTGTCCTGGCTGTGTCTCCTCCCATCTCCTTGTTCACCCTGTCTGCTCACTGGTGGAGTGGGGGGAGAGGTAAAAAAGACCTTGACACTGTAAGTGCTACTCAGCAACTGCAAAAGCAACACTGTGTTATCCACACTGTTTCCAGCACAAATCAAAACACAGCCCCATACTAGCTCCTATGGATAAAATTAACTCTATTTCAGCAAAAACCAGCACAGCTACTTATGTTAAACATTTTAAAAGTCTCTATCAGTCTACTTGGTTTTGCAGTTTAGGTCGACAAATCTTCTGATACTCCTCTACTCAAATATGTAACATTCTGATGTTAAAAACATACTGCGGGCTGCTTTGGCACTCCACTTAGGGGAAGAGAACACAGAGGCTCTTATTCTCATTTATTGCTGTTTGTTTGAAATGCTCCTGGCATTTTACAGGCAATAGAGAAAGCAATGAACCTTACTTTCTGACAGATCTGCAGTTTTAGGGACTTTGTTTAAAGGAAAGGTTTGTCCTTTGTAAAAGAAATTATAATCATACATCTTTTCTACTTTTCTCTGACTATTGGTTACAACATACACAATGAAGAATCCAGATGTGGCTGTAACTTGCAAGTTACAAAAAATTTTTCCTTTCATTTAAACCTCCATTTTTACATATCACTTTTGATGAAACTCAGGTGAAACAACAGATCATATCATATCAAAAGGAAACATTTTTGTAAATGCTGTACACTAACAAAGACATGGGTTGCAAAAGTTTCCAGAAGATTTGGATCAGAAGAAAATGCTGTTCTTCAAGCAAGTCTAAAAATAGTCTTAGCTTACCAGATGTCCTTCATGAATCATGGATATTTAAAAGTCCTTTAGAAATCTAGGGTTTTTTCATCTGGGAACTGGTTAAATTACAGAGTAAAATGCTCTCAATTTACTAAATATCTGATAATTGTATCTCATTGTTTCATTGGTTTGTATCCCATTTTCATTGTATAATATGATCAAAGAATTCTCCTTTTAAAATTATCTGATACATTGGTAAAAAAATGAAAAACTCTTTCCCTCAAAACTGGATAAAAATACATAGGTTTAAAGACAGAGAATATCAGAAGAGAGTGGAGGAGTGACAAAGTTGACCAGGCACTGTTTGGCTGTAGATGCAGTTTTTAATAGCACCCACCTCTATTAAATTCTGGCATCCAAGGATTCTGCCTGTAAGTGAATTGTGATCTTTAACATGAACAAATATAAACAGGACAAGGCCTAAGTTCAAAAGCAGATCAGTACTATTTACCAGGAGCTGGCAGAAAATGGCATCGTAAATCTTACACTTCAGTTGACTTAGCATGATGCCTTTCTTTGTGCTGAAATGTTATGAGCTTTGTGAGCTGCTTGGATTTTAAGGTATTTGTACATAAGCTTTGCTTCCCTGGTTTTGTTTTGTCCTCAGAAAAAATTTTATTGTGTGTATGTGAGTGCCTCCATATGAACTAAGTCAGGCAGAAAGTACAAATCAATGACTTTGAAAGAGCAGCAGTCTCTCCTGAAAACGACAGGACCTGGGGACATATAAGTCTCTAAAGACACACAGTCATCTTCAAGCACTGCACAAAAGTCTTTAATGATTGTCACTGCAGTTATACACTTGATACTATGACTCAAAAGAATGATTTGGTGAATGGAAGAGTAAACTCACTAAATAGACGGTAATGTTAGAAAATCTTAAGTTTTTAGGCAGAACATCTAGAACTGACTTCAAAGGTACTTGACATTCTTCCTAGTACCACCGATTCCTGTAGGATATTAAAGAAGTTAAAATAGAGTAATCAATAAAATAGATTGTGAATTTTAAAAAATAAACCCACAGAATGGTTGGTATTCTAGACATTATGAAATTAATGTAAGCTATTCTAACACAAAAAATGGCCCAAACCTTTCAGAATTGTGGTGTGTTGGGGGTGATTCCAGAGCATCCAATGAGATTTTACTTTCTCAATAACTTAAAACATTATTAGAGCTGCACTAATTATCTCTATACTTTCCATTGCATAGTAAGAGATTACACTACTTAAAGCAAAATAGCAAAAAGGACATTTTGTTGTGTCAGGATAATAAAGTCTTCATTAAATTCTAGACTTTTTTTTTTTTTTTAAGGGGGAAGCTATAGCAATTTTTTGCTAATGTCAATAAACAGTGGAGAGACTTAAAATAAACATGTACCTTAAGGACATGCATTAAAGAACAAGCACATGCATTTTTTACTTTAGATGTGGTATTAGGTTTGTGGGTCACTGATTCAGCAAGACTGAGATAGAAATGGGTAACCTGAACACCGAGTCTTTCAATAGGTAGAGAGAGAGGTTAAAGAGGACCTGGTTAACCTTTACAACACTAACTACTACATACAAATTGCTTTATCAACCTGCTTCCTGAAGCTGTTGGCATTCAATGCTTCTGTCATATCAGGGCATTCTCCTTCCCTAAAAAGCTAGAATTTTGGTCTCTAGCAATGGACCAGACTTTTTCCTTTTGTTTTGTTTCCTGTCCAAAGGCTGGTTTAAAAGGCTAACAAGAGGGAACAACTGCTACGTTGCTGCCAAGAATATTAATTGACTATTTATGGTCGAAGTGAGCACTGGGGCCTTCATGTCCCGGGCATGCTTCCCACAGGTCTCTTCTGTTTCTGGGAGCAAGAACAGGGTTTTACTCACGAGTATCTTCAAGACTTCTAAAGACTCCAGTGAGGATAAAGTTAAAAGCTTTTCTTTTTGTCACCTTTTAAGTTAAGCTTTCTGTCCATTTGGGAAATTGGTCTTTCTTCCCTTGTCCATTAACTTACTCAGGTTTCTAAAAAGCTACTGGTGAAAATATGACCACAAGCACTTCTCTATTCCCTTATGGCCTCAAGTGACATGTGAGAAAGTATGTGGATGGTCTTGTGAGATATTCCTTCCTAAATAACTCTGCTTTGGGGCCAGACAGGCAATCAATAAAATTCAAATATATCTGTAAGTATTTTAGGTTTTTAGATCCTCTAAACCAGGATACCATCTGGACAATCCTTTTTAAGAAAAACTGACTATTCAGTATGACCTTCATTTTTTTCAGAGGAGAAAGATGGCTGACAAATTAGGAAAGCAAAATCTCAGAATCATAGAACCACAGAATATTCTGAGATGGAACAGACCCACTAGGATCATCAAAGTCCAATTCTTGGCCCTGCACAGGACGATCCCCAAGTCACACCATGTGCCTGAGAGTGTCATCCAAACGTTTCTTGAACTCTCTCAGGTTTGGTGCTATGACCACTTCCCTGGGGAACCTGTTCTAGTGCCCAGCCTCCCTCTGGGTGAAGAACCTTTTTCTAGTATCCAACCTAAACCTCCCCTGACACAACTTCAGGCCCTCCTTGCTGCCAGGGAACTGCTGACTCATATTCAACTTGCCATCAACCAGGACCCCAAGGTCCCTTTTCTTGGCACTGCTTTCCATCATCTTATTCCCTAATCTGTACAAACATCCAGTGTTGTCCCATTCCACGTGCAGAATCCGGCACTTTCCTTTTTTTGAACTTCATATGGCTGGTGATTGTGCAGCCATCTAAATTGTCAAGGTCTCTCTGCAGGGCCTCCCTGCCTTCAATGGAGTCAACCACTCCTCCCAGTTTACCATCATCAGCAAACTTGCTTAGTATCCCTTCAATTGTGCATCCGAATAATTTATGAATCTTGCTGTCTTTTTTTGATCTTGACATCATGATACTAGTGTTGCTGACTTACTTCTTCCACAGTAGAAAACAGTGGTTCCTGGAGCATTTTGGAAGTTTTCACCGAAGCAATGTTGTCAATCTTTCTGAAGAACCACTTGAACTGAAGATGCTGAAGCCCCTCGAGTATATTCGTCAGCAAATTAGTTATTGACAGAGTTGGTACTGGAACACGGGTTAGAAAAACCCAAACAAAATCACAACATTTTGCTGATTATGAAGAATTCAAGCAATAGTTTTGGATAACTAAAAGATGAAAGGGTAAAAAATGAATTATTTAAATAGTTCATTCTTGTAGTTGCAAAACACTGCTTTTTATTCAAGTGGAAGTGGAATTGCTTTGATGAACAGAAGTATCCCTAGGAAACCTAATTTAGCAATCTAGTCTCATTTTCTACATTTACCTAATTCAAAATAAGTCCTTTGACCAATTTTTCTCACTGTCTCAATGATTTCTTTTAGCATTAGTCTATAAATAATTTTATATGAAGAAAATCAGTCTCAACATATTATGCAAACAACTCAGTATCTCTTACAGCTCAGTTGGTAGCTTCTGTAAGGAAGAAAAAGGCTTCAGAGATGAGACAGAAAAGTAAGTTTTGTACTGGCTCTTCAATATCCCATTCTAGTAGGAATAACAGCTAGGTTGGAAGTGGAAGGGGAGATCATATTTCTGGTGTGGCATGGGCTCTATTGCATTAAAGCTTAATCATGTAGACCTAAAGTTTTGCTTGTGATAGAAATGCCCAGGGAGGAAAAAAAAAAAAAAAAGTTAGAAGTGTCCTAAACCATTAGCTTTTAGATGAGCTAAAGGAACAAAGTTTAGAATGAACCTGAACTGGCCTTTTGGGTTTTTTTCTCTTGTATTCCTTTTAGGTCTTCCTGATTTTTTTTTTAAACAAACCTAACTTATATTGCCAGTAGTCAACATTTTCCTTTCCAGAGGGGGAAAAAAATCCATTATTTTCCTGTGTTAAATTAACGTTCATAAAATCTGGTATTTTTAGGTCAATTTTAGTTAAATATTTATAGTTTCAACTTGTTTTATCATACAAAACCTCAAAGTACTGGGTTTTGTATTTGGAATAAAAAATGGAGAATACTATTATCTGTTTCTGTTTCTCCAAGGAGTGAATTCTATTAATTTATTCTAATCTCCAAAAATGGAGACCTCCTTTCTCATGAAGATAGATAGTTAAATTCTGAAGGTCAGAGTAACTCTGGCCCTGCTCAGTCGATGACTGGAAAACACTGGATGAAACATTATATGTGGCTCAGTGTTCTTTCTATAAGGAGCAATTGCCAAGAGCAGAACCGTGGGTGTAGGTACTTATTGTGTTCAGGCTTCAGTAAGCTTCATCATGATAATTAATTCATGAGATAAAGAAGGTATACATGATTAAGGTCATTTCATCACCAAACAAAAAGTGAGAAGTCATCTCTTAGTTCTGGTGTTCATGTTTAGGTTGCTATTTTTAAGTGCAAGTTCACAGGGGAGTCTAGAAACCAGAGGCTGTTTTGATGATTTGTGCGACATGTCTTCAAATGAAGAAGCAAATATGATTGAAAGCTCCCTAGGGGGTTTCTTCTGCCTGCAGGCATAACCTCTTTCTTCCTTGGATTTAGTTTCAATTAACTCCTCGTCAGCTCTGTGCTGAGCTCAGCAAAGCACCAGACCAGTCAGCAGTCTTTACAAGTTGTGACAAATAAACATATTTGAATACAATCTGAATAATGTACCAGAGCCCATCATACCCTAGTCTTTCTTCCATGGCGGGTTGCTAACCATGGATATGATGATTCAGTATTACTCTGCATTTTTGTGTGGTTATTTATGCTCCCACACAGTGTCTGCAAAAAGATACCTTCACTAATCTGATCATATTTTGCATCTCTTTTTTCAGTGGCAGTGAATGAATCTCTAGATATTTGGTTTATATGTTTTTAGGGTCTACATTATTTTACTTTCTACCTTTCTTTAGGTTTTCTAAGTAACATCTAAATCAGTGTATCCCCAAGATATGTAGATCACTTATTACCAGTGGAGTCAGCAACTATATCTATATTTATTCTTGTGAAAGGGTTTGACCCAGGTGACTAATTTAAAAGCAGCCATAAAAAAATGTTTATCTAGAACAAGGTACATCTTAGGATGCATTTGGAAGCTGTCTGGAGCTGACTGACAAAAGGGACATCTTTAAATGTACCTCCAACCATGATCTCATACTAAAACACATTTTATGTACTATCACTTGAAAGCCAGCTTCTTCTGTTCTACTTTCATAGGGTTGTTTGCTATGCCAGAAAACGTGATAAAAGATACTTCCTAGGTTGAAGCTTGATACAGAAAAAAATCAACATTTTATCCAAGAATATGATGATGAGACAAACTCTTTAAAAACAAGAACAAAACTAATCAGAAGGTTACCTTGAGGTGTCTGGGTGATCCGAACTTATTCTACCTGCTTAATGGAATGGGAACCTAGGCAAGTGTTCATTGTATAGGAAAGACATCTACCTCAGAAATTATTTCAGAAGTCCTTTTATGGACCTATCATGTTCCTTCAGGCAATGTCCATTCATAAATTTTGCAAGAATCTGCCAGAAGTCTGGGAGAAATTATTATGAAATTCTGCAGTACATGTAGGTTTGTTTTTCTTTTATTGCTTAACACCTGGGAAAGTTCTGAGGAACTTAAGTGATATCCAGTTTCTGGTTGCATATCAAGCAGGATGCAGGGAAGTTATTGAGCAGAGGTATATCATATAGAAGATAGGTCTTAGGAAAATCAAAATGGAATATGGGAATAATATCTATCTACCCAACAACATATAATTTTAGTAAGTAGTCTAAGATACCACTTCCCTCCAAACAAGAAGTTCTCACTATGCTCACTGTACAAATTAATATCAACCTAGTATTGCAATAATGTTACAGTTTCAAAACCTTTCATCGAATTTTTTCTCTCCCTTACCATCACAGAGGTTTGGGAGCTGCAGCCCACTCCCCACTACCTGCGCCTAGAACCAGCTAACAAAAGGATGGCTGATAGCTTTGCATTCCAACTTAATGGCTGGGGAGGAGTGGGGCGGTGGGGCATGGGAGAGATATTTTTTTTCTGGGGTTTTTTTCTGCCGTACTTTTTTCCTCCAGCTGCTGTGTGGATGCTAGCCACCATTTGCTGGGCTGGTGGAAGCACTTAGAGGGCGCTCCCTTGGTTTGGACCCCCAAATCTGCTCACTCTGTGCTGTTTTTTGGAGAGAGAGCAGTTGCCACTACCTGGATTTGCTACAGACTCTTTGAGGGTCGACGCTATCTGCAGAGGAATTGCTAACCCCCAACCCCCAATTCTTGTGGATAAAGGATGAGGAGAGGGTCTTTACACTGCCCACGGGAAAGGTTTCATCGTGTCCTTGTGGCTGCCATTCCCACGTGAGCTTTTTTCAGAACAACGCCTCTCCCTGGTCCCCATCTGTGCCTCGCTGGAGTTTGTGAGTGACTTTCGCGGCCACTGTCTCCCGAGGCGCGGCATCAGCTCCTGCTGTCTGTAAACAGAACTTCACCGAGGGGGCAGAGATAGGACTTGATCTGTTTGAAAGTTTTTGGTTATGGTGTTGCTGTTTGTTCCGCTCTGGTTTATTTTTTTTTTGGTCGGTTGGTTGTTTTTTTGCGGTATATATATATATATATATACACACACACACATATATTTGTAGTAAAGAACTGTTTCTATACATTTTCTGATTAAAGTCTCTTAATTTCAAAGGTTGCGGTGGTTTTTGGGAAGAGGCCCCCTTCCTAGTCCAGGTAGACATCTTAGTTTCCCTTTAAACTGAGAAAATAATATTAACAATTTCCAAGTGTGTTTGTTACTGCTGTAAGAGTTGGGGTCTTTCCTCCCTTTTAGGTATTACAGAAAGAACACAGACTGAACTTTTTACTGGTGTTGTGGTTTAAGCCCAGGTGGAAATTAAGCACCATACAGCCAGTCACTCAGCTTCTTTCTGTTCTCTCCTACTCTAGTGGAATGGGGAGGAGAATAAAAAATAAAACTTGTAGACTGAGATAAAAACAGTTTTATAATTTAAAACAAAGTAAAATACAACAATAATGGTAAATGATAACAGCAATTATCATAGAAAGGAAACTAAAAAAATAACAAGTGATGTACAATACAATTGTTCACCATCCGTTGACCGATGCTGGATCCCCCATCCTGAACCCAGATTGGACCCCCTTCCAGGTAACTCCCCCACTTCACTTTATGGGCATGATGTTCTGTGGTGTGAAATATCCCTTTGGCCAGTTTGGGTCAGCTGTCCCAGGTATGCTCCCTCCCAGTTTATTTTGTGCATCTTCTCACTGACAGGGTGAAAGACACACACAAAAAGTCCATGACTTAGGATTAACACAACTGAGCAAAAATCAAAACATCAGTAGGCTATCAAGAGCATTTTCATTCTGAATCCAAAATACAGCACTGTACTAGCTATTGATAAGAAATTAACTTTTTCCAAGCCAAAACCAGGACAACTGGCTTTTCTCTGTTGCAGTGAGGATATTGCATGATGAAATGTGACCTAAGAAAAACTTAAAGCTGCTATTATTATTATTATTGTTATTACAATTGTCATAAGCAAGGAAAAAATAGATTAAATTGGCTAAGAGCAAGTATGGCATCTACTAAAATTAGTAAATATTGCTAGCCAAGGGGCTGAGCAGAATCTATTGCAGGACTACAGATATACTTTCTTTTCTAAGTCTGGTAGGGCTCAGTATTTTCATTATTAATCAGGATAGTGAAATAAAATGATGAGAAAATATTAAAATTACATTGTCAGGAAGGGGACTCAGGCCCTTGGGAAGACAGCTTCAGAGTTCAAAATTATCTCTGCAATTTGCCATGATTATCAGTTGTAAAGTCTTAATACTAATTCTAATACCAAACAGAGAGTACTTGCTAGGTAGACAAGCAAAGGAGAAGTCTGTGCTAAGAAGTAGTTAAAAAGCACTGGTAGCAATGGGAAAGACTTTGCTCAGCATAATACATGGATTTTCCAGTGGTACTTAGGAAACGTTTGGAATGAAAATGACACCATCAAAATCACTACAAAATTTAGAAAATTTGATTGTCAAGAAACTTAATGGAATGTCTCTGACTAGAAGAGATTGTGACTGAATTTTCCAGTATAAAAGATTGCTATTAAAGAGCATGATTAATTGTTCATCATGTCCCATGAGTGTAATATTAAGTATGCAGCTTAATTTACAGCAAAGAAAATTTTGGACAGATCAGGAAAACATGCTTCTTAATATAAGACTAGCCAGAACAGGCTGTTTAGGTAAAACACTATAATCACACAAGTTTCTGTCAGGGACAGCTTGACTATACCTGAATTGTCTCAAAACAAGGAGATAAATCATCTTTTGATGTGAGAGATGTTTGGGGGATTTTTTAGGCTTTCCCCCACCTCTCCACCTCCCTCTCCCTCCACCCCACTTCTAATAATTTCTGTTTAGGAATTTTTGAACTTAACAGATAAAATTCAGTTTTTTGCTTAATGTTGTTTTTCCACAAGCCCATGATAATTTTTCATGTTCAAAACATCACATCCAGTTTAACAAACAATCTGGGAGCTATTACCGTCATAGAATATTCTATCTTGCTTAGCTGTTCTTGACACAGCAGTAATAATGAAGTCAATATGTTAAACCAGGTTTCTGCTAGATCAGCTACATGTAATTACTAATACACAAAAAGATTCTAAAATAAAAATGTTAAAATAAATCATACAGATGATGAATATAAATTGTAGAAATGGAGCAAAAATTACTAGTTACTGGTATATTAGACTCATTAATTAGAATCTTCACATAAAGATGACATAATATTGCCTGGAAAAGCTTTAGAAAAATAATTTGAAATCCCATGAAAACTACAGAACAAAAGATGACAGCTTTGGAAATAATACCTGAGGAGGAATTACATAGTCAGAACATCATGTAGCCATATGGGTATCAGCAAAATCTGAAGGACATATCCAAGAAAACAAAGAAGCTTTAGAACTACATGCAATTCTTACTTAAACTGTAGGTCATAATAAAGTTATAGGAAACACAGGAAGAAAATGCAGACAAATAAGAAACCATGAGTCTTCCATAATGAAAGGACCAAAACCCAGCTTCAGCAAAAAAAACCCCACAGAGTTTCTCACAAGTGCAAAGGTTGATTCAAAGACGATGAGTTAGAAAGATCCCAAGATAAAGAATAAGAGCAGATCTCTATGATTACAGGAAGAAAGCATGTCATATCCACCTGTAAATCTTGAACTGAATAAAAATTGAGAAATAAAACTGCCTATACCAGCTGAGTCATATAATAACTCAGCTGATCTTGTTAGCTAAGAAGAAGAGCCATTATTATTTTGTCCAAGAAAATGTTAGTATTGCCTCTTTTTGTCTATGAGTTAAAGAAAAAAAAAAGAAAAAAATATTAGCTACTTTACTAATACTTATAATTCTTATTAAGATCACAATGTTGTTTTAGCCAGATTCCAGTGTATTTGTAATATAAAGGTAATGAAAATGGTTGCAATCTACTCTTCTGATATACATAAGGCTGGGGTTTTTTTCCAGAAGAACTATACTACAACTCATGTTGGTACTATTAATTGCATAAAACTAGGCTGATGAATGAGATGACAGGGGGAATGAATGTCAGAAGGTAAAAACTGAAATAAATAATGACAATTTCAGGGAAAACAATAAAAAAATTGCAAAATCTGAGTAGGAAATGGTTCTCATGAGAATGTCATAGTAATGATGTTAGAATCATCTCGTACTTCTAGTTAAATTCCTTCAGATAGGAATGAGTACTCAGGAAAGGAAGTCTAGTCAATATAATAAAGAGAAAATACTGAGGTAATATTGCTACATATGGGTGTTATGGAAATCAGTGTTACAAAAATTGCAATGCAAAAAAATGAAAAGAAATGAAAAGAAAGTATATATTGTCTCAAAAATGAGCACCACAAAACCAGAGAAAATAACTGAAACTATTCAGCTGTACATTGCAAAGACAGAAATCTCTGTCAATTCTCCTTTCTCCTCTTGCCAAAATCTCATGAGGAATATTGTATTCAATTTTCATTTTCTTGCCTCAAAAATGATGGAAATAGTCTGCAGTTAAGGCATCCAGATTGATCTGGATATTCTAAGAGCATACTTCTGTTGAGTGTTCAGAGAAGCTGTAGAATGGAATTTCGTGAGACTGAAAAATTGCATAAACGTGCTATAGGGTAAAAAATAATGTTATATTTTTTTCATTCAGGAACAGAAAACTCTGTATTTGGAAATTCAAATTGTCAATAAACTTGGCAGAATAATTATATCATGTGGGACACCACTGAGACCACCAGCATTCAGAGAAGTTAGTAGAACAATACTGAAAATAAAACACACTTATCTATTTTGAGTGTTGTGTTTGATGCATGCATGCTGTGAAAATGCTTAAATTTCATATTTTGCAATAAAAATGCATTAAAACATAGAACACTGAACTGAACATGAACACTGAACACTGATTTACTTAACTATATTTTCTCAAAAAATAGTCTCTGTAACATTTTTTTTCTCAGACAGAAAAGCACTTCTTTAGGTTTCTGGCCTATCATAGATTCAACTTTCCTTTTATTATACCACAACTATTACATTTTAAGGAACTGTACCTATTTTTCAAGATCCATCAAAATTGAGTATATTACAACAGAAAAGTGCTCAGCACTCTTTAGCTGAGTAGCAAGAAATGCTAATTGTCTTCACACATGAAAAAAATCATTTTCTGCAAAAAATCTTGCACTTTTCCCCATCACATTTAAACAAGGCTTATAAAAATGCACATGGGCAAAGGGGTACAGCACTTCATCTGTACAAGATGAGTTCATAGAATCATAGAATGGTTTGGGTCGGAAGGAACCTTAAAGATCATCTAGTTCAAACCCCCTGCTATGGGCAAGGACACCTTCCACTAGACCAGGTTGCTCAGAGCTCCATTCACCTTAGCCATGAGCATTTCCAGGGTTGAAATATTCACAGCTTCTCTGGGCAACCTGTTCCAGTGCCTCACCACCCTCATAGTTAAGAATTTCTTCCTAATATCTAATCTAAACCTACATATAAATCAGTCCCATTGTTGCTTTTTCATATAGGTGTTTTCTACAGATACAAACTGTAAACCTTTTATATTCTCAGTCTTTTAATTTTATCACTTAACATAATTGAAATTAAAGTTGCAAATGAAAGATTTTTAGCCATAGGAGAGAGGATGAAGCTGGCCAAACATGGACTTAGACCTTGAGGAAAAGTACTGGAAACTTTCCTCGTCATCCTTCTGTAGGACCTTACATGTTCGAAATGCTATGTGAGCAGTCATTAGTGAATTAGTGATTAGTCTCCTTTCATTCTCTCATACTATTTAGTGAGAGAAGAAGCAAAATGTCAGTAGCACTAATGTGCATCTACACTGCAAAGGATTTTGCTCTGTCATGTATTAATTAGCATGAGAGTAGGAGAGAGAAGTGTTTTAGGAAATATTCCAGGAATATAAAAGGAGCATGAAGGGGAAACCCTGTTCCAAAATCTTAAAGGTAAGACATAAACCAAACCAAAACAAAAACAAAAACAAACAAACAAACAAAAATTGAATAGCTGACCTCAATGTTTTGGTTTATTTTTGAATTGTCATAGTGAAAGGGGGAGTATTTTTTTAATGATGAATCTTCATTCTTTCTCATTTAACTCATTGCCTGTATTCAGAGAACAGAGTAACTGTCTGAATCTCAATTAAATATTATTAGTAAGTCATCTTTCATTATAACCCTGTTTGTTCCCCATAGTGAGCTTGTAAATCATACAAGTTCAGTACTGTGCCTTCCTCAGATGCCCTGCAGGGCGAAGACTGATTTCTCAAACATTTCTTGGAATTTCTCTCTTCCCCTAGGCATTCTCTAACTGGAATTTTAATGTGATTTTCCACTGGCTTGTTCTGTTTTAGAAGTCTGAGGCAACATTTCCTTTTTGCTTTAATCAATTTTACCAATTATTTTCTTTTTCAATAAGAAATGCAAAACTACAGAATGCTTTTAAGAACAACATCTGTTCATTTGCATGGAGAAAATCTTATTTTGTCTGTTATTTTTTCATTCCACTAGTAACTGACAAGTGAGGAAAGTTGAATTATCTTGTGGCAGAAGGGAGGGAAATAAGAACCGCTTTTCCCATATGTATATAAAGCAAAAGTTTTACCGTTGTTTAAAATTCTACTAGAGAAGTTGTACTTAAATACTTCAATACAAAACACCAAAGACAAGAAATTAGGACTGTTAGAAGATAATTTTCTCCAATGCAAGCATTTTCATTAAATAAATATATCAATTCCTGTACATCAGTCTTACATCCTTCAAAGCCTCATGTGGAAGGTACTGTTAAATTTTTCAGAAGTTATGAATACTTAGTCCAGTAGGATGTGATTTTTCTCCCATCACATCTTTGAGGTTTGAAATCTTTATGGTATGGGATACTGCTAAAAAATGTAATTCGCATCTGGCTTCTGAAGTTTTTAGACACATGAATAAAGACAGAATATCTTATGAAAAGTCAGAGTTGATTAAGAGAAGAATGCAGCTATGTGAAAAATCATATTACCATATGTGATTTAAAAACATAGATGAGGACTTAACAAAATAGAATACTAATTTGATGTTTATTCACCCACAGATTCAAGGGTATGCTTGAACATAGCAAACTAATTCAATGGACTAATACAGTAGGTATTAATTATGCACCTTCCTTCTAAACTGGTTTGTTTGAAAGCTTCTTCCTTGACAAACATTTTTCTTTTTTTTCTTTTTTTTTTTTTTTTTTATTTTGAGTCCATTTCAGCCTTCCTCATGTCTTTGTTAACAAAACTGTTATTGTTGCCATTTGCTCTGATAATTTTTTTTCCATAAGTACTTCATAATCTGACATATGAGGACTTCCTCACATCCCAAATGCTTTGAACAACCAAAGCAGCATCAAGGACAGCTAGTTCTCTGTAAAGTCACAATACATATCTATTACATTACATAAACAAATGATGAAAAGCAGATATCATTAACAAATGGAGTTGATTAATATCTCTAAGCATTTCAAATAACTGAATTTTGATGAAGGTCTCTGTGTTCTACAATGAGTCTCTGGGCTATAGAGACAACTAAGGTAATTTTCTAGGATCTTGGGGTTTGTTCACTGTTAATTTTCCGTCTTTCCCAAGAGAATCAAAAAATCATCTTCATTTTAGAAAAATATCAGATTACATAGCAGAACAAATGAATTTAGAATTTAATACTCAGCTTTTAAGTTTTATTCAAAGCTCAAACCTTACACATTTTGCTTTCTCTAATTTATATATATATATAAAAGTATCCCATAGGGATACCTCTAGAATTGCAAGTAGCAAATATTGAATCATATTTAAATGTAGAAATAAAATCTTCATGAAAACAACTAAAAATAAAAGGTCACTTTGCAAGTATTTTTTTCCCACATAATTAATTGAAATTGCGAATGCTTTGTGAATATATTTTATTTTGAGATATTAAGAACTAATTATGACCTTCTAAGTCTTAGGTTTGTAATTTGCAGCTTTCTGCCTGTGAAATGTACTGGTATACTGCACTGAGCCCCCCTACTACTGCAGCCAAGCCATGTTTTGCATGAAAGCAAAATTATTTATTTCCAGCATTTCAGTCACTTTGTCAACAGTGAAATTTAGAGCTCGGAAGGGAGGAAAATAAACAAATAAATTAAATACTTAGAGGACATAATCTTTGTTTACATGATGTATACCATTCTCACTTGTGTCTTATAGGTGTTGCTAATATAGCAAAGCTCAAAATCATTTTCTTACCTGAAAGTGTACATTAAAATGTGTTAGTAATAAATCAAGTGAAATACTGAAGATTTCTTCATATGTTCAGAGAACTGTACAATGTAACTCTCTTGTAGAGGTGTTGATTTGTTGTTTCTTATTTTTTTTCTCTTTTGCTACTTTAAGAACAATATTTCAAAATAAGGAAATAATAAAATAGATATATTCCACTTTCTCGAATCTTTAGGGTTGTTTATTTAAAAGTATATATATGCTATGAGAATATAGATACTATTTTAAGAAGACTCAAGAGACACATTTAGGACTTCATATAACCATCCGTCTTACTGTCAGGAGTATTAAAAACTGGACATTATTATCTTTTGAACTTGATTTTACTTTCACTGTTTACACATTAATTTTTTTTTTTTACTACAGTACGCATTCTATATGGACAGTTCTACAAAATACTAGCTTAATTAAATGCAAGGCATGGATAAACAGATATGCCAGATGCCATCTAAAACAAGCATCACCTATAAGAAATTGTCACATGGGGTAGATCTATAGGAAAGTAATATCATAAAAAATCTACTAAATTTTTATCACAAAGCCATTGAGATATTGCATGCATCATCCTTGGAATTCCAACATCTGGAATAAAGCCAGTGGAAAAACCCACAGACCATAAATCTTTAGAGTATTTTCCTTACTTGAGACACTAGCTAGCCATGACTTTGCTCCAGTTCTGTGCTGTGCATTGTGCCAGGGTTTCTTTGTTCTATTTATTAAGCTGGCAACACAGGCAATGCTAACTCTGGCATTGCAATTCTGTTTGCAGACAAAATTGGTTGTTCCAGTCAGAAAAGCCAAGCTGAGAAAGTGGCAGCATACTGATCATCTCTCAATAACTTTCCATCCCAACTTCCTCAGGGAATGTGAGGGAGGAAGGGGGCTTTCATTGGAAAGCCAGTAAATGAACTGTCAAACCTTAAAAGCAAGTTTTCATTCAGCTCAGTCATATCATCTTCTAACCTGGGGGTCTGGCAGGTCCAGTGTGCTGGCCCAGTGGCAATGGAAAACTTCATGTGATGGAAAGGATGCTCAAAAGAAGAAGGAGACCAAGAAACTTGTTGCTATCGAGTTTCTATATCCTGTCACACCACAGACACCTGCAGAGAACTAAGGCATTGCTCAGGATCTACTCAAGCTACCCTAACCAGAGGTAGCAGTTTATTTAGATTTGTAGAAAACATGCTAATAGATATCTGGATGTCATCTAGTCCATTCCCTGGCCCAAAAGCAGGATCCACTGAGAGGATGCAACAGGTGGAGCTGGTATAGGTAATACTGGGCTGCAGCTGGCCCAAGACGTCAACATCTTCTCTCATATGAGGAGATGGTAAAAGTCTAATCACAAAAAAGAAAAAACAGTAATTCTTGCTGTTCCTGCACTTTGATCTTTCTGGAGAAGTAAAGTCACTCAAGATATTGGTGAGCCCCACTGTCATCACAGTTCTTTGTTAGAAGAATCTGTACTAGTGAATTAAATCTGACAATGGCACAGTCTAAAGTAGAAGCATGAGAGCATCTCTCTCATCCCGGGGTTAGCTTGCTTTCAGCCATGTCTGTGACTTGTGCCATATAACCCCTGCCTGACCCCAGCTCAAACGATAGCAAGCCAGACATATTTCCCAACGTGCAAACAGCAAACCTGAGGAAAGATAGTCATGCAGACATAAACTGTGCTGCACCAGGACCACAGAACAGGATATGGCCATGTTTTATTGTATTAGCCCAGTTATAGTCGCTCAAAAAATGAGGCACAAATCTAGTTTTCCTTCAACTTTTTTCATCTTTAGTAGTCTGGGACCGACCAGGTCTTTTGGATCAGATTTCTGCGCTTTGTGTTGAAAGAGCAGGGGCACATCCTGTCCATCTATAAATGCATGTTTCTGGTGTCACAGAATTCAGCAGTCAATGATTTTCAGTACTTAGACTAGATGAAAAGTATGCTCACAGCAGAACCTGAGACTGAGTCCATACTTTTGGAATTCTATTCCACATTCACAGTATATTACCCAGGGCAGTTAAATGCATGAACTACACGTCAAAAAGGCACAGTATAGTCACCATAATGTGAGCGTAACAGCACTCCCAAGGTTGCCTGTATTCTGGATGCAAGTATAAAGAGGTGCTTATTTCTTTTTGAAGAGAAAAGAAAATCATGCATTGTGCAATATGTATATCTGTGCAATAACTAGGTTTTGAAACCATTAATAACAATTTTGATTCTGTTCCAATCAGAATGCTTGAAAAGTTTCCTTAAGTCTGCCAAAGGCCCTCTAAATACTTCATAATGTTGATTTGTTCCTACTCAATAATCATGTAAGACACCCCACTACCAAAATGCAATTATGTAACATTCCAATGGCAACTAAAGCAAGTGCTTAAATAGAAAATTAATATTACTAGAGTAACATATTTTTTTCCATCTTCTAAATGCATTTTTGCTGCTGGAAATCTCAGAGGAAAGGTACCACTGTGAGATGGTGCAGCTCCTTGTGGTACATGAAGGGCTGCTCTTTGAAATGGAAGACTGCTATGTTAAGTGGCCACTGGGTGCCTAATTAACATTTGCACTCAGTACTGCTTTCTTAATCTGAGAACCAAATCAGATTTGCATTCCAAAGCATTGCTTCTAAAACAATAAAACAAACTGAAATATTGCTTGGCCACCTTCCAGTGAGCTGCTAAATGGTAGTTGCCTCCAAAAAGTCGAAATACAAATCACTATCAATGCAGGGAAAAAAGTGTAAGCTGTGATCTGTGAGTATATTGTCTCTACCTATCTACATTTTCCCTTCTCTCTTGCTGTCTGAGCCATTTTCAAATATCTTGGAATACTGCTGAAGAACAAGAGAAAGAAGAAGCCTAGTAACATTAGTTAAAAAAAAAATCATCACTATTTTTCAGTGATTTCAAGACATTAGTCCTCACACAAACCCCTATAACAGTAAACAGCTAGATTCTGTATTTGTAAACAGCTAGACTCTGTGCTGATTTGTACCAATATCTGATGCAATACATCTTGCAAACTGTAGGTGCAAAATTTGGGTTCATGCTCGCCCTGATGGTGAGTAGGCAAATATATGATCCATATAACAAACTGTTGTCTGACTGCATTTGTTGCTATTGCTGTTGTTTATTACCTAGTAGTTAGGCAGGTAGGAAGCTCAAGCATTCACTTTATCACATTTAGGAACAGCTTTGGATTTGCTAAGGTCCTTAGAGGATTTTGGGTCTTCTAAACTATTCAAGGATTTATCATATATAAATACTGTAGTATGTCTGTGATAGATGCATTTTTGTCTCCACTAATGATCCTCAGTCAGTCTAAGAATCGAGGAATGCTGTTAGATGAAAAATAGATATTGCAATACATTGCCTGAAGGGAGTTATACCAGAGAATGACATGATGAAGGACTTTTTCCATGCATGGCCATACAACTGTAAAATGTTGTGTTTGCAAATTGTGATTATTTGTTTTTGAGTATTATTTGGATTTGAATGAGTACTAAAAACATTTTTATTCCATAACTTTGGTAACTGTACAAAATTATACATTCCATAGAATATGCAAGGAAAATATGAAAATCTTTAAAAAGCTCCACTGGCACAGATGAAGTTGCAGGGGTTTATATCAACGGAGAATCTATCACAGAAATGAAATGTGGCTAATGGTTGTGAAGTGCACTTCTTTTTGTAAATTGTGGAAGACAAAAATGCGGTATTTTTAGAAGCAATATTGTAAGAGACAACTTATGCATGCATGATATTAATGGCATAAGACATTAAGCTCTGAATGATTGCTTTTCCTTGCTTGCATACCAATGCATTATTTTATATTTAACTGATATCTCAGATTGGTATCTCTTCTTTCATCTTCTCTATTTATGTAAGATGTTTTCTCCTTTTTCTCTTTTGCACATTTTGTTTGTTTGCCTTGTTATTTTTAGGGTCTGCACATTTATTCTGGGAATAGGTTTTGTCTGTTAGAATGAGTCATGCCCACCCTCTTTCTCTCATCCATAAAAGCACACAAGCGGGACTGATATGTCCCTTATGTCTTCAGAGCAGGAAGACAGTCTCTTGGTAGCATGCAATTCATTTCATCTAATAGAACTCTTATCACAGGTGTACAGTGAACAACAGCTACTTTTGCCTTATTTACAGGTGGCTTTGGTTTTGGTTTGCCTTCTTTTAAATCCCAATGGAGATAACCTGTACTAGATTCACACTTGTTTTATGACATGCAAAATAATGCAAAATTGTTGCATTCTTTACTGTTTAGTAAAATGCATACTTATTTATTCTTAAACAATTTTTTCCTGTTTCTCAGATTGCGATGTTAATATTCAGTCCAAGATCATACATTACTTTATAGACAGTGTGTTCTATATCTCCACTGAGAATTTACCTTTCATGATTTTTGTAGTAACAGTGAAGTTTTTAATACTATTGTGCATTTGTTTTATAGGCAAGAAATATTTCATTGAGTCACATTTCTCTGTATTTCTCTTGAACTGAAACATATTCATGATTGCTTTCAGTCATCATAACTGTATTACACCTTGCCTTAGGATAGTGATGCTTTTGCTTCCTTGACACATGCACATCCATGTGATGAAGACGTGTCATACATGTAAGGAAATCATATATTGGAATATATGGAATACATTTTATAAGTAAGTGTAGCCACACTTCATTCAATTTTTCTTCTTAAATTGAATTAGAATCTCTTGAGTAGAATCAATTACCTTGATTCCTTAAAATCTCTGTCAGAGAAGGCAGGCCTCTGAAATAGAGTGAAAGCAACAATCTTCAGGATTATTTGTCCTTTGTTGTAAAACCTGCCAAACACTTTCCAGGGAGGAAGTGAGAGGAGGGAAACAAAAAAACATGCCAGAAAAAAATACATACAGTTCTGTTTGTATTTCATGTTTTTACCTTTATGACTGTAAGTCTAACACTATAATTATTTTAAATTTGTGTAATTTGCAGTCTTTTGGTCCTTTCACTTTTTCTGCACAGATCTTTGTGAGGTAGACTCACAAGGACATTACCTGAGCTAAGAGTTGTGTAAATCACAACAGCACCACACTGGATGTATGAAGATTGCAATCCATTTCATGTTTGAACCTTTAGAGTCACAGACATCACTGAAACCACAGACACAAAGGGAAACAGTTTGTAGACTTCTTATAATCTCCAGATTTGTCCACTGACTCTAACTGAACTTGAGACTAAGTCTGCATGAATTGCATACAGAAGGGTCAAGAGAGAGATGTAGAAGAGAAAGCAAATGTATAATGCATATGCAGCAGTTCAATGCACAAAAGGGATCTGATGAATACTTTATAAGCCTAATTTATAAGTGTGCCCTGATTCCCTCATTGTGCACTGTTTAAATTAAAAGTTTGTGCATCCTGTATGGCATGCTTGGATTGTATCAACACCTCAGAGTGCTTTGTCTCATTTCTAGCAATGGAATGTATTTCTTGTACACATTTTACAGAGTAAAACGAGCCCTGATGCTAAGATACACAAAGAGGATATTGCGGTGAACTTCCAAAGTGTGTTGGCCCATTTACTTCAATTCTTCTAATTACTTAAAAATCTAACACATACGGGAAATTTTGTCAGCTTGGTTACAATCCTTCTGCTAGTGCTACTTACTGATGAGTAAGTTGCACACACAGCCAATGCAGGCCAAGACAGATCAGCTCAATAAAAAGGACTACATTGGTGGATGTATGATAATTTGGACTTCTGCTGCTCTCTCAAATCATTGTTCCTTCAAAGTAAAGAGAAGGATAAAGATTACAGAATCACAGAACATGCCAAATTGGAAAGGAACCACAGGCATCATCGAGTCCTGCCTTTAGCCCTGCACAGGACCATCCCCAGGAGTCACACCATCTGCCTAAGAGTATCAACCAAATGCTTCATGAACTCTGTTAAGGTTGCTGCTGTGACCACTTTCCTGGGGAGCCTGTTCCAGTGCCCAGCCACCCTTTGGCTGAAAGAACGTTTTTCTTATATCTAACTTAAACCTGCTCTGACACAGCTTCAGGCCATACCCTCAGGTCCTGCCACTGGCCACCACAGAGAAGGTGAACCTACACTTCCCCTAATGAGGGAGTTGTAGATTGCAATGATGAGTTGGTCTCTCTAAGAAGTGACAGGATGGACATCTGTCTTTATGGAATAATGATGCTTCCAAAAGCTTAGCTTAAAAACACCTCCCTTAGGAATGACATGATCTAAACTCAGAGCAAGCCATACCTCCTCATCCAACAAAAATCCCTAAGTAGTGCCTGGAAACTTACAGGTAGAAAGCCTTTAGCAGGCATGAGATTAAGTGAATGAGTAACATTAACTTTCAGGTCAAAAAAGAATTAAATATATATTGAGAAGGATTCTTGTCTTTTCAAACTGATTCATTAACCACTGCCTTTACAAATGCATAAAATGGACCAAGTTAAGGATGCAAAGTGTTATGGGCAAATCTACGGACTTGCACATTTGCCCAATGCCTGACTTTAGATCCAGAAATGTGGTGAAAGAAAAAAGAACCATGAAAACTACAAACTAAAAGTAAGTAGTATGTATGCAAAACTCTCTGGACTTGATGCTCCTTGTGTGTCCCTTCCAACATATTCTATGATTCTGTGAAAAGCACATAAACCCATCTGTTTCTCTAACAAGACATTCTACCAGCAAGAACAACCAACAAAAGGCATCTCTTTTATGCATTGAAGAATACATTTTTCCACATCTTTTCCAGCAGCAACGTACTATTATAATGTCTTGTAGAATTTTATTTTTTTTTACTTCCTTAACCTTGATAAACTAATTGATAAACTTGATAAACTAATATTGAAAAACTAATTTATTTTAGCTTTGCAGTCAAGTTACTTTTTAAAGTTTTCATGCTTTAGCTAGTTTTTTGCTATAAATTCTAAAAGTAAATTTTTATCCTTTGAAAACATCAAACCCTGGTTTATCTTTTTTACATTATTAAAAGGGTTTCACAGAGGGTTGTTTGTTTTTTTTTCATCTTCCATTGTCTATATCTTCAACCAAGTTTGGCCATATAGTACCTTTTTGAAGGAAACTGAAGAATTAAATGCTTTATGGGCTTGACATTATAAGCTCAGGCTCATATATTTAAAATTATATTTGATTGTGAATCTCTATAATTTCAGTGACATAATTCAGCAATAACACTGGTTTTTTTTTCCCTTTGCTTTTAAAAAATGAACAAGAGTGTATTTATTTAGAAAATGTGATATCAGGAGCTAATATAATTAAGTCACTGGAGCACTGTCTAACTAGTAGAGACTTAGCTGAATATTTAGGTAAATCAGAGGTATCCTTAAGAAGCAAGGGTGAACCTAGTGGTGTTGTCACTAGAATGCTCTAAGAGTATAAGCAAAATAATGTCTGTAGGTAAAGAGAATAACAAACAAGAGGCAGATTTGCTGGCAAACAAACACTGTGATTATGAGTATTAAAAATGTCTCAAGAAAGATATATGACACTAGTCTTTTTCTTTTATAGCACACAAAATGAAATAAACACAGAGCAGTGAGCTGATAAAGTTCTTACAGAGCAAAGGTTCTGGGTCCTCACGCCTCTGCAGATTAACTTACATGATCCCCAACACACAGCTCGAGATCTCAGATCTTACCTTAGGGAGCTGCCAACAATGAAGACCCTGTAACTGTTTTGGATTTATGAATATTCAAACTGCAAATTCAAGCATTTGAAAAACTGTAGATTTTAAAAGATCCACTAGAGAAGGTTGCACTTTATGTTTCTACTGTGAGGTCAGAAGGAATACTTTCTATTTCATCAAAATGAGGAGAAAAATCCCTCAGCCAAGTATTTTTGAGTCCACAGCCCTTTGGAGGAGAATGACATTTTCTATGGAAATCTGTGCTACACTACTAGATTAAAATACATGAGGCAGGTACGTACTCAAGGACATAATATATTCATGATGGAATAAAAGAGAAATGTCACTGTAGCACAAAGAGGTTAGTAGAGGTTATTCTCTTAAAATCTTTTGGATCTGGGGGAAGTGGGGAGGGAGGCATCTTTTATATCAAAGGTCATTTTGGTCTAGCAGTCTAGAGCTATTCAGCTAGACAATCTGTTTTGCCCTCTACATTTATTCCATTCTTCTAAGTCAATGTCTTTAGTATTCAAAACCAGCTGGAAGTAAATGTTTACTTGGAATGCCAAATAATTGTTTTTTTTTCTTCCTTGCTTAACAAAACAACCCCCCCCCCCCCCAATTATGCAAAAATAGGCATATTATGAAAACATATATGTAATGCATGCATATATACATAGAATCTCTTAGATGGGATAAGACCCTTAAGACTGTTGAGTTAACCAACACTGCCAAGTCCACCACTAAATCATATCCCTAAGTGCCATATGTATGTCTTTGAAATATCTCCAGGGATGGTGACTTCACCATTACTGTAGGCAGCGTATTTTGGTGCTTGACAACCCTTTCAGTGAAGAGTTTTTCTTAGTATACAGTCTAGATCTCCCTTGGTGCAACTTAGAGCTGTTTCCTCTTGTCCTATTGCTTATTACCTGGGAGAAGAGATTGACACTAACCTTGATAAGACCTCCTTTCAGGTAGTTGTAGAGAGCGATAAGATCTCCCCTGAGCCTTCTTTTCTCCAGGCTAAACATCTCCAGCTCCCTCAGCTGCTCTTCATAAGACTTGTGCTCCAGACCCTTCCCCAGCTCTGTTGCCCTTCTCTGGACACACTTCAGAGCCTCAAAGTCTTTCTTGTAGCAAGAAGCCCAAACTGAACTCAGGATTTGAGATGCGGCCTCACCAGTGCTGAGTACATACGAGTGGTTGAGGGCACTTGGTGTGTTCAGCCTGGAGAAGAGGAGACTGAGGGGAGACCTCACTGTAGTTACAACTTCTGCATGAGGGGAAGAGGAGGGGCAGGCACTGATCTCATCTCTGTGGTGACCTGTGACAGAGCCCAAAGGAATGGCCTGAAGTTGTGTTAGGGGAGGTTTAGGTTGGTTATTAGCAAAAGGTTCTTCACCCAGAGGGTGGTTGGGCACTGGAACAGGCTTCCCAGGGAAGTGGTCACAGCACCAAGCCTGACAGAGTTCAAGAAGCATTTCAATGACACTCTCAGGCACATCTTGGATCCCCAAGATCCTGTGCAGGGCCAGGAGTTAATGATCCTTGTGGGTCCCTTCCAGCTTGGTACATTCTGTGATCTATTAAGCAGGTCACCCTGCCGTAGCATGACATCAGGCTGGTCAGGCAGGACTTATATTTCATGAACTCATGCTGACTGGGCCTGATCCCCCAGTTTTCCTGTAGATGCCATGTGATGGCGCTCAAGATGATCTCCTCCACAACCTTCCCTAGCATTGAAGTCAGGCTGACTGTCCTTTAGCTCCTGGGATCCTCTTTCTGACCCTGTTTGTAGATTGGTGTCACGTTTGCTAACCTACAGCAGACAGAGACCTCCCCAGTCAATTAGGATTCCTGTTAAATAAAGGAAAGTGGCTCACTGGGCACTTAAAAGAGCTCAGTACCCCTGTGTGGATCCCATCCAGGCCCATAAACTTCTGTGTGTCTAAGTGGTGTAAGAGGTCACTGACCCTTTCCTCTTGGACTATGGGAGCTTCATTCTGGTGCCCACACATGTCTTCCAGCTCAGGGGGCTGGGGTACCTGAAAGCCTTAGTATTAAAGATTGAGGCAAAGATGGCAATAATTACCTCAGCCTTTGTCATTATGTTTCCCTCTGCTTCTACTTAGTCCTCCTTTTTTTTTTCTGATGTCTTTATAGAAACATTTTTATTGTCTTTTATGCCAGTAGTCAGAATAAGTTCTAGTTGGGCTTTCGCCCTTCTAATTTTCTCCTTGCATAACATCACAGTACCCCTGTAGTACTTCTGAGTTGTCTGCCTCTGCTTTCAAAGGTCATAAACTCTTCCCCCCCTCCCCAAACATACATAGTATATCTTATGTTGAATTATGAATTTAAAAAACTGTTATATTAATCTGCTTAATTTGAATATAATACTCTGATTTTGATAATGTTGAGAAACAGGAGTCTACGTTCACCAAACTTTTAAACATCATTATGGATGAGCTAGACAAAATATTTTCCTCTTCTCATCAACTAATGATGGTATGACTATCTAATGTATTTTTTATTTATATCTACTGTACTATAAATAAAGAAGTGGTTTGGGAGGTTTTTGCTTTTAAGCAAAATAAGAAAATTATCCCTGTAGTCCTTGTCTTCCCTGGTCACACTTTTCAGTTTTTGTTAGTATCCTATTAAGAGCAATAGCAAAAGAATTAATATTTTCATAGTGCTTTTACACCAGTGCTAGCATGAGATCACTATGGAGATGACCCTTTAATTTACATTGTTTTTTTCTGTCTCTTAACTGAAAAAATGATGGTTTGTTTTTCTCTGGTGAGTCAAAGTTGATGGTTATATTGTCACCACTCTTCGCAACATTTGTGTGAGCAGGGTGTTTCTGAAATTCCTATTTATATGAAGAAACCCCACAAAACTCCAAACTGAAAAGTCACTGTCAAGGTATTCCCTGAGATAATATGTTTTACGTATTATACCTTTCTACCTTAGGAGAGTTAAAGCCGAATCAAATTTGGAAAAGTGTGGTTGTATTTTATGGGAAAAATTTCACAATACAGTCATTTATCTCTATAGTCCATAAAGAATTATGGTTGTCCCAATAGCTATCTTATACCTTCTAAGAGTTGCTGAATTGTTTCTGGGATTTATACATGTGGTACTAAAAATGCATGAAGGGTTAAGTCTAGCTGTTTTGGTTAGTAAAAACACCCTTCACTTAGTAGATCTGGACATGATGTAAAAGGATGTTTTTCAAATCAATGTTTCAATGGGATGAAATATTGGGAACATTTTTCAGAAGGGATCTAACAGCTCCTAAAGCGCATTTTCACAAAGTATAAGGCAATGCAAAATTATTATGATTTTCAGATCTGACCTACTTCTTGACAGACAATGAAATATTTCCCTGAATTAGGTCTTGTGTGAATTAAGCATAAATTAAAACAAAAATCAACAAGAAAAAAACCCCACTCCTGACACAAACAAGCAAAAAAATCCCCAAACCCCAACCTAAAACAAAACAACTTTCCAGTTTTCAGCTTATTGAGAAATAAGGAATTCGCTACATCTATCAACAAGTTATTTTAGCAACAGCATTCCCTTCCAAACATGTGTACTTTCACATTTTAATTTATCTAGCTTCAAATTTAAGACTTCTACATGTCCTAGTTCAGCAGGAGGGACCAGTTATCACTGTGTGGGGGTGATCAAAACTATGTATTCTACCCCCTCTATTCATTCCCCAAGGACAATAGACCATTTGCAGCAGCCGTTAGCTGCTGTTAACTGCTAACATTAGCTGCTGGGTGTGAAGCAGTCGTTAGCACCTTCACACCCAGCCTGAGGAGATGTGGCTGCTAATGGGCCATCAACGGTTCAACAATACCCCATGACTCACAGAGTGACATCACCCATTGTGTGAGTCC
>JAWWMO010000001.1:96766957-96835908 GCA_035047845.1 Dendrocincla fuliginosa
TGTTTCTCTCATCTTATGCACTCTTTTCCTCTCCTTTTTTTTTTTTTTTTTTTTTTTGTATTGTAATGAAAACTGTGCTGTCCCTACTTAAAAGCAGCTTATGATATCCATGTCTCTGTGGATATTCCGCAGCAGGCAAATATGTGAAATGTGTGACAAAACTATTGTTTGCTGAAATTACATTCAGCTATATCAAAAAGACATTTCACAAGGTACACCACTATTGAATGTCTTTCAGCATTTTCTGAAAAGAAAAAACATTCCCCAGTGTAGCACTTACTTTGTCTTTCTTCAGGTCAGCTACCATGGTCCAGTGCTTGACCGTGTTTCAGCTGATTAACTTGAGCATGAGAAGCTGCAACTGGAACAACTATTGAGAACAGCAGTTGTTCTGGTACGTCAGAGAGACACTTCTCTGTGTTTCTGGCAAAGAATGCAGAGGATTTTCTGCAAGTTAAGCCTAACTACATATTTTTGTTTACCTCTAATGTTTTTGCACAGTAGAGAAAACTGTGAGAACAGAGATAAAATTAATGTATTTCTGCGTTTGTTATGCCATAGCATTGCTTTGGTTAGCCACTAGAACTCCTATACTTTTCTTGGTTTTGGACACCTTCTCTGGGTGAATCAGTATAATTCATCTGTGTGTGTCTTCCTTTTGCCCCTACATGTTTCTAACCTGCTTTGGCAACAGTCATTAGGAATAAAACTTATTTTGTAGAATTATATTTACATTCTTCTCCAAACAAGCTGCATCATCTTTGTAGGAGTCGGTGACAAGCATTTTTTTCTCAGTTGTGTGATCCCCTACTAAACACTTAATTTTCACAGAAAGTAGTGGGGTTATCTGGACAAAGAATGTCTAAAGTTCCTATCTTTTTTTATTTTATCACATTTGTTTGTACGTTAGCAGCTTTACATGCAGCCTTACAGTGATTTGGATTGGATACTGTTACTATTAGACACATTGACCACACTCTAGGTATAGGTAGTAATAAGCAATCAAATTGCTAGCAAGACATCCAGATAATACAGTGGAAACTGCTTTGCCAAATTTATAGGACTTTAATTAACTTTGGTTCTCTAGCTTCCAAAGTTCTCTAAATGAAGAAGAGCTGCTGGCTATATAGCCTTATTGCTCTTTGTGAAATGAGTAGTCGGTAAGACCACCATGATGCATTTTCTTAAAGTAACCATGGCATCTTGGACAGTCAAAAGTACATTTCCAATATCCACTTCTCTAGGCAAATTGCTCTAGTTGCCATAGGGGTTGAACCTTATCTCTAGAAATCTCAGTGTCTCATGACACAGCGTCTTTGAATATATTTTTGAGTTGGGTTTTGCTTCTGTTTATACAAAAAAATTTCCCTTCATAACTACTGCTTTTACATTTTTGCTAAGAACAAGTGGAAGACTTGACTGTTTCCTTTTCCTTCACTTCATTGGATTGCTTGGTCTTAGATGGTTTATACCACCGGTTGCTTCCTTGCCTCCAGCTCTTCTACCATTCTGTTTTTCACCATTAAATGCTGCATTCTCTGCCATTTTTTGAAACAAAGGAACCCTGGATATAGACAATGGTCCTGTTACTGTTTCACGGCATGTTCCAGTTTCATATTGCACATATTCTGGGGAAAGAGCCACGAAGAGAGGGGTGAGAGCTGAAATAGTTTCTCTGTTGAGGCTTGTTTTAATCATGAGAGTGAGTCAACTCCTAACATTTTGAGTACGACGGCTTAGAACCCATAAATCAAAGGGCTGCAGAGCAGCAGAGACCAACAGCCTTTCTCATGCTACCCCCTGCCCTCTAATAGAATTGTTACACTGAGCTATTAGCCTGTGTGGACACATCCACTGGCACATTCAGTGAGCCCTGATGTCAGGGGTCGCTTCCTTGGCTTTTGGAAGTTCTGGAAGAGGCTTTAGTTTGAGTTCTCATCCTTCTTTTGTTCTTCACTTTAATAAGGTGATTAAACCCACAATTTAGAAGTGCCAGCCAAAGGGAACGTTAAGATAAAGTGTTGATGACAGTCATGTATCCCTCGGGACAGAGAAGTGTTCAGAGATTCCTTCTTTTCCTCTACTCCACTATTTCAATTTATTTCTATTAATTTGACAAAAAAACAGTTCTACCTTCTCAATGACAAAACACAGTAAGTTCAGTGAAGATGTAGAGTGATTAAATCAGAAACAAATGCAGGGAAACAAATTAATTGGGAAAAAAGAGGTTGCTATATTTTTATTTTTTGACACTAATCTTAACAGAAACAAATTTTTCATACGGCCCATGGAATTGTGGAATTTAGTGCCTAGTTAGTGGTTTTGCTGTCAAAATTTATTTAGAATAAAAAAAACCACGTGGATTTCTGTATGGATAACCAGTGCCTGGAGCTAGCAAGAAAGCAGTATATTTCAAGCATCATTCTCTGATTGTTAAAGATACACATGAATTTTAATGCAGTAGAAAATAATTTCATTTTTTCTTACCATGAATTTTTTGCAATTTTTTTTTCTAGTTTGGCTTCTGCTTTTTGAAATATATGCAACATGAGCTTGATTCTGGGCAGAGGTTTCTTTGGTTTAAGTACAGCAGTGTTTAGAAAGACATCTAATCCAAATGAGGAATGAATATCTCAGGTTTTTCTGATCTTTATTTGTAGAAGGCAAATGCCAAGCTTCACATAAGTCAGGCTACATTTGGAAATTAATGCTCTTCCAAGGCAAAGAATTTTCACTTGAATATATTCAATGAAACCCTCATTTATGTATATCTTTGCAACCTGGAAATTTTACCAAGATTAATCCTGTTGAAGTTCTAGTAAAATGTAAATCCTAATTCACTTGCAAGGTAGAAAGGAGTTTAAGTTCCAGTACAATAGTTCAAACATTACCAACTTCTTTTTTTTTTTTTTTAGATTTATTTTCATGACTGAATTTAGAGCCATTTTGCTGCATTTTTCCTATTTTCCAATGGTAGAAACTTGGTCATGAATTTTTGCCTTTATTTTGTGCAGGCTGGAATTCTTCTCAGGATGTGCCTGAAGCATATGTTCTATATTAAGCCAAATAAAATGTATCCTTAAAATTAAACTAGTGCTTATTCTTTGCTGTATAAAAATGAATTAAGCATGTGTTAAGTATTTATTGGGATTGAAGTCTGCTTGCTGAATTAGTGGATAGACTTTTTGGATTAGTTTTTAACAGTCCTCTTCATACAAACACAGATGGAGCATTCAAATGTCCTGATTGCTCACATGTTCTCATGATCTGTAGCCAGGATCTGGTATGAATTTTTTTTCAGTTCAGTCAGAACAAGACTTCAACTGGAAAGCAGCAGATGGAAGGAAGGGAGGGAATCCAAGTTTTTAATCCTTTTTTGGTTTTTTTTTTCCTTTTCTGAACAGATGTTATTGAGATGATTGAGCTACAGAGCCACAAATCCCACCAAAAAGTGGGTAAAGTAATATATACAAACATATGCTGATATTTGGTATATGGTTAATCAGGCAGGCTACAGTCACCTACTGCTGACTCAATATCTACCCTGCATATGATGGAGATGGCAGGATTTTTAAGGTTACTGTAGAAGAAAAATTCAATTTTCTGTGCTGTTTTGATTTCTCATTCAGTCGACAGAAGGGCTAACCGCAACACTGAAAATTACTTTAATAACAATTAAATGGTTCAGTGCAGGACTAGGAAGCTGGCAAACAACCACTGAAAAGTACATGGAAGGGAATTTTACTGAAAGGATGGGAAGGTTATAGCATATGCCTCAGGTTCTCAGATTTCAGTTTGGGGCCTTAATCTCACTGACAACAGTCAGGTGGGATACTAAATGAATGGGAGAATAATCATATGGGATAGGATTTGATGTTAAGGAGCAATATTTTTCTGACTATTAATTTTCAGTAAAAGCTAAGGCTATTAAATTCGAATTGCAAGATATGCTGATCTCACCATGGTGGTCATGATGAAGTAATTATGATTTTGTCAGTGAAATGTTTATTAATGTCTCTACATATCTAAAAAGAAAATTCAAGACTTTGATAACAATTCCTTCGAAGTAAAGTATAAATGAGACGTTTCATCTTTATTTTTTAGTGAAACTCCCCAGTTAAATTAAATATACGTGAAACTTTGAAAAAGTTACTAATTATAGCTTATTAGAGCTTGTTCTACCTAGTAACTTCCCTACTGGACTTCAGTAATTATGAACGAAGGGGATCCCAACAGGCACTTGAAAGCTCAGACTTACTGCTCTACAGTAACTTCGTGTTATGTAACATAAGTTAAAGGAGGAGTTATACAGCAATTTTTCTGTTATCTTGTCTGGGAAGACCAGAAATGGAATTCAGGTTGGATGGGACAGGCTATTTGCACTGTACAAACACTAATGACTGCAATATCCATGGGCCTAAAGAAAAAACATAATATGCAGAATACTTACGCTGAATCAATATTCACCCTTTTTTCAAAAAAAGTGCTTCCAGATGCTTAGAATGAAAAGCATTTAACTGCAAACCATTATAGCATATGTACTAAAAAGATTCTGGTACCAGCTAGGTCATACTTGACTGACCACATGGAATAAAATTTCCTTAATTTTTTGAGATAAAACCAGACTAAAGTAAAAGAAAATAGTAACTGTCTACATAAAAGCTTGAGGGTTTTTAAATACAGGAAAAATAAAATCTAAGGAAACTCACCATGAATACTGAAGGGTCTATAATTCATTAATTTTTGTTCCTGAAAAAGACCACCCTTAAATCTAAAACAGTTAAAAGACCAGAAATGCCTAGAAAATATTTTTGTAAGGAAGATTGAAATTCTGTGATTTGACGTATTTCACCTTCCTTGTTTTTATAGAATTTGATACTTTACTAAGATTTTGGAGTACCTCATGGCTACTCATTAGAAATGTAGGTTTTTAAATGCTGCATACAATATTTAATTTTATCAAACTATCATAAGCCCTATATACTACTCTTCTTTAGAATATACTCCTCTTTCTTTAGACAAAGGAAATGACATTGCTTCCACGATGTCATACATGTGGTTGTGGATTTCACCAAAACCTGCCTAAGTATCTAATATTTTCTAAAGACACCCTTGCTCTTGTAACGACAAGATGCCAGAAAGAGACAGAAGAGGAACAGTTGACAATATGAACATTTTATGGAAATTGTGATGGCCACGAAAATATATTTTTAGTACTTAAAGACGCCAAATCTGCAATTTCCGCATTTTAAAAATAGCAAAACTCTCTGTAGAGAAATTGTCCAAAAAAAAAGAGGAGGCAAAAATGGAAGAGTAAGGAAAGCTATTTGGGTACAAAGGAGCTAGAGCCATAGAGCTGAAGCACAGAGACAGGAAGCATTACTTCACAAGAATGAAAGGAAGCATGGAAAATAGAAAGAAGGAAACAAAAGGAACAAGATGCAAAGCATTTTGATTAAACTCTAAGATCATATAACCTTGTATAGATCCTAGCCAGCTAGCACCATGTCAGAAAGGATAATGACACAACTAGAGAATAATGGGAGGTTTTAAAGGACCTCTGGAAGTCATTCAATCTCCGAGAAGAAAACATAATAAAAACCACAGTGAGTACAATAAAATCTCTGCAATGAAGGGGCGAGGGAGGTGGGGTGGGGGTGGGGAAGACAACACAACACAAAGGGAATAGATGGACAAGTGCAGGATGAGGAAATGGATAAACATGTTGATAGCAATAACTGTATAAAAAAATTTTAATGGGATAAAAGCCAATCCAGAACAGATTTCTGGTTAAGATCTAAACAGTAAGTCATTCAAGTGCAAACAGAACCAGAAGCTTCCAATGCAATTACAATAAATTGTCTAAATACATTCTTAATATTCCCAGAAAACATTACAATGTGCACAGAACAAGACTGGATTCACTTCACAGAGAGATGCTGCTTTAGTTTAGCGTTTATCAAAAGGATAAACTATAAACAGTCCAGACAATTGTCCAAAGATACTGTGTAGAACACTTGGTGTTAACAGGATTTTTGTGCTCTAGTTTTGAGGATGAGAGTAAAACATGAAAAACAATCATAAAACCAAAATAAAATTTCATTTTACTTTTAATCAGTCTCCAGTCAAGTGCATGTTCATAGGCATTAATCATATGCTGGTAAACCAAACAGTTCTGGTTTGAAATCTTTCATGGAATTCAGCAGCAGTGTTGCCTCCTTTTTAAGATCTGGATTTAAGTTTTCATCTGGAATCATAACCACTTGCATTCCTGCTGCCAGGGCTCCTCTGACTCCATGTGCTGAATCTTCAAACACAAGACACTGAGAAACAAGGAGGTCAGGGGGAAAAAAAAAAAGAATAATGTTATGACAAACTTTAAATATTTTTTTTAAAGAAACAATTATTCCAAATGAAAGTCAGTAGGAAAACTAAATTCCATTATTGACTTAAACACTCCTAATTAGAATAAGGGCAAATTTCTGAATTCAAACATCTGCATGGTCATTAACCTTTAATTAATTTCAATTCAAAAAAACATCAACAGAAATACTTAAATCCCAGAAATTGGTTATCCAGATGTTCCTAAGTGCTTTGTTTTATAGAGATGGGTTTAATCACAAGCTTAAAGTAGTTAAGCAAGTGCTTAAATACCTTTATAAGAAAGCAATTTAATTTTTCCAAATCAAATTTACAACCTGTAAAATGGCAAAAGCAGTACTTTCACTTAGAGGTGTGGCAATACCTACATACACAAGGTGGGGAAGACCATTACCTAGATCAATAATAGGCCTTTGGATGAGTGGAGAGTCAGACAGAAATCAGTTACCAGAACAGTGCTGTCAGTGTCATGCTCTGTTTGCTTAATTCTTCCAGAGCAACAATGAGAAAGAAAATCAGCAATTATACTGCAAGTTTACATTTAGAGAAGAAATAGTTTAGTCAGGTAGAAGTTCCATGCCTTCTAATAGTCACAATGATTCAAGATTGCAGTTTGGAAGCAAAGTTGTTAAAAATAATCAAACATTACTTATGTGGATTTTGTAATTTAACATCTGAATACTGAAAAGTACATAAGACGAATACATAAAAATTTTATAAGTTCTGGAATTTTATATAATAAAAGATAATACTTCTGGAGTTCATTCCAGAGTTTATATAATGAAGCACCTCCTCCTGCCATTACATAGTGTTCAGTTTGAATTTTTGGTCAAGAACAATCCAAAGCAACTTTTGGCACCCAACAATCAAAAAAATTCTGACCTATACTGACACATGGTTTCTAACATTTCTGTAATTCATACTACATTTATTACCATTCTTAGTAGCACTGCTACTACTACTAATGTCAAAATCACTGCCACAAATAATTTCAGTAATTGAAAACAGGTGTTGGGATGGGTAGGGCAATTTTCCCCACATCCAATAATCATAAGGCAGTGCAACTCTGCCTTAGCACAAAGCAGAGGAGACTGAGGGGACACCTCATGCAGTCTACAGCTTCCTCACAAGGGGAAGTGCAGGCACTTATCTCTTCTGTATGGTGACCAGTGACAGGACCTGAGGGAATGGCCTGAAGTTGTGTCAGGGGAGGTTTAAGCTGGATATCAACAAAAGGTTCTTCACCCAGAGGGTGGTTGTGTGCTGGAACGGGCTCCTCAGGAACTGGTCATAGCATCAAGCCTGCCAGATTAAGAAGCATTTGGACAATGCTCTCAGGGACATTATATGATTCTTGGGGATGTCTTGTGCAGGGACAGGAGCTGGGTATCGATGTTTCTTGTGGGTCCCTTCCAAATCAGAATGTTCTATGATTCTATTAACATAGAAGAGCACAATGCATCTTTTTGGTTCTCCAACATACAGTTGTTTTACCACAGAAAATAAGGGAGGCACAACATTTGTCTGTTCTGGCTTTGCTCTAAGAGAAACAAGTTGCAACTTGCAAAAACTTCGTTATGTTCAAATAAAATATTTTTGCCAGATGTATTAAATGTCTGCCCTCTGATAGATGGGTTTAATGATAAGAAGAGGAAAAAAGGAATGAACCCTTTCCTTTGATTTCTTTTCTTTTTAAAATATTGATTCTTGCCTTTCAACATGTCAGCAATGACTTGGAGTCTGTCAACAGAAAAGAGGTGCTTTCTACCTTGCATATAATACAGTAAATGTTAATTAATGATTTTTAGTGACCCAAAAGAATCACACCAATCTCTTTGTGTTCATTTTCTTCATACAGTTGCTGCATTCCAGTCTGAACAATGTAGTATTTTCAAATGTTGATCAGTATCACTCTTTCTAACTACAAGTATGTAACTAGCTGATCCTGGAAAGCTTGGTACAATTGCTTTAAGAATGGGAGCATGGTTCTGCCTATAGGTTTTGTTCTTAACCATACCTCAGTTCATGACCTTAAGCACTCTGAGTACAGCAAACGAAACTGACAAGGCTTTGCGTTTTGAAGAGTAAGCTTAAACGTTGCACAGAAGAGCATTATCAAGGCTGTTCTGAAACCTTTTCTGATCTAACCCATACAAAGGAATGTACTTCACTGCTCTGCCTTGAAAGACCTAATTGACTTCTATGATGTCACTAAGCTTACTGTAGGATGATTATGGAAGGCAATATGCATAATGAAAAGCTTAACTAATTCCCTGGAACTAGAAGTAATTAAAACTCTTAATTACCAAAGATGCCAGGCAAACGACTCATAATTACAGTGGCTTGAATGTTACAGGAAATAAGTGTATTAGGTCTTCCTCCAGTCTTTCTTGCTACTGACACAATGTCAATAGCACAGCAACATTTTAAATGGATAAAGAAAAGTTTACAGAGGTTCACACACAAAATGGATTTATTAATACATAGAGATGTTATAAACTCTTCACTGTCCTGGCCCACCCACACACTAAATTTAGAGATATGAAAGCAGCCAAGTTCTTTCCCATTTTGCATAAATATTGCAACATCAGCATCACTCCAACTGAGAGACAGATGAGATTTATACAGACTTCAGCTGAGATTCTGGCTGCTTCTCTGCATTATTTCTAAAACTTGTGTCACTGATCAATATTACTGCTATGAGATCTCTCAAAAGGTCATACTAATGTAGGACAGTTCTCACTTTGAAATTAACTAAATGCTTAAAAAAGTAAAGTAGTAAAGTATATTAATTTATATTTCACTCTATGAATCTAGAAAAATTAACCACTTAACCAAAGGAAGAAATAATAAGATCACTGCAGCATTTCATTACCTCATCTTCCAACATGAAATTTAAGAATATAAGAAAAGTATTTTAGTTAGGCTCTTGGTATGTACATGAAGCCCTCTCTAATCTATAACTGCAAATGTCTGGATGGAATATCTATGTTACTAACAGGGATATCCATAAGTTTTATTGCTATTAGATAGCCAAGAAACCTGAAAGGATAGAAGACTAAAATCAGTTTTGAAATTAAGATTTTGGAAAACCTGTGAAGATAATATATATATGCATAGGGAGTGCTTATCAAACAAATATACTTGACCACATATGACAGCACTGTATCATGTCTAAAACAGAATGAAGGATGAGACTAAAGATGCTTGATACACAAGACTTCATCTGCAAATTAAACACTACCTTCTATTGTTCTACAAAGAAAGAACAAAAAGGAATTTTTTTATCATCTGTCATCAAATGACATGGAAACATTTGGTATCATAGTATGACATATAACGTTTGGGGTTTCCTATGGATTTCATATTATACTCTGTAACTTTTTTATTTATCATTTATCTTTTTCCCCTTCAAGATCAAAGCAACAGGTCAAAAGTGTGATGGGTTATTTGTAAAATTTGCATTCTAAAAAATTTAGCAACCTTATACAATAATTTATTTATACATGCACAATGCAGTCTTCTATAAGCATTTAAGGACTAATTCAAATTCTGTAATATCACTATAAAAAGCCCCTAAACAGGCTACAGGAAGAAATTCACCAAGTACAGCCAATCACATGGGTTTCAGAACGACCCTGTTAATTTCTGTGAACCAGAAGGTGCTCAGGCCTTTCCTTTCTACAAATGATTTGTTGACTTTTCACTTCCAGAAGTATTTTTACTTTTCTTGTTGTGAAAACAGTAGCCTGTACTCTGCGGTCAAAACTCAAAACTAAGTGGTATCTAAGAAATAAGTTAGTAGTCTGAAAGATACTACTACTGACTTGTGTTTTGTTCAACAGCTTTTATCTGTTTCCTTCCTCATTTTTTTCAGATTTTCAAAATAATTCCATTACTGATGAACCATGTTAGTAGCGTGAGTGCCCTAGAAATTTTCAAGAATCATATTATAATTCAGAATACAACACAGACCCATTTATATCCCATACAAAATACTGAGATGTTGAAAAGATGCTGTCTGCCATTTATGGGAGGCAGTGGAAATTCACTGGAAAGAGAGAGGAAACATGACCTATTTACCACTAGAGTTAGTAAAACATTATTGAATAAATCCACTTTAAGCAGCTATAATATTTGCAGTTTTAGTCTCCTACTGTGTTAATTCCCTGATGAATTAACAAAAAACAAAAATGAAATAACTTGATTAATGTTTCTCTCCTAATCTTTGGACTTATACTCCTTCCAGAAATAGTTGGGAAAAGTCTCAATAATGAATACAATAATGAATTACACTTCATTTTATTTTACGGACATATGCCAATTTGACTAGCCAGGGATAACAGAATCATATTAAATATGCTATTAAGAAAGTCATGCAGCTTACAGCCCTATGACTTGGTTCCATTAAGGAAAATTAGGAGTAAGCCAAGATGTTTTTAAATGCTATAACAAATGAACACACAAGCTAGAAACTTAAAATCCAATGAATTAAGCACCAGAGGATCCAGAATACTAACTACCAGCCACCATTCTTTATGAGTCAATGATTCATATTAAGAACTGTTTGGAAATTATATGCACATATGCTTTTTAATTAAGATTTTTATTAGCTAGCTACTAGGAGTATGTTGCAGACCAATAGAAGATCAAATTATTTACCATAAAACTTATAAAACAAAAATAATTAGCATAATCTAAGAAAAGAAAAAGGAGGTTACATCTGCACATAATTAGATCATTCTGCATTTCTAGCTCTTGCATAAATGCCACTTTACATTTCAGCCCACACCAGCAGCTCCTCTCTCACAAGCCAGTTCACAGAACATTATCTTAAGGAAGCCCAGAAGGAGTAAAATGGTTTTGATGGGGAAGAAGGAGGAGAAATTTCAAATTTCTTGCTTGTTTTCAAGACTCGATCAAGTGAAAGAAAGTGCTTCTGTGAGTGACAGTCGGCCCCAGACACAGCGGCTCTGTGAGGCAGGGAGAAGGTCACATTTACATGCGGGGTTACTCTGATCATTCCGGATGGCTGGAGCACTCTTTTCACAGAGCACTGTGTGTTTAGAGGACAGCACACTGGGAACTTTGTATGGCAACTTGTGTTACAGGCCTCAAGAAATTCCCAGGCGTTTCTGAAACAGTGTCCAATTATCCCAGCAGCAGAAATCTAACTCAATCAACTGCAGCTTGGATTAGCCATAGAAGGGTATTGTTCTTTTACGGAGAACACAAGGCAAATACTCAAGATGTTCTCTACTGAGGCTACTCATACTGCATAACATGCTGGGGGTTTATGCCACTTACCTCTAAAAGTGATCTAAAAAGGAATTCTGTGCAATGAAACAGTTAATTTGTGCTGCCTTCCCTTCCACAGAGAAGTACCTTTACCGAAATCACTGACTTCCTTGACATGTAATACACAATACGTTCAAGCAATGCATCTTGCACACAGGAGCTCACAACCATAAGACAATATACACTGTGAGGGATCTCTGGAGGCCATTTGAAAACACCCCCATCCAACGCAGGTCCAGCCAAAGCAGGCTGCTCAGGTCCTTGACCAGGCGAGCTTTGAGTATCTTGAAGTATGCAGATTCCACACACCTCCTGGGCAACCTGTTCCCATATTTCACCACCCCTATGATGAAAATGGTTTTCCAAGAATCTAGCAGGAGTTTCTTGTGTTCCAGCTTGTGCCTGATGCCTACTCTATGATCACTCTTCACCTTGAAGAGGATGGCCTCATCTCATGAACAAACACATCAGAGCTACGAACCAGGTACCTCCAAAGCAAGAACTGTTTTGACGCACCCAAATTCTAAGTCTCAAACTGAAACTGGAAATAGGCATGTGAGTATTTCCTGAACAAAAGCAACGAACTTTTTTGCCTCAGAATGTCCACAAACCCACAGGCACAGTGCACCAGGCAGATACCCTGCCTGTTTTGTGTAAATAGACACTACCGCTTGCCCATAGCTGACTCAGCAGGTGCTGCAGAACACATCTGATTCTCACGGATCAATCTGATTTTTTTCAATCTGTCTGGGCAATAGTTTGTTTTTGCTCTATAATGTCTTCTTGACCAGTGTTATTTTCCCACATGGAAAGATCAGTCTGAATACTGTAATTTACCTTAATCTGATCATTTAATTACTGGATAATCTTTGACAAAAGTGTTAATAACAACCCACATATGCTTCAGACATAAAGTCATTTCCTAATTTCTTCAGTAAAGAAAGAAAGGGTGAGAAGAGACATTCACCTTTAAATGGGTTTTCATTGGGAGTGCAAGAACGTCACAGAAAAGGTCTCTTTTTTTCTATTCAGTACAAGCTTCTCATTGAACTGTACACAACAGTGTCACAGGTCTGGAGTGACTTCATCAGATGTAGTTGTGCTACTCTTTAACTCTTTATGATCAGGAAGAAAAGAGGCTTTCTTTCAAAATGCAAAGCTGAAAGTTATCACAGAGAATATTTAGGATTATTTGCATAAAAATCTAAGCATGAAGCCAGAAACTAGCACCGTGAAGTAAAACACACAAAACACTAACAAAATTCCAATAATAATTTTCTACTTTTTTCAACTACAGAAAATAAATACTTTTATTCAAAATGGCAATTTTCTCTTCTCACTACAGATTTTCTAAGAGCAAAGTGGACAACGATGTGCAAAATTAAGTTGGAAAAAAATATTAAGTCCTAAAGTTAAGAGGAACGTAAATCTTCCTTTTAGACAGTATTTGAATCATAGGGGTTCATCCCTACAAACTACAGTCTTATCCCTGGCATGCTGAAAGCTGACTGTGTGTGTCAAACCACAAGATGTCTGTGCACAGTTTTGCAGAACCTTCTCTTTCAACCCAAGCCCACCTGTGGACATGAGGTTATGGTTATGAATGTCACAATTCCATAACTTATTTTTGCAACAGCAATCTAAAAATATCACATCTGAAATGAAATGCCTCATTACATTGATAATCAGATCTATTTAAGTAACTGCCCTCATGATTTCCAAAGATGATTTCTCAGCCTCTTATTTGGCAAAACTACTTTGACTGTGCAAGCAAACTGTCAGAACTCAAAACTTATGTAATATTCTCTGGATGAGAAAAGTATTTCTGTGTGCTAAACACACTATTCTAAAGAACATGAAATCTACCACCAGAAGTGAAATAATTAATAATAAACCCATATGTCCACAGATACTATGCATAGTACATCCCTTTTGAACAATTTATTATGAGAATTAATTAATTCAATGGACAACACTCTTTTAGCCCTGAATGAGGGACTATGTTTAAGCGCATAGTGAGTTCTACTAGATCAGTACAATTACTATCAGTTAAATAAAAGAGTATTAAGAATAAAAGTTTAAATAATGGTAATTATTTTTTAGCAGTTCAGTAGAGAGGTCTTCTTTTGCACATTAATCTCTAGCTTGTTTATATCATCTTGCTTTGTTTATTTTAGGAAAGTGATAATTACATTGGTATTTCAAGATATGAAAATTTCAAGATAGAAAGCCAGTGAATATCAAGAAGTTTCATGTGGATCAAGCATTAAAACAGACTGCTCCTCTAGAAAATTTCTTTCCACTGTAAACTCCAAGCCCAAATATTTCCATAATTAAGGAACTTATTACACTCTTCAAATTAATTCACCTGTCGAAAGTTATCTAAGGGTTGCAATACATTTCAACATGCTTCTGTCACAGTTCCCCTAATGCTATCATCTAACTATTTAAAATACTGTGTAGAAACACATTTTAAAAGGAACTGATGACCCAGAGTTATCAAGGTGTGCTTATTTTTCTACTAGATAAGACAATGCTAAATGTCTCTTCAACAAAGGCTCTCAGCTCTTAATTTTTACTCAAGCATGCTTACAGGAAGAGTAACAGGTCACTTTCCATGAAAGAAATATGGGCCCTAAGATATAAATTAACTTCAGAGTAAACAATGAACAAAAATAAAAAAGCATGCTTATTTAACTCTGTATATGTATGCAAGTGGAAAAAGACATGGTGTATTTACAGTGTCCACACAGATAATGTCTCTGTGGCTTAAGGCTTATTCAGTTTAAGTTTATGAGATTAGTAAGTAACACAGGCACGACACTGGCTTAACATTAACATTAGTTTGGAAATAACAGCCATAGTATCATCAATTACTTACTATGCTTGTCATGCAACTTCTGCCATGAGTAAATTCTTCTGGGAACTCAGTTCTTCAAAGGAACAAGTTTAGCAGTATCTGGGATCTCATCAGTTTTTCTTAATATAATTTTTATTTTACAAAATGCTCCTATTCTGTATATTTCAATCAGAAATAACATTCAGATGTTGACAGTTATAAAGCTGACAGATAGCAGACTAATTTAAAAGGAAAACTACCACTACTACTATTTGCCCATAAAATGACCTCTTATGGGCAAAGTCCTCAAAACACTGCATCAGGCCATATGCTTAAGTGAAAACTACTTGTTCACCCTACACAATGAATCTACTGCTCTGAAATATACTGCATTTGCTGACCTTCAGCAGTTTGAGTGAGTCTTTGGAAAAAGGATGAGTGTTGATTTTCCATTCAAACTCAATGTGTCCATTTCTCTGAGACTACTGGAATTGTTACTCTAAAGCTTGCACCCACATTATTGTGCTATGTACTGAATTACAGATGAGCACTCATAACATATATACACACATAGAAAATATGCACGTTATATAAATATATAAATGTGATTCTGGACTCACAGAATCACACGATCCCAGGATGACTGAGGCTGGAAGACACCTCTGGAGGTCACTGGGCCCCAGCCCTGCCCAGGCAGGAACACTTACAGCCCAGGACAAGAACCAGAAAATGTTTGAGTATCTCCAAGGAGTGAGACTCCACCACCTCTCTGAACAACCTGCAAGAATGCTCTGTCACCCTCATGGTAAAAAAGTGTTTCTTGATGCTCAGAGGGAACCTCTGTATTTCAGCTTGTGTCCATTGCCTCTCGTTCTGTTACTGGGCACCACAGGAAAGTGCCTGGCTCTTTCTCTTTGCATCCTCCCTTCAGGCATTTACATACATTAATGTTTCCCTGAGCCTTCTCTTCTCCATGATAAACAGTCCCAGCTTGCTTTGTCTTTCTGCACATAGGAGATGCTGCAGTTTCTTAGTTATGTCAGTGTTTCTTTGCTGGACTCCCTTCAGTAGCTCAATGACTCCTGTGCAGGGGAACCCAAAACTGGACACAGTATTTTGCAGTTATGGCCTCACCAGTGCTGAGTAGAGGGGCAGGATCAACTCCCTTATCTGCTGGCAACACTCCTCATCAGCCGCCTTTGCTGCAATAGCACATTGCTGGCTCATGGTCAACTTGGTGTCGACCAGCTATTGTAACTACCTTTTACTGAGCAAAGGAAATCAATTTGCTTTTCTTTCCTGTTCAAATGTGTGCAGCCATGCTCACTGGTGCAGAGACAGATGGTACTGTAATGGAATTTCTAAACTTTAAATAACAAATGTGTAAAAAATACATACAAAAGATATTGCTAAATGACCATTAGAAAACCTATGATGAGAATATAAAACACTCTATTAAGAAGTGTCTCAGTCACCCCAATACTGATATAAACACATTTCTTCACATTTAAGTAAAAGACAAATTGCCTTCACCACAAATGCCTGCAGTCAAATTACAGAGAAGCACCTAAATGAGAGTTAATGTGCTTATAACACACACTTATTTGGAGAAAAAAAACAAAGTCATCTCTGCCTAAGCACAGTCCACTCTTCTTTTACTCCTTTTAAAAACAAATTATGTGTACATATATTAGTCAGACGACCATGCCATACTGGAAAGAGTGATCTTACACTGCTCTAAGCATCGCAACACATGACCTGAAAGAAACCACCTCTAACACAGCAACACAATCGGTTAAGAAATAGATGCCAAGGTATTGCCAAGAATCTGGATAAATTGACAAGCAGCTGAGTGCTACGAGCAGCATTTTGCTGATAACTTGGAAGCTTCAGTGACCAGACAGTGTATAAGGATTCCCTAGGGAGACCAGACTGCAGCAGGTGTGTCAAGGTGACAAAGTATCATGGCCACACTATCCACTGAATGGTATGTTCTGACTGCCAGGTAAAATATGCTGTGACTACAAAATATAAAGGAGGTCAGGCTGTCAGATGAAGAATCAAAAGAGAATTTCTAACCCTGTGCTTTAACACACAGGAAGTATCTCCGGTGATTTTTTTGTTTGTTTGTTTGTTTCTTTTTAGATGTTATAGTGCTTTCTATTATATTCAAGTTTTTGCTAATTTATTCCAACTGCTTCTAGTGAGACACAGGCAGGATTCATTATTAAATAGAGAAAACTTATAAATCAAATAGCAAATATGTCCAAAGATTGAGGACCGAAAATCTCATCCACACATAAAGATTGTTTTGTTGGCATTTATGTGGTGGGTCTGCAGATCTGTGGCTAAAAGTATCTGTTTCATAGTCTTCAAAAGTTTGTAAATTCTAGTCTTAGCAAGGAGAGCAGTATGAGAAAGGACACTAAAACTTCTATTTTCTCCATCGACTCTGCATCTGCAGAAAAAACCAACTTTTCAATACATTCAAAACCATAGACAACAGTCTCCTCACTGACAATGAAAGTAGCAATTTAACAAGTAGTTCTATGGAATACCACAGGTTTAAAACAGAAAGATACAATTACTGTCTAGAAGTACACTTACTATAAGCTCAACTAGATCACGTTTTAACGTTACCAAAAGAAACAGGAGGAAAGTCTTACAAAATCAAACGAACGTTTTAATTTTGAGCTTGTTCAGACAGATAACCAGCATCTTGCTGGAGAGCAAAGATGTTGCTCATGGCACTCAAAATGTTTTTCTGAATCAGATATTCTTGTGCTTAGCAGTGGCAGTGCTGCAGGCTGCCAGCCAATGTTCTCTAGTCCATGTTTTCTTATTTCCCTATCAACTAAAAAAGTTTTTCTCCCGGCTTTGGGTGCCTTTCTAACTACCCCCTCAAAGAAAAGGAACACAGCTTAGGTAGGCAGATCTTAATTAATAAGGATCTTTCCTTCCAAATATTCTGTGGTTATAAAACAGTGTATTACTACCAAGTCCAAAGAGCATGTATGGAACATAAGCAATTAAAATTGCCAACTTTTTACAGAGAAGGAGCTGTATGTTTTCATATCTCAAAATACATATATATATATGCATACACACATTACATGATAAAATTGCACAGAGAAAGCAGCACAGCAGGAAAGGCAAGGGAAGGTGGGTGAGACTAAACCCCCCTGGCCAGCTGCTCCCAGACCCACTGCAGCAGTCATCAACCTACTAAAGCTCATCCTGGTGCTGCCTGATGGGCAGCCCTGCAGCCCCACGAGGGTAGTGGAGGTCCTGGACCAGACACTTCTGGTGCTCAAGGGCCAGACTCATGGAGACATGCCAGTAGGAGAAGCTCCACGGGTCAGGCTAACCCGTGGGAATGTGGAACAGAAGGGGCTGGTGGGGTGTGAGTAGGGGCCATCTGTTTCTGTGCCTGGCCATTCCCACACCAGTCTGCGCAGCCTGTCCTGTCTCCTCTAATTAAACTCCATTTCTGACAGTTTTCCTGGGCAAGGGCTTACTACTGTGCATGTACACATGTATGGAGGCCTCAGTGTCAGTCCTGTCATGGGACTAGGAGTCTCACATGCCCACAGTGCAGCACCTGCAGTGAGGGTGGGTGTGCCAGTAAGGGTGTGAGGGCTAGCAAAGAGCATGCTAGACTAGCTGGCAAGTAGGTGAAGTGTCCTGGAAGTCAGGTATGTCCCTACAGACAACAGCACAGTTGATGCTGGCTCTTGGAATGACAGGGTAGGGTAGCCTTGGCCAGCTGCTGTACAGACCATGACATCTGGGGCTGTCCACGAGACCCGTCTGTGTGTGTACAAGAGAGACTCTGTGGAATGTAATGAGAGGGAAGCACAAGGATTCAGGACCACTGGCTGGGCTGCGTCTAAGCCATCCACTGCACACATGTGGATAAGAGAAGGGATGTGAAGTGAGAAGGATCTGGACCAAGGACTAGAATGGGGCTGTGACTGGGGGCCTCATGACTCCAGGTGCCAATAACCAAAGATACTAGGATCCAGAGCCAACCGAGTACCTAAATCTAGCAGCTGGAAAGATCTTCACTGTATAATGAATATAGGGTAGATCTGTCTCGCATGTCTGTGCCTGAAAGTGACATAACAGATGAATCCACAAGATCAACACAGGTGTAGGTTTGAAAACATAGATTTAAGTTCTCTAAAATTCATACCCTTATTGATACTTGCAAAAGTCAATAGAAGATTTGGCATTTCATTGTCTGCATCAGGAACATGTGCACTTATTGAAGTACCACAGCATTTTTAACATTTGACAATTGAGGTGATTTTGGTTTATGATTTCCACACCAAAAATAAAAAACAGGCAAACAAAAACCACCCATAAAAGCCAAAACAACAAACTGTGTGGAAGACACATGGACAAAGGCTTTGCAAATACAATGAGAGCTGAAAATATTTTCAACTGAAATAGTACTGAACCCTTTGCTTTATTTATAAAGAAATGCAAAAAGGTGGTTGGTTTGTTTTGTCAGGAAATACAAGCTTTTAATATCTCTAGTCATTCAGACCTTCGACTCAGATTTATTAACCTGCCAAACTAAAGCAATTTTACAACATATACAACTGCAGTTCATTTCAGAACATTTATTGCTCTGTAAACAGAAAATCCAGATTCTCCTTAAACAATCTGTCCCTTTTCTTCCTCTTGAAGCAAGAAGGAAGGCATGATAGTAAGAGAAGTTCTAAGTGAAAAAGAAAGGAGTATTTATGGACCTATTTATACAAATATACAAAATGCATAAAGTTAGAAATTAAACCAGACTTTTACAGTAACTACCTCAACAGAAAAATAAATATTCAGTGCCAGTAACTTACATCAAACAAAATCAAATAGCGGCACAGAAATGAGAAACAGTTTTAATTAAAGGTGGTCACAATGCTGAAAGGAGGATAGCCTCTGCAGAGGAGATGATGAACACGATCCACTTCTGGGAAATATGGATGAGAGGGGAAGGCAAACAGAACAGGAACACAGTTCCGTGTTTCCTTTATATATTTTGTACTATGCAACTCAGCTCAAATGGGTCTGGAAAACATTTAGACAAGTGGGGGTCTACTAGGAGACTGTAACAGGAGCAAGATACTTATCTGGAACATTTACACATTACCTGGTTATCCAGTCTCTTTATGGAGAGAAACATGTGATGCTAGGGAATGGCTTACTGCTGTTTGGGGATAGAGCCTCATCTAGTAGCCCAAGAGAGGTGAGGCAGCCACAGCTCTGTGCTCCCAGTTCAAACAGTAGCAAGGCTGAGCACATAATCCCCCAAGGGCACATGTATACAAACACATTCATAAATATACATATCTATCTAAATCTACATGGCTAGCCACACAGATCAATGCTGCTATGCTTAGCACTCCCATGGACACACAGGGCTGTTCAGCTGCCTCTTCACTAGTGCTCACACACTTGCTCTCACTTGGTCCAGCCACTGGCACTGCATATGCATGGGCCAGGTCCCTGTGACCAGCAGTCCCATGCTGGGGTCTGGCACTTGATTTCATCCAGTTGCCAGCATTCAGACTCTTGCTCGCTCCAGCCATGGGCATCAGAGACACATGGGCCTCTGCCTGGGGTCTAACTCCAGTTGTTGGCCACACACACACGCAGACTCACAGAACCAATGTCCTTCAGCCAGGAAAAGAGTTAGAAGTCGAATTTGCTAATACAGGACACATTGCACTGGGAAGGAGTTGGACATGGCCAGACAAGTCTCTTACACATTCAATGTTTTTTATCCTCTTATCACTCTATTTCCCTGTAATAAATTCCAATCAAACCCCAAATCCGTTTCCTCTGCATGCCATACTGTGCCCTATGCCCTTGGCAGCATCTCACCTCAGTCCAAAAGGGGATCCAACACTGGTTCACCTTGATGGGTGTCACGGTTGGATTATTCACTTTGATGGCTCTCCTGTGACAGGACTGGGAGGGCCCAAACAGGTCCCCCTGAGATTAAGGACTCCCTCTGAGTCCTTAATCTGGGCTCCTGTCTGCCTTTGGGATTCTGTGCAGCCCTGGTCTTATATAGATGGCCCTCTGACGGAATGATAGCTTCTGTGGTAGGTGTAGGATCAGTTGGGCAGGGTGTGATTTGGGATCCCCCCACCTGCTGTCACCTCTCTCATGTCTGTTGTGGGTCTGCAGACAAGCTCTTAACACACAACCCAACATCTGCATCCTGTAGTGCATTTTCCTTAGGATCTATCCAATTCTATGCAAGTTTACGCATGACATGCTGCTTGATTCCTAACCTGCAAGACCAGGAATCCAAGTAGTTCCTTTCACAGGTCTTTATAACTAGGGCCTGACAGGCTATACAGTATGCTAAATATAGAATCAATAGAAGGAAAAGCATTGCTCAAATCAGACATTCTATTTTTTCTTTCTTATGCTGCTATTATTCCAATGTTCAGTCTGATCCTAAAGCAATACACCACAGCATGTCACAAGCATTATTGTCTTCATACTGTTGAGTAACTGAAATCCTTTTATTAAAATACAGTATTCTGTGATAGATTTCTTCATCCTTGGACTGACATTGAGCCTGAAGCTCTTACTAGTAATCACTTTACACAAAGCCAGAACACATACTCAAGTCAGACAGAGAAGCTAAGAACTCGATTCACAGATTTTTAAAAATGGTGTGAAAGCTGATGAGACTGAATAGTTCCTGCAAAGAATAGATACATTTCAAAATTTCTGAGGGAAGCTACACTGCAAACCTTTTCTGAATAATTCATTTAAGGAACTTTTTCTTCACCCTTCATTAACAGTGTATTATTAAAACAAAATCAGAGAAACAAGAAAGTTACTCCACTAAATATTAATCATCTTAAAGAAAATTAAGGCTGTCATTTACTAACATCACAGCTGTAAAGAAGAGCTGTAAATAGGAAGATATCAGTAAAAGTCTTCCACCAGCTTATTCAAAGTCAACAATCATCTTTCAAGCGTATTTGCTCTTCAACTGATTGCTAAGATGATAAGAAAAAAAAAATCAAGTGACAGGAGAAAGGGACAGTAATAAATTATCCAAATGCTTCAGAATTACTAGTTAATGCAATACTAGGATAGAAGATGAAACATCAGTGTTTCTAAAGAAAAGTAAAGAAAACCTCTTTACTTTGAGAGACACGCCAAAGAGCACATTTGCAGCTGACTCTTCTTTCCACTATCTTCGTGGGATTTTAAATTTAGACACGTGGCATCCTAAGCATTCAAAGACTTTTTGCTATAATGTTAGTCCTATCACATCATCTACCAATCCTCTTGAGACAGAATGTTTAGCCTCAAAAAAGTAAATGCTTTTACTATTTCAGTAAATAGATCATTAACTTATCTAGTGTACCCTCAGTTTTCACCTACACTCCCTAAAAAATGCTTGAGAAAGGCATAAGAAAAAATGGGCTACTGCACACTATTATCTCTTTATAATTTATAATAAAGCTATATAGATTACTTAATGCAGTCACAAATTCAAGTTTTCATTTTCACCTTCAAGGCCCTATATCATCTTACTCACAATTACTGCATGTCTTGCTTTTATTTCCTTCTACTCCCTAGACAACTTCTATCCTTTCACTTAATTGCATTCTTTATCTCTTTCTCCCACTTTCAGCTGTACATCTTATATCATGCTGACCTCTGTGCCTTGTACAATCTCCATGCCCACATTCTTCATTCTTCTTCAGCAGTATCTTTAAAAATACATCCTTTCAGGAATCATTGGTACATGCTCTTCTTCCTCCTCTTCTTATTGCTGAGCTATTAACTGAAATTTGTCTTGCTTAAATCGCTTTTGCTCCTTGCTGGACTAGGGCAGCAGGGAACACAGCTGAAAGCTAATGCACAGCTGGCTGATTTACTTCTTAATTCTATCAGGAATAACCTCTGTTAACTCTAACTCTGACAAAAATTGAGGGACAATACTTGTTTGTCATCCAAAATAGGAACTTGGAATGTTGTTCACTAAAAAAGCCACAATGATCATTAAATAAATGCCAATCAGTGTGTATGGAGTGATTATTTTCTACAAGCTACGTCTGTACTTCCTACAGTTTTAGATGTTTATATATATTTCATAGTCCTCTAACAGTTGTCCAGGCTATGCTCCATGCCTATAAACCAGCATACATCAGTATGATGGTTTTTATCCCCTCATAGTTTAATGTGCACTTAAATATAAATATGATGACCATACTAAGCAGCAATGGCACACAAACATCAGGGACCTCAGGAGTATTCCCAGGTCTAGTAATGGTTACAGTATGGTGATCATAGCATTATTCCTGACTTCTACTTCCTGACTTCTTCCTGACTGCAGGAATTCCATCTTCTCAAACTTCAAACACCTATTCTACACGATATGGAAGCTATTCTATGACCATTGTACTAGTTATTATTATAATTACAAAATATTTTTATCTTCTGATGAACATCTTAAAATAACTTCAAATATTTTTTCCTGAAATTTAAGAAAAAAGTCTTCTCAATGAAAATTTTTGGCCTGGGAAGTTAACTCAGAACTGAAATCAGTCTCCAAATGATGTATCATAGCTAATCTTAAAACTGCAAATGCATTCTACCTAGGATACATGATCATTCCTTCATAAAATGAAAGGTTCTGTTGTAATTCTCTTGGGATAACTGCATTATTGAAAGTGAAAAGCAGTAAGATAAATTACATACCATTATGCTTTTTGCCCATGGCACCTTTTTGAATCAGTAATATTTTGAGTCTGTAATAGTTCTGAATTTCAGGACAATAGGCTTCAACCTTTAATGTCTCCAGTCTGAGCTACAGGAAGCAGTATGTTCTGGAGACAGCAACTGAACAGATCACTGTGACCAGGTCTCTGTTCAGGAGAAAGAGGACAATTTTCTAATGGAGGAAAACATATTCTGTAACAGAAGATAATTTCAGTAATGGATGAAATCTCATCAACTAGTCTTTGTTAGTCAGCAAGACCTTGAGGCCTGGAAACAACTAGACTATAAAATGAAGGAGTTACTAACTTCAAAACCATTTCCATTACTATGCTAGTATTTTAGAAAATAGTTGCAGATGCATTTTAAAATAATTCTGGTTATATTCAAGGAAGTATTGTCCAGTAATTCTCATCCCTATATTTGGTAAAATCTGCTTATGACAGTTATTTAAGTCATATGGGATAGCATATCTAGCAACCTTGGAGTGACAAGGCAGTCTACTGGGCAGTTAAGTGTCAAATTAAATAAAATGGTCAAGAAATGTAGGCATTACACATTAGCCAGAAAAAAAATAAATGACATCCACATTTTCTAACATTTGGTTTAAGTACTGGACATCACTGTAGACAGTTCAGTGAAAACTCAGCTTGGGTCATATTGTTTATATTCACAGACATATATGAAGCAGTCTCCTCTGGAGTGTTCTATGTACTATATGCCACAGACATTATGTTATGTTAACATGTTTTTGATAGGAAGGGTCTGAAGAAATGCAATCAGAATGCTTGAGGAGAAAAAAACCCAAACCAACCACACCGCCCCCAACTCAGTGCCCCCCAAAAAATCCCAAACACAACCCTTTCAGATGGTGAGGTTCGGAACAGACTCTATTTTAGAGTTTTGTTTATGGAACTGCATTCTACTTTAAATCAGAATAACTTCAGTTTTACCGGAGCTTAACTTGAACCATTTCCTTCTTGGCTTTGAATCACACTATTATTCTACGATAAAAAGATGCTGGAATGGAAATGTTAAGCATCCTTTTTTATCAGGTAAGCCTTCATGTCTTCAGCTCTTGTACATACTACAAAGTCTTTTATCTTTCTAACACCTATCACAATAATAACAATAATAATCAAAATATCTAACATTGCTTTATGGAGTATACTTTGTAATCATCTTGTAAGTCCATTTATTTTGTGATACAGCAATCAGCCCTAGCAAAATGCTTTGCCCTATTTAGATTATAAATAATTTGCCAGTGTTAATTGACGGTTCTCTACGTAGGTTTTCTGCAACCATGCCAAAAAGACAGACTGTTACAAATTCTTTATCACACAACCAATTAAGCAGAGCCATACCACATATACTAGCTCTCTGCAAATTACCTACAATGAAATCTCCAAAAAGAGCAAGTAAAAAACCCAAGTAAACAAAAAAACCTGAAAAAAGTGCAAAAATTAACTCACTCTCCCCTAGCCTTAGTGCATTAAAACAAGACATAGTTGAGCTTAGTCTTTCAAAGGTTTCCAAAGGTCTCCCCATAACAATAATTTACAAAGAAGCAACCAAAAAAATACAGCCAATAAGGCAATTCTTTGTTTCAGTCTTCATTCTTTGTCCTTAATCTGTGGAAAAGCATTGTTACAACAAGCTCTGGGGTGATTACAAAGGTAACAGAGAGGATCAGCGCACTAGATCTTATTGAAGGAGGATTTATTCATGCTTGCTATATACATTAAAAATATTTTTTGTGAAAATTCTTGTTAATTAAAATCTAATTATTCAACGACTGCTGTTTGGCATCTCCAAGAAAACGCTCAAGGTCTTGAAAGAAAGAAAAGATAACTCAGTGAGCAATTTATCATAAAATAAGGATTTTACCCCTCTTTTTTCTACTTATCATGCATAATTAATATGTGATAATACCCATAATGAGTTCCCTAAAACAATTAGCAACACATCTCCAGTGACCTCCTAATCTGAATATAATGCTTTTTGAATTTGGAGGTGTACTAGTCTCTTTGTGCTTACACACTCACCTCACGTAGAAGCAAAGAAGGCTGCAGAGGATAATTTATTATTCAGCATCACATTTCATCAAGTCCCTTAGCAGCTACTTGATACATTATCAAGACAAACGCAAGGAAAAAAAGAATATTCTTGCCTCTTCACCCCCCAAGTAGGGTACCCCAAAGACTAAGTACCAATTATAATCCTTCTTTCCTATTTCAATCAGATACATTAAGTGAAAGCAAACCTTGACCAGGTTACTTTTTGCAAGGAATTTCAATGACTTTTTTCATCTCCATAAGACAAATACATCCATAAATAAACATGCACTGCAGTAACAAGGGCAACGTCTGGAACCCTTAAAAGCTAAATTACTTTCAAGTCATCCAACATCTCATTTTTTTTCCACAAATATATAATAAAGACTATCAGCATGGGGAGTGGTGGGTAGGTTGAGAGGGTGGGTGTACACATGTGGGGACACAAAAGCACACACGCCTCAGAAGCAGAGGAACGAAGAAAATCAACAATATGAACTGAGAGCATAATTAAAAAAAAGAAACCCAAAACCAAACAAACTGTCTCCTTCCTTTAATTGTCTTGCAAATATAAAATAGTGGCCTATTATACATTTATGGAAAAGCTGCCTGTGTACAGTAGTGTAGAGGACCAGATCTAGGCATGTTTTCTCTCAAACATTCTAAGTATTGCTGTATGAAAAGTCATCAGAGAAGAGGGTTCCATGGAGGTGGGGCAGTGCTGTTCTGAGCCAAATTCCTGCTCCTCCTTGAGACTCCTGCTTAGGTTTTCCCCTGAACTCACTTCCTGGAGAAGAGCTGGCCGTGCACTCCTGAACAAAACACAAAAAAAGTCTAATTTGCAGAAGAGGTGTGCACCAGGTTAGCTATAAAAGGTATCGCATCAGGCCCCTCCCTCTCTTTTTGTCTCTCTTCTCTCTTTCTTTTTTTCTTTCATTTCCTTTGTCTTGCAATCCCAGCTCTGGACCATCCATGCAGCAGCTCCAAATCAGGATCTGAGGTGATACTCCTTATTTTCTTTCCTTGCTTTGCTATGGCAAAGAATGGCTATCATATTCAACCCCATATTCTGTATTGAAGTTTGCTGTGGGATGGGGGAGCTCGTGGAAGTCTTTGTGGCTTATGGGCCAGCAGCTTTGGTTGTGTGTTGAGCCTTGTGAGTCAGCACCTTTTGAGAAGTATTTTGTGTGACTTGACAAGTATAGTGTACAAAATTAAGGGCTTGTTAGCTGACACTTTTTGTGGAAATGTATTCTAAGAATTTAAGGGTGTGTAACCAATACCTTTTGAGTCTAAATATTGGGCTGGCTGCCACAGTTAAGAATACTGTATAATAAAACATGAGTTCCCTGACATGTGGTCTGGTAACCAACATCACACCTTCTACCAGCAGGTCATGACAAGTACATCTTCAGAAGTCCTAGACTGTGAGATGTGGTGAAATATCTCACGGTCTTTTCTCTACATCCATGTCTGTTACACTTATGAAGCTGGAAGGTGAGCTTCATAATCACAGACTTCATCATCTAGCCTGGGAGACACAAGTAGGGGCTACATGCTTAGACCTTGTAAAAGCTGAGGAAGGTGCAGGATTCAGCCAACAGGCTATTCAGCATTAAAAGTACATTCCACTAGAGTGCTGTGCTCTTTGCATTCCAAGGTGTAAAGCTTCTAGCAGTATTCCGAGATGGAGCTCCTAACACATAAAACCACATTCTTCAATACCTACTTACTTTAAATTGTTTAATACACAATTTAAAAGCATGATTTTTTCAGTGTCTGTCTGAAACCAATAGCTTCATCAGCAGTGAGGGGATTTATTACATTTATTATTTTGCAGTGCCCATAGTAGCAGGAATTTAAGAATTAGGCCAACAACATATACTAAATACTCAAAATACAAATTGCCATCTAGAAGTAAGTCTTCAGTCACATTGCAGAAGAAAAGTAAAGTTTTCATGAATTCAGCAAAAAGTTCTAGTCAAGAACCTTCCTGAGCAAACAGGCCATGTATTGTGTGGTAACTAGAACAATCCCCAGGGAAACCCATAGACTGGAAGACTGAATTTCTCAGGTTGAAAAGTGCTCAAAAAGATGTTTTCCCCCATTTCTTGAGAAAGAGTTCCACACAATGGACAAGATAAGAACAAAACTGTCTTCTGATCTTCTTTAAAAAGAAAACAGAAGTCCACATTGCTGTTATGTTCTCTATCGTGAATTCTTAGCATTTTAGATATGTGCTGGAACCACTTTTACAATTATGCTTTACAAAAGACTAACTGCAAGATATGTTTAGATCCTGGAAAAAGACACAAGCTGTTGAGACTGGGCAATTTTGGATGAATACATGAAAGCAAAAAACTCATTTCTCAGAAAAGCTATAAAATCAGTAAAAGGGAGTTTCATACCGAACTTGGCACCTCATCTTGGTTAGAAGGCAGAGAAGTGGAAACATTCTGTTCTCAAGCCAGTAGATACACCCTTTCAGATTTCGGTTGCTATCCACTTTCAACACTTCAGGGAATGTTTTGCATGATAGAACTAAATTAATTTGCATGATAGAACTAAAGTAATTGGGGTACACAGAAATGAAGGGACACCTTCCAATCACTCCACGTACAGTACCAGTAAAAGCTATGTAATCTAAATCTATGTAATCTAAATTCATTAAGGGAGTGAACTCTGCTTTTGCTGTAAACTTAAGCATGTTGTGTGTACTCAGGAGCAGTGGTTTCAATCTCTTGTAGCACTAACCAAGTTGGTCATCAGTCCCATCACCTCTAAGGGAGCACCATCCCCTCCACAACACACTGCTGCCAAGGGAGAGTCTTCTTTGCTCTCTCTGGAAGCTGTCCACGGTGAAACAAAGGATCAAGACTAATAGGGGACTCCAAAGGGGCACTCTCTGCAAGGAGTGAGGAAATGATCTAAAAAAATCCCAGCAAGGAAACGCACACACCAGAAACACTCACATCCTAGACCTTCATTCAGTGTACTAAACAGATGGCTACACTTGGAGTTGGCATCAAGAAATCAGACAACACAAGAAGTTCTTTATTGGCTCTAATCCATCAAATGTCTAATTTGAATTAATGAATTGTAATTACATCAGTACAGACAAGAAAGTCAAGTGACTTTCAAAAAGAAAGCCCAGTTTCTGCTTTCTACCTCAAAATGCACCATCATCAAGAAAGAGCAACACTGATCCCTCTTCATTCAGCAAGCAGGCACTGGCATGTGCTATATCTGCCTCTATACAGACCACAGTGTCTGAGAATAACAGTGATTGAGTACAAATTCTTTGTCATTTGTTCTCCTGAATGCAGCCTAACACTTTAAAACTCAGGCATACTCTGACCATTACACTTGCAGGTTATACCCAGAGGAAAAAAACAAGTATCTAGCAATATGCTAAAATAAATGGTAAGAACTGTGAGTCCAAGTACATAAGACAATAGAGCTTGGGTAAAATAGAATGGTTTATACTATGAACAGCTATTTAGAAGGTGAGATGAGGAAAAGTTGGTAACATAAGCCTATGCAAAGGACAGACTAGAGCCAAGGCTGAAGAAACAGCCATTGATATAGATTTGAACTAAGCTGAAAAATGTCCATGTGCTTTTGCATTTAATGCTTTTGTTATTTTTAAAATAACAAATCTGTGAATTGCAAACATTAAGGAAAGAAAGTCAATTAATTTATAAAACAAAAAAGGGGCAGATTTATTAGGACTAAAATACATGACTTCAAAGCAGGGATTCCAATGTACAGCTCAGTACACCACCTGGAATGGCTGTTCATGTCTGTAATTTCTGTACTTTAAATAAATGACTCTTAGTAAGTTAACTTAGTCCAGGTATACATAAGAGAAACATCACTAATAAAATAGCTTCTTATCTGAAAAGCATAGTAAAGCAAATATATACACTACATGCCAACACTAAAAATGGTGAAGTTGAATGGGGGGAAAAAAAAAGAAAAAAAATTAAGAGGATAATGAGAAAAAAGGTTTTAGCATCCTTTTTACAAAAGCTCACAGTAATGTTAGTTACATCAAGTGCTAAATCAGCCTTCTTTATACTCTGTTTGCACAATATAAAATAAAATTACAAAATATTTGTATGTCATACCATTCTGAATCTATTGCTTTTTCACTACATCTGTAGCAAAAAAGTCGCAGAAAATTTCTCTTTGAACTTCTCCATTCTATGACATAAGAAGTCCACTGAGACTCATAAATCCTAACGCCATTTAATCAGTCTGAAAAAAATTTTAATGAGCTCTCACTAGATTTTGTACGGAGATTATTTGTAACTATGGGATCAATTAATTAATTAGAAATGGAAGAAACTGCAAAGAAATAGTGTTTTAAATTAAGGCAATGATTTACATCACTTGGAACTTTTTAAATAGAACAGATTGATTCTTCATAAGAGTTATGACCATTTGTATTACTACAATCTATTCCTCTTTTTAAACAGTGGATATAAACGGATTTATTTGCTTTTGAAATACTAGTAAGGTCCTTTATTTTACTGAAAAGCTGTAGGCAACCAAAATACTGGAAAGAAAGACCTTAGCTCGCAACACCCTTAAGTAGGAAGACAATAATCTATGTGGTTTTGCTGATAAAAGCATGTATAAATGTCAGCATGGGAATGTCTGAGGCCCTCTGAGTTAGAGATGTATTTAAAATAAATTTATTAGTATATAATTTTTGTTATTATGAAACAAAACTTCTTCAAGATGGTATTGAAAATTTATATATATCTTATATACAAATACACACAAATAGCCAGGTTATTATGAACTCTTTTAAAGCAAAAATTAATCTAGTATTTATAAATTCCAAAAGCATGATTTTTAATAATGTGAGCCCTATAAGTTAAAGTGGACCAGAAAAACATTGTTCAGCAAAAGTACTTTTGTTGTCTTATTTTTTTCCCACAGATCAAATCTGTGAAATTAATCACTGAATCGCAGGATGAGTGACATTGGAAGTGACCTCCAGAGCTCATCTGTGGACTGTGTCCAGACTAATTTTGAGTACCTCCAAGGATGGAGACTTCACAACCCCTCTAGGCAACCTCTGCAAGTGCTTGGCCACCCTCACAGTAAAAAAAAGTATTTCCATATGCTCAGTCTCCTGTGTATGTCTGTGCCCACTGCCTCTGTTTCTGTCACTGGGTACCACTGAAAAGAGCCTGGCTCCTTCTCCTTTACAGTCTCTCTTTAGATATTCATACACAGTAAGATCCCCAAGCATTCTCTTCTCTTCATTCCAACCACGCCACTAAAGGTGTTAAATAGGGCTGTACCCAGTACTGACCACTACTCACTTGCACCCAACTAGACTTGTGCCACTGATCACAATCCTCTGGGCCTGGCCATTCGGCCAATTTTCAAACCACTTCACCATCTGCTCATCCACAGCCTCTCTGTGAAGATCACGTGGGTGCAAGTGTCACAGGCACTACTGTAGTACAGGGAGACAACAGCCACTGCTCTCATCTTGTCCACCAGACCAGTCACTTCATCAAAGAAGTTAATCAAGTTTGTCAAGCATGACTTTCCCTTGGTGTTGCCATGCTGACTGCTCCTGACGGTTTGCTTGTCCTTACTGTGCTGGGAAATGGTTTTCAGGATTAGCTGTTCCATCACCTTTTTCAAGGGATCAAGGTGAGGCTGAGCAGTCTATAGTTCCCTGGGTCCTCCTCCTTGCCTGGCTTCAAGACAGGAGTGACATTTGCTTTCTCCAGTCTTTGAGCACAGTGGCCACGACTGATTATGATTATGGAAAGTGGTCTTGCAGTGACATCTGCTAGCTCCCTCCAGCACTCAGGGGTGTATCCTATCAGGGTCCCCAGACATACTCACATCCAGTTCATTTAAGTATTCCCTCACCAAAATCCAAACAAAAATAATACTATGAAAAGTGTTTTTCAATCATCTAAATCAAACATATGAAAAAGAACACAGTGTTTTGAACATTGTGGTCTCAAATTTCTGTAACATTCAAGAACACATTGTTTCTACATATGTACAGCTCCAGATGGTTTTCATACAAGCTGCATCTGTGCATTTGAGAGCTGAATCTGGAATGTATATATATTTTTAATTTAAATATTAGTAAAATGCAAACTTTCTAGTATTTAATCTCCAGATCATAATTTGATTACCTGATTTAATTAATTACTTATATGACTGCACATTGTTGCTAGTGTTGAAAGTTCATATGATGCTTGACATATCACACGATAGCAAGACCTAGGTTGAATTTGCAGGGCGTATCTTGTTTGAAATTCCTGTGCTGTGTTTTCATTGTGCTTATTAAGTTCCTAGTTAACCAAAGACTGCAAATCAAAAGGTTAACATCTAAGAAATTCCCAGATGGACAATTATTACATCCTTCAATGACAGTAAAGCGGGTATCATATCCATTTATATACCACTTAACTACTACCCTACTTGTAAAAGTGTGCCTGCACAGCAACAGCCACAGGCTGATACGGCACTACAGCTAAATTCGGGATTTGGTTTTCTGTGGCTACATTGTATTTTTCACTTGGAGCAGCTGTGAAGTTTTGAAGCAAACTTGGCAGTCCTCACTTGCTACCTGATGGTTTGTTTCACTAGGTAGTTTTCACGTGTACAAGGCTCCTCTACTGGGAATCTACAGTGGACCTTCTGCCCAGGTGTTTATCAAGCAACCTCCAATACTTAAGCAGATATAAAGCTTCAAAGAGCCTTATCTCAGACAAGGACTAGACTAGTCCAATGGAAAACATTCAAAGCACATACAGCACAGATGTATGGACCTAAGCACCACACGATGCTCTAACAATCTGTTTTGCTTGAGTCCAATTACTTGCTTATGCAGACATTGCCTTTACCTCCTGATATCTGGCTGCAAACTTGCATGCTACTGGTTGGTAGCACGAAATCCAAACCTGCAGCTCTATTAGTTCACTGCTTGGGACTAAACATTGCAGATGCCATCGCTACTCTGCAATTGGTCACAAATGTTTCAAACAGTTTCACAGATACTCATTTTCTTCCTCTTAGGAGTTCTGTTCGTGTGCTAAATTTTAATACTGATATTTTTACTTTTGTAGATGCATCAAAAAAGAAGTTCGGTTGAATTTCATCTGCACTAAGGGAACTCTGATGCTGTAAACTTCATACAGAGGAAAAACATGGATTCAAACATTTATGCTTTTCTTAAAAAAAAAAGTTAACAAAATTAAAAAGACAAACCCACTATAAACAATCTGTAATTCTGTTTATCTAACATACCTTTAAAGTTTAAAAATATCAAGTGTAAGTGTAATTAATATTAAGCTACTATTCAATTTCTTTTTACAATGTTAACATAACTAAGGGAACAAATGAAATTATTTACAACAGTGTCACTGGTTTTGTTGCTTGTTTTTGGGCTGTTGTTTTGTCCTTTCTAATTATTACCACCTTGTGACTTTTCTGAAATAGAGCCAAATAAACTAAGAGTTTTGGAAAAGCTGTCCTGCTCCTCACATGAAATTACAGGTTAATTTGCCACTAACACAGCTGACATTCAATTTCCTTACTCCTTGAGACACAATAACAGTTATGACTCAGCTTTATACAGATTATCAATACTTTCTGCTCTTCTACTTTAAGAATTACAAAACAGCTTACAGGTATACTTCCAATCCAACTGAAATGCATTCGCTACACAACTCTCGTTTCCCAGAAAAACACACCAAACTCATAAAGTTAAGAAAGGAAGAATATTTTTATGTGAAAACAACCTTAAACTGTGGTTTAAGCTTGTGTTCAACTCCTCTGTTCCTCTGTCCAAAATCTGGAGCTGCTTCCCAGTATTTGCTCTGAACTGAATATTAACATATTCAAAATTCATAACTCCTTGACTCTAAGGTGAGATTTAAAGCCTTGCTGTTCAGATTCTTCAACATTTGGAACAAGTCACACACAGAAGGCCTACTCACACAAGTACCTAACGTGTCCATACAACATTATGAGCATGTTAACATATATCTGTTGTATCTTTTGAAAACATGCAAACTTACAAATGAGAATACAGAGAATATCAAAAGAACTTGCAACACATCAAAAAAAAATCAAAATTAAACCAGAACACAAACCCCGTTTGATTAACACTGGCCAATGGTAAATCACACTGCACCAAACTTCCTTTACCATGCATTCTCAGGCAATGAAAATACCATTTAGACTCCGAGTGAGAAGTTTAAATATGAAAGTCTGAGGAATCTTAGCTAAACATTTCGTATGTATTTGTGCAGCCATTTTTTCCTCAGTAATTCTACTGAGAGAACAGTAATCACAGCCTAATCTTCCTTAAAATTAGTATGTAGTGCATTTTCTTGCAGCAATGAATCTCAGAAACTTCAGAACTTATGTTCCACTTGGGACACAGAAGAAGTGTGAAAATATTCTAAAGATAAAGGCAATTTAATTTAAAATAAAAGTGAAGACATTGTTTTAAGTAACTCGCAGTTATCATTCAAATATTCTCCCTACAGATTCTATTTCAGAATAAAGTTTGAAAAGTTACATATAAGAGGGAAAAACTAAACACATCTACTATTTGAGAAAAATTGCTCAAACTGATATTTTTAAATCAGAAACAAGAGCTATGATCTCAGAGATTTAGACTGCAAGAGGAAAGATGTGGTTTAGGAACAACACATGCCCTCCTCACAAAGAACCATCTTTAATGTTTCGACACTTAAGAGGTAAATCAGCCATGAACGTATGAAAACTAAACTGACCTATGTTTAAAAAACTGTTTCCAAACTTTGAATAGTGAGTTAAGATTGCACAATTTACATACACAGCAGAAAATCATGACACTTTCCTATTACTGAATGGTACCCTGCAGTAAATCAGAGCGATCTGTACTACAAACACTAGTTGTAGTGAGGGGAATATCTTCCTTCAATAGCACAAACATCTTTGAAAACAGAGGTTGTTGATTTTTATAATGTTTATATTAAATTTAATCTAAGTATTTATCACAATTAAAAAAAAAAAAAAAGAAAAAAGCAACAAATATAGCCCAAACAGAATATTCCTAAATTTTTTTGTCCCTTCCCGTTCTTACCTTCTCTGGAGGTGCAGGAGGGTGAAATCTCTTTGCACAAACTAGAAATGGATCAGGGTGTGGCTTGCCACACTTCACCTCGGGGTCATCTCCCAACACAATGTGATGAAAAAAACCAAAAATCTCTTTGTGTCTGGTTGTTTTCATCTTAAATGAGACTTCACCTGAGCTGGTGGCAACAGCCATAGGTATGTTGTGCTTGTGTAAATGACGGATCAGCTTATCAACCCCTGCAAGACAAATATACACATTTTAGTTTTTACATATGCACATATAAGTTCGTATATGTATTAATGTTCATACCTAATTACAAAGTATTTAGCAATATTTCAACAATGCTGTCCTACTGAATGTAATAACCTATTTCAATCAATTACTGTGAAAGAAAATTCTGGCTATGTCTGAAACGTTCCTTCTCCAGACAAAAATCATGGAACATTTCCCAAGGTGTATATATATACTTGTCCTGTTATCAAATGATGCTTTTCTCAAAATACGACAAAAAATGAGTTTAACATCATTACATAATGACACCCACTAGAAACTCATTAAGCAACATCCCCATATTATCAAAGTTTATTATTTCAAACTCTGAGAGTTTGGGAGAAGACTTTCTTTCACATACAGTTATGCTTACGAAAAAAAGACCCAAAGAAATATACTCTTCTCACTGGATAGCACAGTTTTAATTTCTGAAGCAGGTATCCTACTGGCTCAAACCAGCCCCTAAGGGAGCTCAGTTTCTCTCTTTTGCAATTACTAAAGCAAGTAACACTGGGCAGAGGAGAGCAGCTGTCAGTCACAGTTGTTAATACCAGAGCTTTATCTATTGATGCTGTGAACCCAGAGTAATGAACACCTCAAGCCTAATGGGTAGAAACTTCAATCTGATCCAGTCTTCTAGGGAAGGTTAATGCGGTGAACAGTGAAAACAGAGCAGTCTCTGTAAGAGGGAAGCATACTTCATTATTTGGTACTAGTTTTGAATTTTCTTTGAAGAGGTTTTAATGTTCCTTTGCTGCAGCATTCTAAATGCTAAATATCTCTCCCAGAAAAAACAATTAGCACTATGCAATGGAAAACAAGATCACATGTCTGGTCTTTATCAACTTGCAAGAGGAAATCCCTCCATATCTGTAAAATCATTTCAGCTCTGCTTCTTGGCATTAATCCCAACTGTTTTGGACACAGGATATTAGTTTCAGGCAGCTTAGGTTCATGCAGACTCCAGTTGACTTTTGGCTCTTTAAAACAACTTGAGCATAATTTTCTGTTTTCATCTTCCAACTGTATGAATTCTTATCCTATTTTTCATGTCTGATTATACTAAAATAATTTTATTCCCTTCCTTCTAACTAACTGTTATAGTTATCTCTGGTCCCTGCTCCCTCAAACCATTCCTACTCCTCTTTTCCATTTCTTTCCTTTGCCACCCCAGCATCTCTGATTTGCACTTCCCACGTGATCTAGCCCTTCAATTCCATAAACAACCACCTTATCTGCCAGGCATATTAAGCATATAATTAAGTACAGTCATATGCCCAACTTGGAGAAGTTATAGTACTACTGATAATAAAGTGTGTAAATTAGTGAACAGGTGCATTGACTAATCCACCTCACTGGAACAGACTTGTAGGTATGGCACTCTGCAGATTTCTCATCTATTGTCCAGAATCTTATCAAACGATTAATAACTGACATTTCCAGCTCCATGCTCTTATTTGAAGATGGCCTTTAAACTTTAAATACATGTACTTCTGTGAAATTAGATTTTGAGTTGGACAGAAATAACAAGTGCTATTCCTCCTGTAATGTCAACACATCATCCATTTAAATGCCTTCTTATATACCCTTAAATGGTTACAGTAAGTAAGCACATTTTTTCTCGTATGATGCTATTCTGTCATCTCACTGAAATATGATGTTAAATACAAGTTAACTTTTTATTGCAGATAGTTTAAGTCTTCATTCTGAAATACGTAGTAACTCTACATTAAATTTATGGAAGTACTAAGATGCGTTAAGGTAAATCAGTAGCCTAAGCATCTCTTCTTTAAATGTGTTCATTCTAAGGAACTTGTTCTAAATAAGCTGCAATGTTTAGCAAGGCTAGCATACCACATGTGTAGTAACATAAAGAAGTCCAAAGATTACACAAGCAGAAGACTTTTCCTATCTCCTGTGCACTTGCTGTAATATAGTTAGCTTTCTCTGAAGTGGTACTCTTTTCAAATAGCTTATTTTCTTCAGTGCCACTGCATTACAGCTTCAGTTCATCTCTCACAGGGTATGTTTATTCTATACTTCTATTGGAGGTAGCCAGCCACAGAAAAGCACTCTTGCAGAAAGGTTATTTATTCAGGGTTCTCTGTTATATTCCCCCAGCACGTCATGATTTCAGCATGTAAACATGTATGGGTGTGTGTTTGATTTCTCTTTTTGGCCTCCCTCACAACAAGAGAACTAAAGTGTTCCCTAATATCTCCAAAAAGCAAATACTTACATCACTCAGAAAATGCACTTTAATATGCAATTTAAAAAATGATTGTTTGTATATGTGTAAATAGGGCCGGATAGATTAGGAAAAAAATGCAAGCAGCAAATCAGCTGCACAGAAAAAAAATAAATTGCATTTGGAAGAATAGTTAGCATAACTCAACAAGCTCAAAACAGATGAAAAATAATTTTTTTCCAGGTTTGCTTTCCTCTTTGTAAAGGCTATAGATCAAGAAAATCCATTTTTATTTGCATCAATTACCACCAGTATAGCTCTAGACACTTAGTCACCATATCAAATTACTGACACAATTATTGCACTAATTCAGCATATAATTATTAGGAAGATAATATCTTCCTTAGTATCCTTAGAGTGCTTTTTTAAAAGAAAACATCAACAGGACAGGAACTGAAGAACTGCTTTAAACACCTGTAAGAAACTTCCCCTGGCATATACTGTGTCATTATATCCTCTATAGCTACAATCAAAAGACAATCAAACCAACCAAAGACTATAAAGAAATATGCTGAAAATTCCCACGATTTTGATAACTTCTAACTTGTAGCTACATCAGGGCCATCCATCACAGAGGGACACCTCTGTTAGACTGCTGCAACCACCTTTTCCCCCCTTCTACTGAAAGCTTAGTCACATACAGCAAGAACAAAAAATAGAGAGAGATCAAAAGAAATAAGGATCTCTGCTCTTCTAGCATAAGGATATACTCCTAACATGGCACACAGGCAATAACTATCTTATGGAGTATAATATAAATTCTTCAAGTAATTATAAAAATATTAGGATTAAATATCCTACACTGCTATGCTTAATTTCTAAACACACTCTTTTTTAGATAATCAAAAAATTAAATATTGTTTATTTATGCTATCTCTTTAAATATGAAGTTTCAGAACAGACACAGAAGCTCAATATATACTAAATGCAATAGTTCAACACTGGTAACTATTGGAAAGAAAAATAGGTGAAAAGAATTGTAAAATGAGTTTTGTTACAGAAGCTGCAAAGAACAAGGATCAACTTTAAATGTCAGCATCTTTAAAACCCAATTAATCACAGATGTCAATGAAGTTATCAACCTTGGGAAAAGAAAATGAATTAAACCAACAGAAAGGAGCTATTTCTTTTGAGACCACAGACACATTTAAAAGAAAGAGATCAGGTTTTTTTTCTGAAAACTGCAGAAAAGCATATATTATATACATATAGTTTTTTTAAAGGAAGTAGTCCTCCATTAGACTCCAAATGTGTTTGCTCTCTTTAGATTCAGCTGAAATAATGGTGACTAATACACTGGATCAACTGACAAACTGAAAATAAGATTTATACTGAACAACAAAACCCTTGGGCTAACTGTCACTTTTTTCCTTCGCACTAATACAAACATGTATAGCAAGAGTTCAGGAAACCAAGTAATGCTACACTAAAATGATCTAATGGGACTCCCTATCTAATTACTTAACATGCTATTGCAACACTGTTTTCTACATGATTATTTTTAAGTTATCACATTTTCAATCAAATGACATTCATTAAGAAGTGAAAATTAACAAGATGAAGCTCCTGAAAGCTAACTCAAATTGAAGAAAAACATAAGGAATTTTCATTTTCCTTTTAGCTTTATACTAACATCATCTCTGTGCCACACAGAATACTTCAGAACAGTGAACACCACAAACACTTTTGCTGAATCTCATGAGACTGTGGAAACGTAACTCTCAGATGAACCTGCCTTTTTTCTTTTTTGTTATGATACACTTTAAAAATCTGCAATGGTACGTTACCCTTTTCCTGAGCTACAAAACTGGAGGTGAAAACTGCTAACCTATTCCTCACTTTGGAAGGTAGTTGACTATTAATAAAGAATTTTGTCTTCTCATCTTTGCCCTCTTAAAAGTATCAGAGATCCTTCTGGTCAGAGAGACTCCCTAATCAACAAATCATTACTCTCATTTTAGTCTGGAGATACTGACAGATGTATGACCATAGAATAAATATAAATACTAAATTTTATGTAATTTAGAAACTGCATCAACTGTGTTGCTGATTTCCTGATAAAAGAGTGTTTGGGTTGCAATCCTTTAGGACTTGATGTAAAGGCCAAATCTTTGAAATAAGCCAAACAGAAAACATCATTCTGAGTTTGCAGCTAATTGACTGATATCTAGGGGTTACAGGCTCACTGAGCCCAGCATGGGCTCACTGGAGTTTCCTACCGCTAGAGAATAACAGCAAGAAAAAGAAAATATAGCATGATAGGAAATCTGTTTAACTATTAAGGGCACAACATGAATCAAGAAAGCAATAGTTAAGCACACTAGACTGCTGGTTGAATGGAACTGTTGAACAAAAAAAAAAAAAAAAATTGGAGTTGCCATTGAAATTTCGAACTGTTTTCCTTTCTTCCCTTTCAGTGCTTTCTGACTGGCTTCATTTGGTACTAAAATTGAGGTATGAAATTACCTCCTCATGTCTGCAAGAAACAGTACTTGAACTGGAAAATAGCTTGCACTATTCTGCACTGGCTGAACAGGACCTAAAACAACTAAATCCCAGTTATCATGAAAACAACCCAGGAATGGAAAATGTCTGAAAGGTACACACAGCCACACAATCCTTAAGGATCTGTGCTTTGTGATGATGAGACAAAACCCAGAGACTACTGTGAAAGAATAGCAGTAGTTTCATAATCCTGATATGATTATAGTAACTGTTGGCAGTTGTGTAACTTGGAGTTCAATTTTTCTGGTTCTATGTATATTCTAGTTTTTTGTTATACAGAAGCACACCTAAACATGTATACGTAGATAAATATACATATGCATGGTTTCTTCTGTTTCACTTGTCATTCCTTTTTCTTCAGACTGTGCACTTCTCTGCAACACATAAATGCAAAAATGCATTTGCAGAAACAGAAAGCCTACTACATTACTCTTGTAGATAACAATGTCTGTACTCTGACAGAAATATTTAGAAAACCAGCACAGTGGCATTCCTGTCATTTTGTCAGTGTTGTCTTGGATTAATTTCTTTCTCCACTGAATCAAAACTACCATTCTCTAAGATTCTTTCATAACTAAAAATAAATCTAACTGCAAAAAACTCTCAGATAGTTACCAGAAAAATTCTATATTAGAAATGGATATAGCCTCTTCTTAAACAAAATTTGCATTTTGACCACAGTCTGGTGTTTTGAGGCTTGTCTGTCCGTCCATACTGAAATAGTCAAAACTCCATCTTCAACCACTCATGTCTCAGAAGTGTTGTACACTAAGTGGTATGGCTGTAATATAGCCTGTGTCATGGTTTAACCCCAGCTGGCAAGTAAGCTGGCACACAGCTGCTTACTTAGTGCCTGTGTCCTCCCCAGTAGATGAGGTGAAGAATCAGGAAAAAAAAGTATCTTGTGGTTTGAGATAAGAACAGATCAAAACAAATTAAAATGTAATAATGATAATACTACTAATTGTAAAATGAAAAGGAGAGGAGCAGAGAGACAGATGGCAATTCAGCTTGTGCCTCATATGCTATGACCAAGTAAAGTACGAGACCACCGTGACCAAGGATGCCTCTGCTCTCCATAGTGGCCAGTGAGCGTAACGTATGTTAGTTCACATCAATTCTTCTTTAGAAAATAGCCTGAAGAAAGTTATCACATGTTGAACTGAAAAGATGATCAGTTGAACAATTCTGGTAATTATGAAAATGTTTACCTGCTTTCACAGTAAGAATTTTGCTTGTTTCATCAATAATAGCCCAGCTTCAGCAAGCCAAGAATTCACTTTTTGAAGGCAGAAACTGCACAAAACTTCATGTTTCCTTCAGTTAATCTGTTCCATCACATCTCCAACTCTGTTCAAGGCAGCTCAGCCACATTACCACAACCTTCAGCTGGCACAATATCCACTTAACAGCATCTATTACCCATGCTGTTACATTACAGCAACTGTTCTGTGCCTCCTAATATTTTACCCAGCCCGTCCATCTGGCATTTTCTAAGCCCAGACTAAGGTTTTTCTGTTTGGCTCACAAAAGATACAGTTGAAAAGTCAGTCCCAGAAGCTTGACATGAAAAAAGAAAAACACATCAATCCATCCTTCTTCCTGTTTTGGAGAGTTTAACTAGGCTTACAGTTTTAAGTGGAACTATGAGCAAGAGAGATGAAATTTGAAAAATCATGCACACAGAAGACATTAGAAAGATAACTAAGTTGGCTGCACAAAATACTCAAGTTTTTAAGCTGCTAAAAAAATGACACCTCTTACTTTTGCTGCTTGTTATTTATTCCTAACATACCACATATTTTTAACTTTCATTCTCCTAATGCATTATGAAACTAGGTATAAAACAGCATCTAAAAATTAAAACATTAATGTGCTGTAGAAATTGTCAGAACAAACGAGCACACGTTCAAAGAGAAAAAATGATAACAGTCAGGCTTGTAGAGTGACATGCAGTTATTTAACTTCTAATACTTTTTTTATATTCCTCTCCCTCTCTTTTTTTCCTTCATAAATTATTGATATTTGTTCCAGAAAGTTTAACATTGTACATAAAGTTAACAGCAATCCCAGCTTTAGACATTGCTAGTCTTGCGCGGCTGAAGATTTCTAAGCATTTCAGATTTAGATGTAATTGAATATAAAAGTATGCATTCACACTATAGATAAAATTCATCCTCTTCCTTATCTTGAGGTACCTGGTTGAAGCTGCTCATTTGGGCATCCTGCACAATCACTAGTAAAAGACACGTATCTTCTGAAAGTGAAGAAACTCGCCTGTCTTAGGTTAACCTGAGGAACCCTCCCTCTCTAGTGGCACACTCAGATACCCTTACTTGAGTTTCAGTGCTTAGGTTTAGGTGAGATTAATCCCAAGTGAAAGAACCGACTTTTAAATGTGCAGGCAAACGTATCTGCGCTTAACAAAGTCAGACTATGCTCATAGTCAGGGAAAATGCAACTGACAACAACAATTATAAATAATGTCTGGTTTACAAAACAGAATTCATGCACATATACCTAATCTTTTTTCTTCTTTTAAACATATAGAAAAAAGCTTTTCGCCAAGTAAACAGGAAAAAAGTACTCTTTGACAGGTAAAATACCACTTTAGACTGGTAAGTAACATGGATTTGAGTAAAACTTACTAAAATAAGAGCAACAGAATACGTAAGAGAAACTGTTTTGTGGAAGACAGATTACAAACTTCTGCCTTGATCAGCATTTAAATAACCTTATAAAGAGTTTGTAAATATTGAAAAGAATCATACCTGGCATCAAGTCACAAGTAGAGAACAGCTTCTCCTGCATGACCTTACTTTCATCTAGTAGCTCTTCTTTGGTTATTGGAAGATCTAGAACATCTCGAATAACTTGTGCTGCTTCTGGGGCTCTTTTACCCATAACCAAGGATTTCACATCCCAGTTATAGGTCTTTCCGAAACGTCCACAGATCTCTTCGAACACTACTGAATAGAGACGTTCGGTATCTGTCCAAAAAAAGAAAAAAAAAAGGAAAAAAGAAAATTAAGCCCATGTGTAGCCATGTAGACAGCTGGTCCTGCAAGTGGATAAAGAACTATCTGGACCTGCTCTTTCAACACCTTTCTTTAGTATCCAAGTTAGCAAGAAGTGACTCATTTAAAATACTCTATTTATGCTTTTCATGAGAAAGAAGGGAAGGAAGGAAATCTGGTACTTGGGCATGTCATTACATATTCCATGTAAATTGAAAAAAGAAAAAAGATTTAATTATTTAAGAGTGTCTTGAAAGGAAGCATCTGAGTGCCTTCAAAGACATTACAGTCATTACTACAGTGCTTCTGGCAGGGCTGCATTTACATGGGATTACTCTAGCAAAACACACCCACTTGTATTTCCAGGGGATTTCAGACAAGAGTAAACTTAAGGCTGAATTTTGGCAGCTTCTATGTCAGATGTGTTTAGTTCTCAAGCTATTTTTTTTTAAATACAAACAAACAATCTGTCCTTTCCCCCTTTCCCCCTCCCCCCCCAAAAAAACTTTGAACAAGCAAGTCATTAACATTGATTTTAACCCTAATAAAGGGAAGAAACATACTTTCAGCTCTTGACTTGATTTTCAGCAAAGATCTTTAACACTGGCTTTTCTACCCATCTGGTTTTTTTAAGTAGTCTCCTTTGAAAAGTCAGCTACTGATGTTAATCATGCTTTAATTTCCTTCTCATGCATGTCTTTGCCTTCTGTACCTCTAAAGGTATGTTTATTATTATCACTTTAGCAATCAAAAGGGAAAAGCACAGAAAGAAAGAAGTTAGTCTTATGAGATTTATTTAAAGAAATTAGGGACTTCACTTATCACCATGTCCTTTGCCATGTAAAACTATTTTTTAAAGATAATAAAATAGTGATGAAAGTGTGGATATTGCCACACTTGCGGAATACATAAGAAGTATGCAACAGAGTTTAGGCTTTAACATATATGATAAAAACAGACTGAAGAAGTGCAGAGCCCATGACTACACTACATGCCAAGACCTTCCTCGCAGTCTGACAAACGCTTACTGCTTCACCATAGTAATCTGTTGTCCTGAGGTCAAAGATGATTCCAATCTGAAATCCCATGAGAAACACAGGGGCCATTTCACCACCATGTGAACACATAGCAGTACAGAATACATTCTCTGTCACCTATCAGAGTGCTCTAGTCCATATTCCCCTTTGGTAACTAGAAGAGACGTTAAGCCAAAATACCAGCTAAAGACCCAACATACTTGTCTGGACTGCTTAACAGGGCAGTGAAGGTTTCACAAAACCTAAAAAAAACCCTTTAACCTTAAAAGTTGAAGGGGGAAAAAAATAAAAAAAAATACAACTGTATTACTCTTTGCAAATGCTCCTCAAACAACTACACTTACGGAAAAAAGTTGCAAGTGATCTTAGAGATCCATCAAATACACAGGAAACGTATGACAGCAGAAACGCAAGCAACTGGGCTCTGAAAGGTATTAAGCTGGCTAGCACCAGGAAGGGGGGGGAGAAAAAAATAAGGACAAAACCAAAAAAAATCACCCAGTTCGCCTGAAACTGCCAGGTGGTACTCTCTGCAAACTGTGAAGGTAAATTAAGAATACAATATTTAAAATGCACTGTTCCCTCTTCCCTTTTTTTTTTTTTCTGATACACTGTTTTTTCTTCTGTATCTCAGACTCACCAGGTGAAGCATATAAAATTCTTACTCTACGTTTAAAATCGAAACTGAAAATTAATCCTCATCCTACTAAATAATGCATAGCAAGCTAAGCAGAGTTAAAACAAAATAAGGAAACAAAAAATTCCAGAACATGAAAATTTTCCTGTGGGTCTCTATGATAATTACACGTTACTCTATTTGAAAGACTGAACTCCATAGCAAATGATACTAATTTTAATAGCCTCCTGTATTTTAAATATCACATAGTAGACTTATTTAAATTTTTTCCAAAAGAAATGCTTGATCATGTCCACACTGCAAACCTAAAAACAGTCTTTTACGCAATGTTGCAGTTTGTTAACTAAAGAACTAATGAACAAACTTGAGTCAAACCTATTAAAACAGTTAATTTTTAACTTATTCGTATTGTGTTAGAACTTAACTTTCTCAATGCTGAGAAAAAAAATATAAAACCAAAAAAACCCACAAAAGAAAAAAAACAGAAATACCTCCAAACTGGTCCACACATCACAACTGAACAGAGTCCACATTTACTTTAAGTACATGTAAGTCCTACATATTACTCAAGTGTTTAAAGCAACATAAACGCTTAAACAAGAAGGATGTCAGAGAGCCATCTTTTCTTCCCTCCCATCATTAATTATCCATTAGAAGGCCTGACTTAAAAAACCTTCAACTTTTCTCTCAAAGAGATCATTTTCACTCTGCCTGATGTCATAGCATTTGGACTCTGGACATCACATTTGGACTCTGGACATCTACCTGGCTGCAGTGAAAATTATCCTAATTTCAAGATTGCTAACCTCTTGTAAGATTCTAAGTATTTGTATTTCTTGAGAAATTAAAATCTGTGATTTAATTTTCATGAATGCATAACAAAAGCATAGATGTGGACATTTTATCTGCTCATACAGCACATGAATAGAAAATGAAATCTGGGGGGAAAATTACACACACACAAGCACACATACGGACACACTGTAAAATCTCCAGCTGGAGGAGACCACTGCTGAAAATGCTGCACTTCCTACATATATAACAGAAAAGACCTATGTTCCTTTTGATTGAAGACAAAGAAAAATCTGTATGTGCCCCTTACAACTAGACAGCAATAAATAAATAGCAAATAATTCTACAACTTCAAGATTTCTTATTCCCATTGAAATGGAGCAATACCCAAAAATCTCCTGTGCTTAACAGATACAAGGCAGGATAGCTTTTTTGTCATTGTAACAAAAAATAAACCATAGTATGACTGCTTGATCAGAGGTTAAGTACCTCAATGAAACATAACTCCAAACTGCCATAAATCTGCAATACTAAAGGAATTGTATCTAATGCCCACACATTAATATAGCCCATCAATTAAATGAAACAAGAAAGAGGAATTAGAAGTTCAATTCAAGTGCCAAATTATAGGCACCTACTGGTATCTACCCGAATATGCCCAAGACATCCACGTACATCTGAATTAAAAAAAGTAATCTGGGAAAGACTCACACCTTACTGCATGAGCAGCCAGATGTCCTACAGCATCCTAAGCGGTAATAAACACATATATTTCACCAAATGAATCCAGCCCCAGCTGCTAGCCCCCATCAAGCTGAGAACACAACAGAACACACTGGCAGTGGCCTGTTCTAATAGGGAGAAGGAAAAGCCAGAATTCTTAGCTCCTGCAATTTCCAGAAAATGTATAACCTCAAAATAATACATATAACAAAAACAATATATATAATAAAATAACCTTTCAAAATACTCTTATTTCTAGCTTTCATCTTTTGATATTTCATTTACATGGACATTATCAGCAGGACGTTCTGTCCATCTGCTCGCTACATTTTACTGGGAATGAGTACCATTCATTCACTAGTCACATATCATCTTCTAGTCATTTTTATACCAATCCTTCTTCCATGTAACAGCGCAGTCAACTCCACTGGTGTTGTTTACAGCGTGCAAAAGCCAGTCACAATAAATACAAATAAAGTGACAAGAATGACAGAGGCACTGGATTACTCAATTTGTGATCTGGCACAAAAATATGCTGACGTGTACTCAGAAAGACCTACAAGGTCACTTGGCAACAGACCACAGTGCATAAGTGGAGTACATGAGCTGCTCAAATCACTGCAGAGTCTGAATTAAAAGTAAAAATCCAGTACTGTACATAGGCTGAGGGTACAGTAAGCATCAAAGCAGTATCTAAACATCAGCTTTATCAATCACACATGAAGACAGCTTATTGCAGAAGATTATGACTTCTTGAATAAATACAGAACTTGATTTTTTCAGAACATTGTACACCTGAATTTATTAAAATTAGGTTATTATGATTCTAAAATAATCTGTAGTCTATCAAGGAGATAGGGTTAGTAGGCATGAAACCTTCTTGCAGCCATAGCTCATGTTAATCATTAGTTTTGAGTTCTTTGTCTGAATAACCCATCTCAACATTCCATTAAGCTTACCAGATGAAATACACTTATGATTTATCCTTCTGCTAGGACTCCAGTCTTAAAAGAATTTTAATTGTGTGTATACAATATCTTTCAACAAGTCAAAATCAGATCCTGGACACCGAAACTTGGCAAAATTTTTCTTCTTTTTATAGGGATAGAGAAATGGTTAAAGGGAGGAATTTTAATTTAAGCAACATATTTCATGTATGCATACCTGTAAGGCAGACTTCTATTTAAATGCAGAAGAGAACCATTTTCAGTATTCACTTTAGCCAAATTCATTCATAGACAGCCATTTTGATTAACATTTTGGCCCAAGACAGAAAATCTCATTGGATTTTGTCAGTATCAATACTATGCTTTCCTATGAGTCTTTCACACTATTTGTTTAATCTCTTTTGGTTAGGCAACGGTGTAAAAAAACACATATCACTAAAATGCTCTATTGGGGTACAAGAGATAAATATAAAATGGAATATAATTACACAAGTGTGAATTTTTCCTTTGTTTTTCTTGCCGTTCAATTGATGGCATTTAGCACAACATAAAATGTTAACTTGTAAACAAATCTGAAACGGTGGGGGCAATCAAGACTCCAGAGAGTATTAGTTGTTTGCTCTAATCGTGGAATTGTAGTAACAACATTCACATTTTCTCTCACTTCTGGATTTAAATATAACATAGTCTCTTGAGTGTTTATTCTCCCACTTAACAACTGAACAGTGTTAAAAACACAGGATTTAAACACAGTAATGGCAAAGCTAAAATAGTGACAGATTTTCCATCAGAAAGATTAACTTTGTCAAGTCTCGAGTATCACAGGCAGAACTTAGTCAATGGTCCTCATACCCACCTATTTCAGCATCAGCAAAATCATGAACTCACGGTTCCTTTCCCTCTTTCTCTTCGGCACACCAAGACATGGCTGATCAGCTCACTGACCAGTTGTGTTAAGTCTGTGAGACTCAGGAGGATAACAAATGCTGCAGCACTGCATGAAAGCCAGGAAATGAATGTCTTTCAATAAGGCTCTGTGCTCTAAAGAGATCTTTCATCAATCTTGCCAATCTACAACCTCTCTCCACACAGGCAGTACAAGCTCTTAGCTCGTTCAGTTACACAAGTGAACTGATTCTTGCAATATCCATATAACTGAGGATATGATTATTAAACAGTGGGACATCCAACACATTTCCTAATGGTATGTGGACTATCAAAGAGTTTAGGAAGTACCACTGACAAGATAAAAGCCACATAGCTATCCACAAATTTTCAAGATTGTTTTGGTATGCAGAAAAAAAATGGGAAACCACTGGCCTCCGACCAGCAAAATTAGAATGGAACAAGGACATCCTCTCAACACAGAAATCAAGATATTATTACCCACAATTGATCAATTACAGCTCCATCTCAAAAAAACCCAAACAAAACAATACAACAAAAACAAACCAAAACACACCAAACCACAAACCACAAAAATAAAAACATTGCTGAGGGAGCAATACTCTTTATCACTGAATAAAGCACTGCGCATAACTCATTCCCTATTTTTTTACTATCCTTATCATTTCTTTCAGAGATAATCTAAGACGTTCCTCGCGAGGTATTAGCAGTCAAACAAGACAGATAGAACAGTATGAGCAATGCAGAACACTAGCAAACTATACAATTGTTGCTGGAACAGGTCTGAAATTGCAAAAATTAGTCTAAGCCACCAAAAACCACTGCAGAATTAGAGCTGAGGGCTCCTGAGTTAGCAAGGGAATCAGAAAATAAAGGGGAAAATTTTAATTTTATCTCACAATTTGTGGCAAATGGTCAGTCCTGCACTGTCCTCCCAACGTCCTCTCATTCATACTTTCACTACTACAAAAGCTAGTTTAAAAGTGCATGACTATGGTTACCCATGATGGCTAATAAACGAAAAAAGCAGCAGTTTAACAGCTGACCTCAAAATCACTTACAGCAGCCTAGCAAGAGCGGGGATGAAGAACGCAGGTGACAGAAAGAACCTTTTGTACAATATCCTCAGTGTTACATTAGGCCAGAAAATGAAACTCAGCCTTTCAATCACCCTAAGGGCCTAAACCTACTTTTCTAACATCACATGGAATTTTTTAATGCTATTACGTTATATACATATGTATACACTTTTATACATATAAACCATTTATATGCTTGTATATATATGTATATATATATAAAGCACATAAGCATATATTTTTATATATTTACTTATACATAACTTATGTGTAGCACTGTGTTTTACAGGCAAAAGCTGTCTTCTAAAGGATAAAACTCAGGATGAATACTAGCCACTGAATACAAATCAACCTGGAGCTTTGTTGACTTAACGGCTCATTAAAGGGATTCCGTTCAAACTGCTTAGTACCGAGAGCCTCCTGAGAAGAGGAGAAAAAGGGATGTTCTATTCTTTGAAGAGGAGGAAAAGGAATGTTCTATCCTTTACTGCAGTATTCCCCCCATTCCTTCCAGGAACTTGCTTAGAAAGAAAAATGAAATCTAAATTTATCATCTTAGAGACACCCATTTCAGTCACTGTCACAACAGGAGCTAAGCACTGCTTTCACACACTGCTCAACCAAAATGTTTGAGCCATGTCTAAATGTCAAGGCATGTCATGCTGATGTACCCAACCAAGGTTGAACCTAAAGGCAGTCTGGATCATCAAACTAAAGTAAATGTTGCTGTAGTATTTATGCCTTTTACCTTTCAACTGATCTACTCTCATAACCAGTACCACTTCAGTTCATCCTATTGTTACCTGGAAGTTAAAGGAGGGTGAAGTCTCTATTAAAGTAAATATCAAACACCAAATAACGGCTACTTCAAAATCATCAGCTAGTCATAAAGAACAGGTTAGTAAACCATCTTACATGATTCATAACCATAAACTTTCACAGATAAAGAAAAAATTACTGTTGCTAAAATTAAAATTACTGCTTTCAATTTAATTAATGATTTGCAAATCACTGTATATTTGATTAGCACTTAGAAAAATTTACTGTAATGATCCATTATTCATTGTAGTAAGAAGCAGGTAGTATATTCTGGAGACTTAATTTTTGCAAATCTACTTTTTTCCTGCTGTACCTGAATATTAATATAAGTACACTCCAAGATAGATGAATATGTTACACAGTGATTACTTTTCAAGTCCAGAGAAACACACTGCCACTGGCTAACTCAGTGCTGTCAGTCTGTTTGCCCTTCTCTGATATGAGACATTCTACCATGAATTCAAGTTATTGCTAAGAGGTCTAAAAAGACAGTAAGTTTGGTGACCAAACAACAGCAGATGCATAGAACTGTTTCCAAATGAGTATCACGTATTTGCCCCTCTGGGCTTATATTACTGGGAGAATTTTTCAGTGGCAACAGAGGAAGAAAATTTCTCATTTTATATGCAGAGAAACATGTTACTTCTACTGGGAGAGAAAGAAGCTTCTGTACAAATTCAAAAGGCTTTTAGTTTACATTAATACAGCAGATATATCTTAATGCTATCTTGTATTCACATATACACCTTATCCTTCTTTTTAATGCCACAGGGAAGTGAAAGAAACAGTTCACGAATAAACCATGCAAACACTTTTCTGATGTGGAGCTGTAAACAAAATACTCTGGCACAATACAAAATAGCACATGAAAAAGTAAAGAGAAGCCTTCATTTCAATTCCAGAGCATGAGGGAATCCAACTTTGAAATAGCAGGCAATAGATATGACTTAATACAAACCATCTAAAACTGTACTTATTAAGCATCACCTATGTGACAGCATCTCATTAGCTTAAAAATAGAAAAGCTGTTGATTCACTGAAACTGCTTGATATTCTTTCTTAAGCTCTCACACAGAGCCCTAACCATTAAAAATAGAACTATGCAAGCAGCAGTTGATATGGTGCCTACAAAACTCCGCTTGCTGGGTTGAAACCTAAGGTTAACAGTGAAGTACCTTCTTAAAATGTGTTTGAGGAGACTCCAGTCAGGTAACAGTCACATTGTCCTTAGCATATAAGGGACTATACCAAGCCAACAGTGTTATACAAGGAATGTTCTCAACCAGGGCAGCAATTACTAGGTCTGAACACACTATCAGCTTATATCAGTTCACAAGAGGTTAGCCTTTCACCAAGAGGTACCTCCTCTTCTTGAGACGTTGCTGACAACACACAGCAGCAGTTCACAGACCTGAGGAATGCATAACGGGGTTTTTAACACTGTTTTGAAATTATATGTTCCAACAATTGGATTAAACTACCACACAAACTAGATGAAACCAGAAGGGTCACTGTGTTAATAGAAGTCAGCAATGGATTAACCAACTGTATCTTCTTATTAAAGATTCTGGAGGGTTGATCCTGGCTGGATGGCAGGTACCCACCCAAGCCACTCTATCACTCCCCTTCTAAGACAAACAGGGGAGAGAAAATATAATGAAAGGCTCATGGGTCTAGATAAGGGCAGGGAGAGCTCACTCATCAGCTACCATCAAAAGCAAAACAGATGCAGTCTGGGGAAACTATATCAATAAAATAACACCAAATCTTTAAACATCTTCTCTGCACCTGACCTTTCTTCCTAGGCTTAACTTTACTTCCAAGTTCACTACCTCCTCCACTGCAGTTAGCACAGGTGGACAGGGAAGGAAGGTCACTGTTAGTTCATCACGTCTCTGCCTCTCACTCCTCACACTCTTTCCCTACTCCAGTGTGAGTCCCTCCCCTGAGAGACACCTCCATGAACTTCCCACAGTCTGAGTCTTTCACATGAGCTGCAGTTCTTCATCAGCTGCCCCAGAATAGGGCCCTTTCACAGGGTGCAGTCCTTCAGGAAGAGGATTGTTTCAGCATGGGTCCCCCTGCAGGGTCACAAGTCCTGCCAGCAAACTCACTCCAGCAGCAGTTTCCCACAGGGTCACAGCCTCCTTCAGGCATTCACTTGCTTCAGCGTGGGGTCCTCCAGGAGCTGCAGGTGGATATCTGCACCACTGTGGACCTCCATGGGATCCTCAAAGTGGTCTGCACCATGGGATGCAGGGGAACCTCTGCTCCAGCACCTGGAGCACCTCTTCCCTATCTTTCATAGGCCTTGGTGTCTGCAGGGCTGTTTCTCTCACATATTCTCACTCCTCTGCCCTGGCTGCTGTTGCGAAGCAGTTTTTTCTACCTTCTTAAATCTGATATCCCTAGATAATGGGCTCAGCCTTGGCCAGCAGCAGGTCCATCTTGGAGCTGGCTGGCATTGGCTCTGCTGGACAAGAGGGAAACTCTGGCAGTTTCTCACAGAAGTCACCGCTACAGCCCATCCCCAAACCCATTCCCTCTCACTACCAAAACTCTGCCATGCACATCCAAAACAAATATATATTTTCTCAAGAGCTGTAAAAAATATAACCTTCCCTGAACCATCTCATCTTCTGCTTAATCCTCAACCTGAAAAAGCAACAATGGAGAAAAAAATAGCCATGAGTGGAAAAAAGGGTCAGAAAACTTTTTCCTTCCTTAAATAAACCCCCAACAAAATGTGACCATAGAGAGATTCTCTTCAGCACACCACAGATCTCTTCTAATATCATTTTCCTTATTCTCAGAAAGCTTTTGCCCGCCCAGGAGACTATACATATAAATATATATATAAAAGACTGAACTTGCAAATTCAAGGTGTTTGAGTTAGTGTCACTGTTACATGTTTCCAAATCATTTTCTGTAATACTGACAAAAAAGTCAGTTTCCTCAACAGTAGAAACATTTCAAAAGACAGAGTGACTTCAACAGAAAACAAAAACATTATTTTCCCACTGTGGCCTTGGACAATGTTCTAAACTTAATTGCAGCAATGTGTCAAACATGCTACCACAAAGGAAGTGTAAAGAACTACAGCCAATCTCTTCTGTCCACTCAAAAGCAGCTAAATTTTTTAAAGTAAATCTGCTGATGGAGTCATTTTGCTGTGGTGATAACACTAAGAGCAGAAAATCAAACACCATCAAATAGCTTGATATTCCAAGAGTGAGGACATTCCATCATGGCTGACTATCTATAGTCAAAAGGAAAGTGCCAGAATACTGCAAGACCTGATCACAATGACTCTTTCACAGTTATACACCAAGCACTCCTAATCTCATCCACAATCTAAATTACAAAATAAAAAGGATCAGACCTTTGAGATTCATGAGGCAAAATTATGTTTTATTACGAGCTGTAATGACTGAAAACTGGGGAAGAAATCTCAAAACTACGGTATAGATATCAATAACAGGAACTTCAAATACCACACAGGCAAGCTACAGGCTTCTCTGAAGTAGCATGACTACAGACCTCGCCTCTCATATGAGGCTGAGGATCAGATGGGTTGTTCTCACAGAGCACTGAAAAACCTCACATGGAGACTGCAAGAGTTGTCCTACCTCCAGACTCAGCAGTAAGCCAGAGGCAAATCCTAATTGACTTAGATAAAATACAGCCTGCAGCCCAAAGCAGGACCACTCAAAGTTAGTGGACTATCATGAGTGATGGTACATGAGCTCTTCCTATTTCCTAACACCATGAGTAGAAGCACACAACTACTGGAAGACTGCAATTTGCTTTAGAATACAATCAACTTGCTTATAATTGGCAGGGTGAAATAAAAATGTACACTTGGCCATAAGAGCTATTAACTAAGCCCCATCAAAACCACTGAGAGATACGTACCTAAATCACAGAATAGCATGGAGTGGAAGGAATCTTGAAATATCACTTAGTCCAGTCCCCTTGCCAGGGGCCGGGATACCTTTTATTAGATCAGGTTGTTCAAAGTCCCATCCAATGCACAATGCTTTCATGTTTCTGAGCTAAAATACCATCAGTACCTGAACTGCAGACGCTGTGCACTGAGAACACTTCGTATGGCAAAAGAAACTTTTCCTATTCCCAGGAAATTAAGCCAGCCTGCTACTCAACAGTCAGAGTGTTTCAGTAGTTAACCTTTGTAATAAATATTCCCCAATAAATGGACAAGTACAGAGTCCAGTATGCAGTAACACTTTTATAATAGGATTCCCTTTATTTTCTCCATGAATATTAACACACTAATTCTCAGCCCTGCTACTGAAGAGCTGTATAGTTTTCCTCCCAGTGTTTGAAATTTTGCTGAAAAACTTCAGCCTCTCTGTATAGATGATTTAGTCTACCTAGTAATGCTACTATATACCACACTAAAAATGGCCTTTATTAACTGCAAAATCTTATCAGCATATTTTAAGTTAGGCTTCTGTTGTGAAAATTGTTGCTCAAAAATTCTACTTCCCATCTACTTAATACGGCAGATGCAGACTGATTAGGAAGCCTGCAAAACAAATGTAAATATGAGGCATCAACCACAGTTCCTGTAAAAAATGGGAAGAGACAACGCAAAATTAAACACTTGATGCAAAAAACCTGTGAGAGGGTTTCAAATCACCTCAGTTTGAAACTATGCCAGGGAAATTCATCTGCAAAAAACCACATCAATCTGTTCACTGCACACAAAAAATTATTTTATTACAATAGAAGTGGCACACAGAACACATTTGGCATACATCAGGTACCTAAACGCTAATGTATTGAACCCAGTCCTCAATTTCATGTAAAGTATTTTAGCTTTTAAAGCTTTTCTAGGAGTGGTATTTCCTGGCAGAGAGGAGGTGACCGAGAACACTCAACTCCCACCCTTGGATCAAAGTGACCTTGTCTTATTTTAGCATTATTATGGCAAGTCTAAACTACCATAACATCTTCAAACATCAAAATCCATTTAACCTAAACTCTACTACCTCTTGTTTAAAAGAGTACCACAAATGTTTTATAAGAAGACAGAGAACTTACCCACACTACAATTCTGGAAGAATACAGTGATCACAAAAAAATTCAGACAGAGAATCTCACTAACATGTCAGTGAACCCAATACACATGAGGACTACAGGAGAAATAGGAAGCTGGAAGGAGACTCTCCGACAATAGCTATTAAGGTTATATTTTCAGCTATCTCAGAGGGGAGAAGCTGAATCTTATTTTGCTAGAGTGTGGTTCTGGGCACAATGGAAATGTTATGTTATGACTCTGTTTTGAGTGTGACAGCTTAGAGTTACAAGAAACACCGCAGTACATTCTATTAAATGAAATAAAAAATATGTGTTCAGAGACTCATAGAGTGCAAGAAACTTTAGTCCATCATTTCATCCTTCCATATGAGTAATGTGATAAAAATAAAAAGAGATACTATGAACTGAACTAGAAGTCATTCCACTTTCACTCAATCTTTCTTTCCTTCTACCTCAGTTCTGCAAGCTGAGGTCAAAGTATACATCTTGAGACACAAACAGCTTCACTCTCCTGTGGCTGGAATTTAATAAGCCTGACACAGGAGTTACTACATTGGGGTGTGCTTAGTTCTACTGCAACACTGTTTGCAAAAGACAGGCTGGCAAATTATATGCTCAATAAACAGATAAAGGAGATTTTTTACTTTATTTTCAAAAATAGCCCCAACTTCCTTCTCTCCATCCAAAATCTAAAGAAGGAAAAAAAAAAAATCCAGTAGCCATTCTCTCACTATACAGTACTAGGGAAAATTTAATGAAATCAAATAAGTCACAATGGCACAAGCAAGAAACAAACAAGCTCACAGTTTCCAAATATAAACATGTGGGATAAAGTATACATTTCCAATTTCACAGAATCTAACCCGAATTTAGATTTACAAAAAAAAAAAAAATATTTTCTATCATTCTGCTTGTAAATGTGAAAACTGCTTTTGAAGGTGCATTGCAGGTACCTGTTACAAGGGGGAGAGATGTTTAAGGAAATTAAGAAAAAAAAATGGTTTCTCCAATTATCACTTGACAAGATATGGAAAAAAAACAATAGCTAGAAACAATATAGGCATCACTTATGCAAGTACATATCGTAACTATGAAAACAAATATGAACAGCTGTATTCAGTGGTATCTAAGCAGACTGGACACACAAAATCTAGAAGGAAACAGAAGTTACCAACACTTGAAGAAATAACTCCGAAAAATGTTATCTGTAAAATATGCTGTTCAATAAATAGCTTCCCTGACCCCACTTCAGTTATTTCCTTTTGCTTGATCTAAAATCAGGCTTACAATCAGCAAGAGAAACTGCTTAATTTGCTGAATACATTGAACCGAATCACTGAACTTATATGACTTATAGATAAAAAGTCCTATACCTTCTGACTCACTATATTTTTAAACTGTTAGAAGAATTAACATGTCCCAGGCATACAGTTAGAGCTCCATTTCCAGTTAAACAGGGTAACATTTTTTAAATGTAAGGGAAAAATAATTGTCAGATATAGACCATATCTTTCTAATAACCTCTAGAGAGTAGTTTTCAAAGAAATTGAAAACTTTGCAAAAAAAAATGCAAAGCTGGTACTCCATCAGGAAGCTTGAAAGGCTTATTTTTTGTCCATTGTCTGAAGAGAAAAATCTAACTATTATTAAAATAACACAATTCTGTAGAACATTGCAATCAAATAAAACAGAGCTGAATACTGTTCTATCTCTGATAGAACAGTATTCTATACTATACTGTACTATAGTATAATATAGAATACTATATAGTATACTATACTATATATATATATAGTATACAGTATAGTATACTGTACTATACCGTTCATCTCTGATGCAAAGGTTACCTTTAGTCACTGACCTTGTCATAAGCAAGGACGTTGGAGGGTTTCTTGTGTTAGGTTGACATGGTGGTGGTATTGCATCATTTCTGTTATGAACTTGTATTTTTACAACTTGAAAATTTTGCCAGTAACAAATGAATAAAATTGAATTACACAAAAATTAAAGCTGTTTTCTTCAGCAGACAGATTTCTTCTGACAGTACTCTCTGTCCTATTATTATTCATTATAGAAAACCTAGCACATCTCTTGAGAATTTAACTCCCTCCAATGGACTTGCTTAAGTAACTCTTGAACTACTAGAATGCAAAGCACCTACACTACCCGTACTGAATCCATTAAATTGCATCATCATTTGGGGAGTAAAAATAATTTTCTCAGTAGTCTGTAATTGTTTCAAAGGCTCCAATATAGATAATTCAAGTGGGCAAGACATTTTCCAAACTTAGATTACTATTAAGGCTGGTTATATAATGGCTGTAATCATTGATATTTGTAAACTATTTTGTTGAATATATGGTTTATGCTTCTGGGCCTGTATCATCAAAAATAATTTTTCACAGCTTAAAGGCAGGGAGCAGCTACTGTTATTTAAATAGAACTGTGGGATTTCATAACTTGTATGCCAACTCCTTTATTTCTACCCAAGGAAAGTGCAGTATCTGTAAGGTACACCGTATTACACCTCGGATATGGTACACCACTCACTGATTGGGCACCTTGTAACCACTCAGGAGTACAAATACAATCTTTCTGAATTATTTCCATGCTATGCTCACCTCTAAAAAAATGTCATAAAAAAACCGAGGTTTTGGGGAAAAGTTATTGATAAGCTCTATCAAAACAGCTGCCAAGTCAAGAAGACTCAGGTAAATTGAGGACTTCAAGATGTAAGAACAATTTCTAGGAAGAATTTTCTGGAAAATGCCCAGAGGAAAAGAAGTATTCTGCCTTTGTTTTTGTTACATACAAATACAGAAACATCTGAGACAAACAGGAATATTTGTATTAGTCCCTGAAAGCTGCAATTATAACACAAAGAAAAAAGGAAAATATGAATCTATTCCATACTGAACTACAGTATTAGAAAAGGGAATGGGTTAAGAGGGGAATAACTTCCATTATTTTGTGATAAATCTTAGAATATTGCTTTTCTACTTTCCCTCTTAGTAGAAACCTCTAAGTTAGAACACATAGCCATTTCTCCAGCCACACAGCCAATTAACCAGGGCAATGAGGAGAGAAAAAACATGCTAACACACAAGTTAATCACCTCGTATTATTGCCTATGGGAGAAGCAGGGGAAACATAAGGATTTATGTAGAGAGTACTTTAACCAACCAGTAAAATGCAGATGGGTACCAGCTCCAGACCCTGACATGTCAACTCTTAAAGCCAGGAGTTTTGATTAGGGAAAAACAAGCCCTACTTTAATAAACAAACTATATAATCAGTTTTGCTGTTAGCTCTTCATTGTGCTAAGAGACTTCAAGAAAATTTTTACATATCTTTAAGGCATTTTCCTTTGACAACTTTGGAGTTCCTGAAAACATGCTCATTATCTTAGTAGTTATTTAAAACGTAAGGAATCCTCTTCTTTGTATACATAAAGACACATGAAAAGACATCCCCTGTAACTCTAAAGTTTTATTCGGGAATTGAACAGTTTTGTAGAGCAGTGGAAAATTCCCAAACTGAAATAGTATTATTTGAAAGATTCTGGAGGGTGTAAAACAAAGATACCCAGAACAAAACACTAAATTAACATATACAGAAGACTTAATAGTACAATGAACATTTCAAAGACTTTCTTCTACTTATGAAATATATTTGAAGCAAAAGCAACATTAACATAATATATCTGAATGATAACCATATATCTATATCTGATAACTAAAGAATCTGGAGCACAATCTAAGAAAAAACTTAACAAGAATGAACAAAAAATAAAAACCTTCCTAATGCTATGACACTTCCCAAGGTGCCATCAAAGTTCAGACATTCTCTCGGAGACCAAGATGCCATAAAAGTGCCATATAAAGTATACTTGCATATACTTTTAAGTACCTGGATAAACTCTTACATGCTCTCAACACTGTCATTAATAAGTGTAGTTACTCCTGGGGGTCCAATGTACACATTTTGGAAATCATAAGCTATTTGTAAACCCTGGGACCTAGAAACACTCATGTCATACGTTATTTCAAAACTTATCCCAATATATGTGCAGACTGCCTCCACTCTCCACCATGCTCCTTTCCATAGGAAAGGAATAGTCTGGAGAGCAGTAACAGCCCTATAGCAGATGCCAGAAAGCTTTCCAGTCAGAATAGTTCAGGGACCAGCATGGGCAGGGAAAGTTGCATGTGACAGGTCACAGCCACCCAGAAATTTTGCAGTGGTACAGTGTGAGATCATTAGAAGATGCAGATGTTTCTAAAGGGGTTAAGACTTACACAATAGGCAGCTATGCTTTGCAAAAAAAATTAAAAAAAAATAAGTACATGACTAAACTTCAAAACTAAACTATATGACTAAACTTCACACATCAAAAGTTAGTTAAAACCTTAAATACAATTAGCGATAAAACTGAAACTTTTTTTAATCTGTAAGGTTTGGGGTTTTTTAATTAGAAAAACGGTAGAACTGGTAATTATGAAAAGTTACATACAGATACAAAACTTTTTTTTTAACCTAAGAACCCTGAACTTCCAATTCCATCTTGTTATTCTACATGTTTCCAAGTGCACATACTAATTATCTGCTGTCTAACAAGCTGCAAAAGAGTGAAGGGGAATAGCTCCTTTTTGAAAAAGGCAAAACCATAATAAACAGTAAGTTTACAAAGTCAATGGTGAGTTAAACATTTTAAGAAACTAAATTTTACAGTACTGTACAATTTGTCATCAACTACCATGTAAGAAATTTAAAGTTCTAGAACACACAAAACCAGAACAGCAACACTGCTTCTTGCCCTTTACTCTTTGATACCTTCATTCATGAAAAATGAAAATGTTCAAATTAAAAATGGGAGAAGGATAAATATAATAAAAATATGATCTATAATAACAGTGCAAGTTATTAGGCAGCACAGTTGCAATTAGATATACTACAATACCATAGTGGCCCAAGAACTTTCACTTTCCTGACGTATGTTCCCCATGAAACACTGTTTTTAATTTTTAAAGACTAGAAATTTATTACATTGTGATAAGCTCTTTGTGGCTCAATCTCCCCTGAGCCATAAAGTAAAGAACATTTTGTTAGTCCAATAATAATATAACACTATAGAGAAGACTCAGTGCTAGCATAAAAAGATCTACTATTTCACATGGTGTAACATTTTGCAATGGCCTTGTAGCAGCATGATGACATTATTCAAGGTCATGTCACTTTACAGTCGTATGTGGGTCTACTTTTGCCCTGAAGACACAGGTCAAAGAAGATTTCTGTATGTAAATTGCAAAACAAACAAAACCAAAGAACAATTTATTCAAATGAAATTATGTTTCAATACACCTGTATTCCACTTTAAATTCATTAATTTTTCATACTTCAGACCTTCTGATACACTATAATCCCCATTTTTTCACTAAACACACATTATCTTTCATTCCATTCTTCTTCCAGTATTAGTGAAAATTTTTTTCTTGTGGTTAGAAACATTCCCAAACGATCAGTACCAGTCTCAAACTCATAGAACATCCTAATCCAACATAGATAATCCCACTTATTACTGATCAGTAATCAAATAAGGGCTTATTCTAGTAGTTTGAGTATGTACTATGTGCCAGTTTATATTACACACAAATGGAGCAATTAAAGCAGAACATAATTTTGAAGACACAACATTCCAAATGATGCCCTAACATGGGCAGGCAATTTGCTGTATAGGGTGACACTGTGAAAAGGAACCTGAGTGAACTCATATTTATGCACAGCAGACAATCAATGCCCAGGGCTGAGCTGCTTGGCAGCAAACCCAGTCAGCTCAGCACCCGCAAGCACAGAGTTGCTGCAAAGGACTAGCACGAACCCAACCTCGGGAGAGCAAAGGTGACACGGGGACCTATTACACCAGGTCAGAGAACATGCATTAATGAACTGGGAGAATGAGACACTGTACATACTATATAATGACAAAGGTCATGAACAAGTTCACATGGATGTTAGACAGAAAGAGTGAACTGACAAATAATAATCTGGGCTTTCCTCTCAAATGCCTTGTGTTACCCTGAGACAAACTGCATTTAAAACTCTTCCAAAAGAGCCACACAAGAGGCACAGCAGAGGCAAAAACTAACAGCAGAGGAAAAAAAGCAGTGTATGGAGTGCTGACCCATAACTGGTGCCCACAGGAAATCTTTCAAGAGCTAAAAATAAACCTGTCTCATCAGACACACACAGTCTACTAGGACTGATTTGATGACTCGGACAAAAATACCTCATATATCTCCAAATGGAAGGAGGAAGAAAAGTAAGAACACATTTTAAAAAGAAATTAGCTATTATATATAACAACAGCTAAATCATACTTGGGAAAGAGCAGAGATTGAAGTTTTTTTTTCAAAATACAGTATTAGATTTATTGCCAAACTACTACTGAATATCATACTCATTATAAGAGGAATAAAAAAAATAATTAAAAGCTGCACAATAACAGAAAGCATACCCAGAGACAGCAAATGCTGACAATATCAAAACGTGTGCAACCTTTCAAGAAGCAAAATATTGTAAAAAAAAAAAAAAGAAAAAAATTGTCTGCCATCAAAAAAAGAGCTGAAAGAGACACACGTGCTCTTCTCTGGTTATTGAAGCAGAGGAACTAAAAAAGGAGATAATAGAGGATGGTTTTCTCCTAAGTACCAGGAAAAATCTTGATAAAGGTTGGCACTGCCTCCCTGAACTTTGGGTCGGAACACTGATTTTATTCTTATCAAGGGGGAGAAAAAGGATAAATCATGGTCAGGACTGTCTGCCAGAACCATTGCTAGACACAGAAATGATCTTGCATATCTAATTCTCAGTAGTCCTGTGAAAGAAATTAGTATCAATACAGAGAGGTATACAGACACATAACAGAAGCCGCAACAACGAGCAGTCTCTACCTCATGCTAAAGATGTCCATTATAAATGCAATAAAGTTTGAAAGGAGGAGGTGTTTGGCTTAAATGCTTTTGTGTTGTTAGTTAATATGGTTCTTGGTATTTAAATGAGCAACAATCATATTGTGCAAATTATCATCACCATTACAGTCTGTGGCCAATTAAAAAAAAAAATAAAAAAATAATAACAACCACCAACATCCCTCCTCCCCCAACACTGTAAGTATAAATGCCAGTATTCAAGAATGGGGTTGTCTTAGAGAAAATATACCAGCAGAATTAACAGAGCAAAACTGTGCTGCCCTACCCAAATGAAGGTGTCCTCAAAAATTCCACTCTCAGAAGTTCAATTAGACAATTCACAACAAGGCACATGAACGAATTACAAATACTCAGAACAAAAGCTGCAGAGTTGAGCCCAAGATGGCACACAGTGTAACTACTGCCACTATGCAGAATAATAAATCCAGGGTTGTTAATGCTGCTTTTCTTCTTAAGTAAAAAGAAAATTGGAATATAGCAGCTGGAAATTGTGTTATGATAATGGAAAATTCTATGAACCTTTTCTCTGTGTGAAACTCTGTTCCATTTATGACACCTTACTATTTACATTCAAAGCAAAATAATTGGAACTTTCTACACAAAACAGTGTACATAGACAACAAATATAAAATCCTTATCATCTACAAACAGATTTGAAAATCTGCATTTAGGCACAGAAGGAGACTAATTTTTATAAATGCTAATTTCAAACTGCTGTATGAATGTTTAAAATTACTGAACAGAACATTTAGACTCCCAGCACTTTCAAAACTTACCTCTTCACTTGCTAAAGGCCCTCTACATAACTGAATGTGTGTAACAGTCAGAAAACAGAAGCTATATTATTGAAAGGGAAATTAGAAAACCCTTGGGATTAACTTAATAAGCATGTGGTTTCTCTTTTTTTTTTTTTGTTGATAATCAAATGCTTTGCATCCAGGGCCACTAATAAATAAGCACCAAAAATACATTGCATTTATGTGTCATTTCTGTGGAATATTAAAACCAAATCACAGGTCTTTCAGCTGGGGAGTATTCCTTGGTTAATTTCTCAAGAACTAAAAATTTTCATTGCTAATGCTGCCCATAGCATTTTGAAACATGGTAACCACTATGGAAATGATAAAAAAAAAGACCAAACCAAAACAAAAAAACCTAACAAAAATAAAAAAAACCCAGACCCAAAAATAAACCCACAAAAAAACCCCTAGAAAACAAAAAACAACGAACCCCTGTTCTATTGATGCTGAACCAAGTTGTGATTCTGCATTATTGTAACCACAAACAACAGGCAACCATGTGGATGGGCAATATCTAAATCATGGAAATATCAGAAGTCAGATGCTGGGTTAGTATGTTTGTTATGTGCTTGACAACATTTTCCTTGCTGTTAAATTAATATGTTAGCTTTCAAGCATATGACAAATCTTATTTACTATATTTATGGTTAATTCTCAATGAGGAGCTGTTTTACTTATCTCCAAAATTTGCTCATGAAGCATCTACAAGGTATTTTAATCTAATAATATCCTTTATTTCTTTGTTTTTGCAACAAATTACACGTAAAAAACACAGCAGCAAGAGAGTATTTCTGCTTCCTTCTTTATTCCCCAAAATGGAATGGAAATGGAGGATGACAAGGAAGTAAGTTTCCACTACACAGAAGCAGAAAATAGGCTTACAAGATTGTCAGGTTATAGCCTAAGAAGATTAATTCCTGCACTTAAACTGTAATAGAGGACAATCTAGTGAGGACTGATGTTTAGTTGAATTGGTGCTATTTGCTCAGATGCAGAAGAAATAGGAAGCTGTTTTAACCTCCCATTCACACTATAAAATACAAGACAGCATGCACATAAGCAAACACCAGCATGGAACTCTCACCAGTTTTCTTGTAACAGCAATCTCCTAGGCAACTTGTGCAACGAAATGAAAGTAAGAGTACATTTTTGACTTCTGACCTCATGACAAAGGGTAGGTAACACTGGGGAGAAAGAAAACATGCCAAAACTCTTGTGAATCTCACAACAGTGCAACAAATTTAAGTGCAAGCTAATTTCTTCTACAGTATAGACCACAGATGACCTGTACAATGAGCCACGCAGGAGTGGTTTAGTCCACGTAGGACTGGCACACAACAATACAGCGGCCTTCACACAAAGCAGCAGTGGCTGTAAAAGCACTATCTTCTGATCTCTGTTGCCTAAACTACTTCTCATCCCTCTACAAATGGTCACAACAAGCTGGCATACCTGTGCCTGTACAGTCCAACATGACTTTGAGTAATGGTGAAAGTATTTTGCAAAACTAAGCTGTTTTAGGAACCCTCTCTCATTTAGATCTACACGAACACACTGACTTATGTAAAGATGCTGTTTTGCAACACTAAGGGGTACTGACAAGAATAATAATTTACATAAAATGATCACAACTCCTAGCAAAGATTTAAACAAAAATAAGTACATGACTAAACTTCCTACATTGAAGTGTCATGTTCTTTGCATGTTACCTTAGCTTTAGTTCAGTTTTAAGCACAAGGCTAAGAAACTTATCTTTGTAGCCATTTTCCTAAGTTCATTTGTCAGTTGTGAAAGGTTAACATTATACATACAGCTTGTAGAGAATTTAAAATATTTTCAGCCCCCTATAAGTTTAGGCACAGATCAACAAAGGCAACATTCAATCCTATCTGTGTTTTGGTGGTGGGGTAGCTATTGGTTATAGTTATGTAATAAAACCACTTGTCATAGCTCTAAATACAACCTATACAGTAAGTTTAGAAGACAGATAGATAGGGGGCATTACTCTATTTGTATATTTTGTACAAATAAAACAGATCTTTCCTTCTCTATCTTTAGCACTGGTTTTGTATGTTTTTACAGTATGCTAAAAATACCAAGACCAGATATCAAGCAGTATGACTGTAACAACAAGATTTATTTATGTATCAAAGATCTTTGTTTCTGTTCTGGTTTATTATTATTATTACTACTAGTAGTATTATATATTAACCTTGTACTGTCTGTATTGGACAAGCACACACATAAGTAGGTTTAATATTTTCAACTATACTACATACCAGCAGTTAGAACAGTACTCTTCCATAGGAAAAGACTACAGCATTTTAAGAAAAATAATCTACTGTACTAAGCATTTAATATTATTTGCTGTAGGCAATCAAGTAGAAATTTAACTTTTGAAATTTAGTGCTTTAATTGAAGTGTTGTGGGTTTTGCCTGCGGTTTTCATTTTTGTTGTTGTTTGGTTTGTGGGTTTTGTTTAGTTTAAAAACAAAGAAAGTACAGCAATACACCAAAAATATTAGTTATTCCTTTTCCTCTGGTTTATACTACACAGTGCACCACTAATCAACTACGTTAACTAATGAAGCTGCTTTAGGGGAAGTTCAGATTGGACATTAGTTCAATTCTCTGAGAAGGGTGATCAGTCACTGGAACAGGCTCCCCAGAGCAGCGGTCACAGCATCAAGGCTAACAGAGTTCAAGAAGCATCTGGACGATGCTCTTAGGCATCCGTTTTAGTTTTAGGAAGCCCTGCAAGGAGCAGGAAGATGACAATAATCCTTATAGATCGCTTCCAACTTGAGATATTCTAATATTCTATGTATGATAAAGCAGGATGTAACTGTAGCACATTAGCACAAAAGCTGTTTTTTCGCTTACAGCTGGAGTTTCCTAATAAAGAAAGTCCTTCAATTAATTTTACTCATTAAATAATAAGCTGTCTGGAGGTACTGTTCACGTATTTTACTTACTGAGAGCACTACTTTCCAGTGTTCTAAACTCCTGGTAACTGAACAACAAACAAAAACCCTAAGACTTTGTCCAACAGCTCAAAGGGAAAGAGAAATTAATAAAAAAAGGGTAGATTGCACTGATTATGTATGCTGAAAAAAGTGTTAGGTAACACTTGAAACAATGATACAGAAGGACTCTGAAAGAAAGAGTGAAGTACGTTCACAGGCAATTCACAGGCAAGAACTTCCCTAAGGAAAGTAAGGTGATATATCAAGGTGGGTCTCAAGGACAACTTAATCAGCTTAAATTATGTTAAAGAGAGAGGGACAGATAAAATAACAGAGGATCAGACTCAGTGACACTTTCACACAGCCCAGTCTTAGCCACTAAAGTATAAGATACAGGTTCTATAGGGTAACACTTGGGACTGTTTCCAAAGTCAGGAACTTTGTAAGCACCTCAGACCTCATGCAAGGATTTTAAACTCACATAGATTTTGGAAATCTTTCTATCAGAAGATATCTTACCTTCCTTATTCAGAAGCAAGTATGAAAGTCAGTTACAGAAAGCAAGTTTATGGCATTTTACATTAGATGAATTTAATGTTAATTTTTTTTTTTATAATTTATAGATCAATTTATATTTGTTCTATAAAATCAGTGAGGTTTAGATGACAACTTCCAATCTGGTCACATACATTTTCAGACGTTACTTTGTTGTGAAAATTATTGCAAAACCTAAAGCTTCAGACTCTGAAAAATGCAACCAACCATGGAGTTAATTCAAAAATGTTTTAAATATCCAATGCGAAAATTTTTATGTTCTTTGAAAGGAGGCAATTTTGGGTATATTTCTATAGTTTCTCAAAATATATATGTTATTCATTTTATTATCTTCAATGAACACTATGTGACGCATTAAAAATTTCGTAAGAAAATTAAAGAGGTTCTTATTTCTCATGTAGGTTTACATCAATATAACCATTTGTCTCATTCAGAAGATTTACAGTAGACAGGCTGAGTAGAAAGCATCTAACATGTGTGCCCCTTATTTAATTCCTTCCCCAAAATTATTCCAAATTTCTTGAAATTTTTAGGAATCTTGGGAAAGTCCAAGCAGTCTCCTGCCTGCCTTTTTACCACCTAAGGGTCACAGCTCATCATGAAACAAACAGGTTCACCAAAACCTGTTAAAGTTGTGACAGAAGTCATAGTATTTAGAGGCCAAAACATACTACAAGTTCTCTGAAACAAAGTGTACATTATGAAAATTAACAAGATGGTGTCTCTTTTACTCCTCTGGACTGGAAGATATTTAAGGAGTATTTTCAGTTTAATTCACTGCAGCTGATTTCTGAAATACGAGACACTCTTTATATACAACTTTTTTAAACAGAAGAAATCACATCCAAGTAGCATAACAGTAACTAGGGGAATGGAACCACAGCACAACAAATACATATCAGTGTGCAGGATGCCTCATATATAGGCACAAAAAAAAATTATACCAGCATGCATAAACTCTTCATGCAAGTATATTTTATATATAAGCACACAAAATGCCATAATTTATGTCTGCTATTTTACTGGAATCCAGAAAGCGACAAAGTATTTACCTGGAGCTGTGCTTTACAACATACAAATTTAATAACAGCAAGGATTAGGCTTATACCTCAAGTGTCTCAATATTGGCAAAGTTTTAGGTCCAAGAATTATGGATCCTTTATAATTACTTTCCCAGTACGAGGCACAGTTCATAATCTACAGTATTTTTAATGCTTCTTCACTGTATGAACCCCAGGAGTTTAGAGATCTAAAAATGACTCAGAGCCTCAATTTGTATTGGTGTTGCCCATTTAGAATGTTACAGAAATGAAATTTCTAAATATAAGCACGATAGCATCTGAGAAAAATGTCTTTTGTTCCTAGAATACTGTCCAAAGCTAAAGCACCTAACCTGTAAATACCAGTGTGTGACAAATTCATTTAAAACGCTGACAGTGTTCAAGACCAAGTCAGATATGGCCTTGAGCAACCTCATCTAGTGGGAGGTGTCCATGCCCCTGGCAAGGGGGCTGGAACTAGATGAATTTTAAGGTCCATTCCAACTCCTTATCATTCTATGATTCTATGAAATGGATATGGAAATCTTACATATCCACATCAATGACTAAATGCTCATATACCTTACCAATACTGTCCCATTCAGGTCAGTATTCGCTGTGTGACACAGATTTTCAACTTCTGGCAAAAAGCAGTAGTAACTAAAAAAAGCTTTCTTGAAACTTCTAAATAGGAATGAAAATAACTGTTTCCGGACTACAGGATTACATACATATATATGTATGTGTGTGTGTGTATATACATATATATATAACCCCAGGTTATTTGAGACTCCAGTGATGAAAACGGAACTAAAATAACTCAAATCACTGTCTTGTATAGCATATTAAAAGTGCAGATGAAACAAACAGAACCTAAAGGCTCTAAAATACTTAAAACTATTTATGATACCATGAGAAAAAACATTTTTTGTCTTAAAAGTTGAGAAGCGAATCATCTTCACCTGTTAAAAGGCCTGAAGGAGGGGAAAGTGCACATTTCTTGGAAACAGAGTAGTTAATCAGACTTCACAGCAGTCTTCCAAGAAACTGCAACAATTTGGGTTTTGCAGAAGGAAAGCACACACACGAAGTTCACACTTTTTAAGAATTCACCCATATCCAAAGCTGCTTCCTCTGTGACAACCCACACGGGTTATCAAAAAAGAAGTCAGACACAAAACCACTCCATTATTCCATGGGAGACACTCAGCAGAGGGTACTGATTCAGCAAACAGTTAAGGGCAGACTTAAATACTGTCCTAGTATAGTGACTGCTCAAATCCCAAGATCCAACCTAGCTGTAAGACGGCAGGAGACAGGTTACAGAAGCCTGTAAGGCCGCAAGTCTACCCATACAAAGACGGGGAGAACAGTCACGGGGTCTCCGGACTCTCCAGCTGCAGAGGTAAACCCAAACGCTGCCGAGCACCACCAGGGTTTCGTAGATCCCTCAGCTCCTCACGCCGGATGCCACTTTTCCCCCACGCCCGCTCTCCTGACTGAACCCCACCGAGCCTCTCTGCCCACAACCCCGCTCAGCCCTCCGCCACCCGCAGCAACCGCCCCGTTCGCTCTCGGCTACAGATATTTTAATTCAAGGCGAAATGTGTCCCTGAAAGGCAGCGGATGGCGGAAGGAGGAGAGGGAATTAACTCGTTTCCTGTCTCTTTAATCCCCTCATTCGGGTTTTAGCAGCGCCGCCCGGGGCGAGGAGGCCGCGACTGAGCGGCCGCAGCTTGGCCCACTCGCGCCGCGGGAGGTGGGGTGGGGAAAGAAGGGGAAGGGAGGGAAGAGCAGGAAAGGGGCTGCTCGCCAGCGGCTATGGCCCCTGGCTGTCCGGGCGGTCGGGCCGGGGACACGGTACAGTACGGTACGGTACAGTACGGTATGGCGGAACCGGCCAGCGCGGGGCGGAGCGGAGCGGGGGCCGGGCCGCGGAGGGCAGAGGGGCGCAGGCTACACACCCAACAGCGTCCCGTCCATGTCAAAGATGAGGTGAGTGACCGGGCGCAGCGCGGCCGCCGAGGAGGAGGTGGGACGGGACATGGCGCGGCCCGGGCAGGCAGAGCGCGGCGGGAGGCGAGGGCGAGCGGAGCCGCCGCAGGGCGAG
>JAWWMO010000001.1:96841439-96876793 GCA_035047845.1 Dendrocincla fuliginosa
TAGTTGTCCATTTCTGGCATTGATAAACTGTTCATCCTGGTTTTTCTGGCAGTCTTTGAGACAAGTGTTCTCCGACACACTACCTTTCTTTTTTTTTTTGTGCAGTGATTCTAGTGGTCTGAGCTTCTAGATCGATTTAGCCAGAGAAACCACCATGCTGGTACTTAGGAAGTAGCAACTCTGATCAGCAGAAATGGTAGGGGAGAGTAGAGGGGGCAGTGCCAAACAGAATGAGCCAGAGGCTTCTGGACTTCCCATTGCAGCAGAGTTGTATTAGACATATAGGCTGTGCCTGAGTAGGGGAGTTGGGACTTTTCATTGGCTGCACGAGGTAGTGTACCTCTCAACCAAGTCATAATTCCATTTTTATCTCCCCCCTCAAAGCTACTGCCCTGCCTTCCTTACATGCACAGGCAGGCAAACACACTGGTGTACTCCAGAATGTGCTGTTGTGGAGAGCCAATGGCAAATAGGTTTTTGTGACCACTGGAACGTAGGGCCCTGAGTAATTTTTGAGTGAGGAAATAGTCACTTCATTAGATTATCCATTTTAAATTCAGTTTATGTTCACTTCTCTTGAGGAATTAGGTTCAGTGTATTGTTACAAAATAGATGAGAGAATGTTGTAGCTTTATTTCTATTTTATCCTTTCAATGGAATTTTTCTTAGCAGAAAATTAGTAAGAGATAGGTGTTTTCATAAAACAAGAAACACCACTTGTAAATGCAGATAAGATTAGATATTAGGGATACCTAGAAGGCAGTCCCAATGTTGTCAAGCCAGTGAGACCCTGAGTTTTTTCCCTAAGATAGCTGGCTCCACTTACTAAGTGTATCTCAAATGTTTCACCTTGAGTTCTGTAATGTGAATGATTGCTTACACTGACACTGCAGGTTTGAAAGATTCCCAGATTTCCATTTCATGCACTTGCATATAGGTAAGACCATGAGAGACATTCAAGATCTAGATGAATTCTTTAAGATAGAATTGTATATGCTTAAAATATCTGTCCGGACATTATGCCTAAAATTTTCTAAATCAGTGAATCTTTTGCTCTGCTAGGGTATCCTGTGTTCTTCCTCTACTGTCTTTTTTTCCTATTTTACAAATTTCATCCCTTTATCCTTTCAGAAAGTTATGCTTTCTGAAGCTTTTAGCATTTTGATTGCACTTCAGCATTTTAGATTTTCGATATCCTTAGACAAGTCCAGCACTTGGGGACATTATTGCAGCTGTGGGGTTTGTTTATAAGAGACAAACAGAAGGCCAACTTTTACTATTAGGCTGTCTTTTTAGTCCTTAGAACTGAATTACCATCTTTTCAGTAGTTTGATTTTTTTTACTGCTGATTATTCAGGTTGTTCCCCATGTTGTACCAAGCCAAAAGCTTAAAACATCTGTTGCCATTTGTCCAATTTAAAATTTTCTTTATAGATCACATATCTATATGTATCCTAACTAATTAATCAGTATTATACTTCACTGAGAGTGGCAATGTTTCTAGCCCACAAAGAGCTTACTACCTCTTCATACAGTTTGAAATATTTTCCTGCATTTTTAAGTATGAAAAACCACTATCTTCCAAGCCTAATGAGGCAGCTATCTGCAAGAAGCTGTGTTACAGAATGAATTGTTGTATCACTGTTTCAGAAATGCTGTATGTGTCATTTAGACCCGTGGGTGCTACAAGCAGTAGAGAATGAGTATTATATTAATGACCACACTTGACAGCCTGGTTCCATAATCTGTTTTTCACTGACTTTTCCTTTCTATGACAACAATTATACTCTCATCTGCAAAAATTAGACTAATGTAATTTTCCAAGACTTTTGATATTAAGATGGCTATATGTTTGATATTAAGATGGCTAATGTTCCATCCTGAAACTAACTCTGTGTTGTGGTCATGAAATGAGGTATGGTTAGGGTGTATCCTGGAGTTGCAGAGCACGGAGGAAAATCCACATGCCTCAGGAAGCATAGAGGTTCACTCAGTATGTGGTTGTCTTGTCACTGAATTTCCACCAGCATCTTCTGGGGTGATGTTTGCACTGAAGCTTTCTAAAGTTGGTGGGAATATAGTAAACCCTTGTCCAATTGCAATTTTTTAGTATTTGGGTGATTGTTGCTTCCTGAAGGACCTGACAAAGTGTGGGAACCTGCACATTCATATGCTTTTTCTTACTTCATCAGGTCCAGCAAATACAATATAATAAACTATCTATTTAAAAGAAATATCTGTATAAAAGAAACATATTTTTCTTTTTCCTGTCTGTTCAAGCCCATCTTCCTTTAAAAATCCTGTTTTGTTTGTGACTCAGGGTAGCTTAGACCAGTATTATTTGATAGTCAGAAACTATGGCAACAGCAACTACAAAATTTGGGTCTTTGTTCTTACATGGCATGGCCAATACATCTTCCAGCTAAACTCCCACATGTAACTCTTAACTAAAATTATTCACAACCATGATTAAAAATAACCACGGAAACCGTTAGACTGTGTCATAGAGTTCCATGTATAAAAACTGTTTGAGCTTCCTCAGAACTGTATATAAAGTCCTCTGCAGTCCACAGATTTCACAAGTTCTTTTAAAGATTCCCCTACATCCTTCAAGAAAACTCTGTGGCTACAGAATTTTCAGAGGTAAACTTGCTACTGGTTTTTGAACTAAGTCTAAGAATGAAGTTAAACAACTTTTTTCACTGAAGATTTATTAAAGAATAAACGTCCTCTAGAATCCAATAATCCAGTTGTTACAAAGTAAAACAACAAAACTGTTACCTATGTATGTCTTTCAAAAATACCTTCTGAAGTTAGCTGTGTTCCTTTGGTTTTACTATGATAAGAGAAGCTAAATACCCTTTGTTCCGTTTTAGCTCGGTCACTGGTGTATTTCATTTGAATCCAAGTTATATACGAGTTGGTATTAGCAGTTCGATATGGAAGCATAAGCATCAACATTCAGCCAGTCTAAGGCAGCAGTGTATCATGTTTTGTTTTTACAAAGACACTGTCCCATACTATTAAATGAACAATTAGTGGTCTAAGTTGGACCCTAAACCTCTAAAGCTTCAGCCGAGATGTTTTGATGCACTGAAACAAAAGTTCTGCCTCACTGCAGTGCTACCTTTCCACTAGATTTCAATAATTCAGTCATGTATCCATCTAGCTTCTTTTCATCCCAAACACTGTTTAAAAAAATAATTTCCTTTACTAGTTCAATGAGTTGTAGAGTCATACCAATGAGTTATATCAATGAATTATATCTCTGGTTTATAGCATTCATATATAAATTGATAAATACTCTCTCCCATTTAGTGACCTGAAGTCCAAAGTATCTTAAAAAACAACCTTTCTAACAAATCATGAAAGAAAAACAAAAACCCAATGTGTTCATATCCATGTGGAAAAAAGAAACCAAACCCACGAAAACACCTATTGCTCAAAATGGATAATATAATTCATTAACATAGATTATTGGAGAATATATTACTGGGTAACGTAGTATCCTGTTTGCCACAGCTAAATGCAGCCTCCCTGTTAGCATTTCAGTTTTCAGCCCTACTTAAACTTTGAAATCATCAAGTAATTGTCACTTTAGCACCCTTCAGTGATTTCTAATCAAACATGGAAAAGAAACCTGAACAAAGAAAACCCCGCCATTCGTTCTTCATTCAGTTCTCAGATTTGGATAGGAAAGGGGATGGATGTTTATTTTTTCACTCATTAACACATTGTAATTTTTTGCATACTATTTTAGTTAGAATGAATAGATCTTTTTACACTGCATTTAGGTTTTCCATATCAAATGCCTTGAATTGTCATGTTAATTAGCACACACAAGTATGGTGTTCATTCAATCTATCTTTATTTTGTCATACATATCCTTGTGTTATCATTGCTTTCTTCTAATTTACATAATCACAAGGTTTTGAATTCATGCTTCTTAATAATAATTTGTTTTAATAGAATTTATTGTAAGTAAATAGTTATTGCTACACAATAAAGAGTTGCAGTGTATGTAGATAAATGGTGTTTTGCCAGTGGATGTTGCTTCTCATCTGTTGTACCTCTAGTACTGCTTCTTATGTCCATATAAAGAGTCTATTCCTTAGTACTTTCTAAAATATGAGTAATCTAAAAATAACATTAGTCAAAGGGATTAAAAACTAGTTGGTTATTTATTTTAGAGAGATTGACAAGATTTCTTAACAATTGCCTTTATAGTCACTTTTTAATGCTTTCAATGACTGAAAGACAATGGTGCGGTTTTTCAAAGGTTTAAGGTAGGACCAGCATTTCCTATCTGTATTTGAGACAAAGTTTGGTAATTTCAAATTCTTTCAAAGTTGTTACAGTACAATGTTATTTTTATATAGACAGAGGAAATATGCAGACAAAAGCTCAGAACAAGCTGTACTGGTTTCCTGAACCACAGAAAAATGTAATTTAAACTTTGCATTTAGACAGCTGTTCAAAAACCTTGGTTCAATTTTATTTCTCCCAGTCATTGAGTGTCCATGTTTTGCCTGGAAGAAAAGTAAAGCCTCATGTAAAGCCTCATGAATGAAAGACCTGGATTCTGCTAAGTTTCATCAGCAGTGATGGTCCTATGTCTTTCGATATCCATCTTTCTCTTCCTGAACAAATTACCTTGTGAAAAATATATAAATTGGGTGGGGAGGACAATAGCTATAATATGTAAACTAGCTAACACTTTTTGAAGTTTAATGAATGATTTTTCATGTGAGGGTCCTTGGACTTCCTGGGAGCAGTAATTTTCTGGGAGCACTTGTTTCTAAGACAATGCATAGTGAAGAAACCAGGATGGACTATAGTGTATGGTATAAAAATAGAATCTTTAAATATTTCTGTGCCTCTGGTGGAAAAGTTTGAGAAACACTGATCTGATTATACTTTAGGAGGTGTTTCAGTGCAGTTTTTCTTGAGTTCCTAAGTAGGTATTCATCAGGAACACTTTCCATGTGTACAGAAGGCAGAAATGTACCTGAGATTCTGGCACTGCCCTTTCTTTCCAAAAGTATAATGCAAAGTTACTAAAGTTGAAAAAGTGTAACAGGAGAATCAGTAACAAACTAAAACAAACATCTTGGTTAGGCATGTGTGTATAGGCATGACGAGAACATGTTGAGATTGTTTCCTACTAGTGAAGTAAAAAATCAAGAAATTGTGTAGGTGCTGTATAATAAGTTGCCTTTTGCAGTGGTGTCCTTCTTCCTTTCCACCCTTCTGTTTCAGTTCACGTGACAGGACTTTGTACCCATTTACTGATAAGTGCAGAGCCATCTTGTTTGAAAATTAGAATCAGAAACTGAAACAATTCCGTGCTGCAAGGTAAAATGTCCCTTCTGCCCCAGAGTCTGTCATTTATGTATAGTTAAATTGTAAACATTGAGGTAATATTTATTTCATGTTCTTTCACAGTTCAAATTAAAATGTTCATGGCAGGAAATTAGCAATTATGAGAAACAATAACATTCAGTGTTGTCTTTTCCTCATTAACTTAATGCAATTTATTTTTTTATAAGAAAGAAAAAAGGGTTGCTAATACCATCTCCTCTTGTCTATGAGATACTATCTGCTATAATGAAAAATTATTTTGTAACAAAATGCACTTTGTTATTAGGTATTGCAATGGAATAGAACATTCCCTGCCTACAACATGTTAAGAAGAGCAAAAGCATTACTTGAACTGTGAAAGCATTTTGAACAAAAAAGAAAGCAGGGTGTTTATGGAGTAGATTTTCCAGCTGTGCAGCAGTGGGTTTTTTTCTTGGCACTTAGACTCTGGTTGTTTAAAAAGTAATGTTAAGAGTCTATGTAATTTTGATTATGGAGTCTGTTTCAGGAATCAAATGGAAATTAATTGTTAAATAGTTTTGGAGGGGTGTGGGTTCTGAACTGAGTTTGTAGTTTTGAAGTGACTCCAGTTTGTGTGTAGGATATGTATTCTGACAAAATCTGTTCAATTTAAAGGTAGAATGCTACAAGATTGAACTGTAACTTTTAAAGTTATATTAAATAAATCTAATATTGTGCCTTGTATACACATCCAACCTGCAAATTGGGGATAAGCACAGCTACTGAGAGGACAGTATCTATAAGAGGAATCACTGAGGTAGAGGAGGATGACAAGGAATAATAGAGAGAGAGAAAAGGTAAGGAAAAAATCATCACTTCTGGGTAGGTTGTATCTGCCAGGTTTAAACAAAAGAGCTGCATTTGGCCAACCATGCTGATACAAGAAGAAGGAAGATGAAAGAGGAGAAGCCTATTTAATCCAAGCGTGTGTTTGAACAGAAGCTGACCACGTATACTGCTTGCTATGCAGTTTTGTAATGGATTATTAATAATATGGATTCCATACATCCTGTTTTGTCACAAACACGTATTTTGCTTCTGCCCTTAGGGTGCTGTACAGGTGGATTTTGATAACTGCAGACCTACGTTACAGCCTTGTCAGACCAGCAGCTGAGGCTGCTTTAACATGGAGCGAGCCAGAGTCACCAACAGGGAGCAGTGTGTACTGCTGGCAGGTGGCAGAGCCTGGGCTGTGGGGAGGGAAGTCATGGAGGACACAAGCAGCGAGACGCAGCAGCATCCAGAGTAGTGATTAATGCTGGTGTGGCAGTGACAATAGCAGTACCTGGGCAAGCAGAATTGGACGAGTCGAGCCACTGCATCCAGAAGGTATTCGGCCTGAGTTTAGATTGATGGCACATTAATATGGGATTCTTGAGTAGCATGGGATTTGGAATGGGGCAGGGCATGGTTTAGAAAAATTAGGATTGAAGAAGAGTTTGTGTGATGGCTTGTTGATTGTGTGAGCAGACGTTTGGGGATGAAATGAATGAAATAAAATTAGTTGAGGTAAGTTTAGCTGAGGAGGAAGACAGGACATTTGAGATGGCTTTTTAAGAAGTGCTTAACAAGAGTTGTGACTGTGAACACACAAGTTTGAACTGCTTCAGGTATGCAATGACAGTGATTTGGGATTTTTTGCATCCTGGACATATGTTTTAAATTTGATGTAAAAATGGCCTCATCTTTTTTTCTACCATACTAAAGAATTGGTTGATCAGCCATACTCATAAGGAATGCTTAGGGTACAGAGCTCAGACAGATGTGTTTTCCTGTGATACTACTAGCCTGAGTGGTGTTTGTACGTTGTTGCATACAAACATGCTTTCTGCATGTTTTTATCCCTAGTGCTACAAAATTTATTTAATTAGGAGTCAAAGTCAGTAAGCTAGAAAGCTGCTTTATCTTCTTTCTTTCCTTTTGTTTGTTGTTTACCTTCTGCACTGCTGACGGAATTGACAACTATGATGAAGAAAATTAGAAGCTATTGACATGGATTAGTCACTTACAAAACTTACTCTTAGAATCACTTCTAGAGTTCATATATTATTCTAATAGACAACTGGACATGTTGTCTAGTATAGCAGTTGTCTTATAATAGCAGTAAAGTATTACTCCTGAAAAAATGCATTTTGGACAAAGGAATTGATATATTCTTTGTCACTGATGAACAGAATCTATCCTTTAAAAACATAAGGTTGTGTTTTTCCTAAAGGCACAAAGCAAAAGAAAATGTCCTTTCTTAAAAACTTATTTAAAAAACATTCTAATATGATGGAAAAAGCATGTTATTTGCTTCAGAAATGCCTGCAGTGTGCTCCAGTCCAGGCCAAAAGATAATGAGACCCCTGGAGCTATTATTGAGAAACTTCCAAATGTAAAATGGAAGCTAATGCTGGCATACCACAAGAAAAGGTGTGCCACAAGAAAATGGAAAAATGTCTTTTCTGAATACTTTTTATATTTATTTATGATCTTAAAATGTCATACGAAATAAGATGAAAATGAAGTGAATTGCTATAGTTTTGAGCTAACAATAATTTTCATTTTGTTGTGTTGCTCCTACATGCAAAGGAATGGTGCTCTGTTTTAATAGGAAGAATTTGCAAGTTTCATGGAGTACCTATGAAAGTGAGGAAGAAAGAACTAGAGAAAGGGTAGGGGATGAAGGGAGGGAAAGAGCAAAAGTTCTTTACTTACACAGGACAGAAGGAAGCTGGATATCTTTGGCTTAAATTACTGCTTTTCCTATATTGCTATAATAAAATATATGCATTTCTACACTGTTTGTTCAGGGTATTTTTATTTTCTGTCAGACTCTAAAGACCCACTTAGCCTCTTTTTGTATTGTAGGCAGATATTTTTAGTCTTAGAATTATTTGCTGTTTCAGGTGTTCTTCATTTGAAGACACTCCTTTTAATTGTTACCTAATCCTATGATGTTTAAATTTTGTCCCTCAAATATTTTGCCAAGCTAAGTACATTCACTTTTTTTTTTTTTCTTGATGGGAGTGTCAGTTAATCCTTTGTTGAATATTCCTGAAATTAATAAATTATCAAATCCTTGAATTTGGGATAAAAAGTTGTTTAATATATATGTCTTATTTTGTAAATATCTTTGCTCTTTGGCTGGAACATTTTTAGCAGACTCTGATCTGTGTAGGATGCAACCAGACAGCTATATAGCTACTATGCAGCTCAGAGTCCTTCTTTTCCTAATATTAACAGTGTTCTTTCTAGGGTAAATATTTTTCCTGGTTTGTAAGACCTCCTAACTAACTTCATGATCCTTACATACTGTTTTAAAATCTGTTTTGAAATAATTGTATTTTATTTTTAAGTTGTTTTATACTTTCATTATTTAGTTAATAATGCTAGTGGAGTATCTCTTCATTAAAACTGAATGGAAAAGGACTTGCCATCCTACTTCCCTCCCATGCATTTCTGAAGCTTTTTTTTCACCATGTTAATTGGGAAAAAATAAAAATGATGCATGGATACTTCTATTCTCTTTGTTCTAATTTTGCATTAGGTTCTAAAAATTGGTTAGGTTGGGATTAATCTTTTAACTCTGTTCAAAACAATACAATAAAAAATATCTCTCAGCCCAAAAGAACAAAAAGAGTGGTTTGGTTTCACGTTGTAAATGCCAAACAGGCTACTTTTAAGGTCTAACAATAAAGGAAAACAATTTTGTTCCATTTTTTTTTTCCTGCTAGAGAGATTTTTTTCAAAAAAAAAAAAAATAATTTGTTGTGAGACATATTCATGACTATTTGCAGAATGAGGACAAATCATTCCCTGAATAATAGTTGTAGGACAGCTGGTCTCAAACTAAATTATTTTCTACTTAAAAAAGTTTTGATGTTTCTGTCCCTGGTAAAATGTTCATGTTTAGAATCTAGATGGGTTGGATCACAGCAAAGAAACTTTTGGCTACTGGTAATCAATTAAAGTAATTTGCCATTGGATCCATTTATCCCATTCCATTTTGAATGTGGTGGGTTGGCCCTCATTAGCAGCCAAGCCCTCACATAGCTACTCACTCACTTCCTTCATCCCTTCCTTCCCCAGGAGATGGGGAAGAACATAGTAAGAAGGGAGTGAGAAAACTCATGGGTTGAAGTATAGACAGGAAAATCACTGTAATGGGCAAAATCCCTTGGGGAATTTAACTTAATTTATGGCTAAGTAGCATAAATATTTAATTGCTTGGAGTATTAGGAAAGAACAACAACAACAAAAAAGGACAAACATGTAATCTTGCAGGAAAAACACATTTCCTCCTACTTTCCCAGGCTCAGCTTCAGAATCCTTTCTTTCACCTTCCTAGTCTCCACTTCCCACCTTCACTCCAGACATCTCCTCCTGCTGTGTCACTGCTGTAGGCTGTGCACAGTCCCTTCAGGGAGGGACTGGGTGGCACATAAGGATGAAGTCGGTGCTTAGCTGTTTCCCTCTGTTGCTCCTTGTTGCTCCACAGGCCACAGTCCCTTTGGACACATGCCTGATCCAGTGTGGAACACCTCCTACTCCTCTGACCTTTTCATTCCTTCTACTTCCTCCTCCCTCTCTGCTCCCCATAGCCCTTCTCTCTGTGTTCCTTGCCCCAAATACTTTTTGGCCTTTCTGAAATATGTTTCCCCAAGGTGCCACCGGCTTCGCTGATGGGTTCATCTCTGCCCTGCAGTGAGTCCATCGCAGAGCAGCCTGGAACTGTGTTCAGCACAGAGCTGCCCCTGGTCTCTTCTCACAGAAGAGTGCCCCCTCTGGCTGCCAGAACGTTCTTCTAGCTCTTACATGACAAGCATGTGCATCACTGTTCTGTGATGAGAATGAGTGGATTTCCCATGGTGTGATGGGGTCAGGAGAACACGTGTGATACTTGTGCATGTGAGTAGTGACATGATCAAAATGTTTACTGCCCGTGTGAATTGCTGAACAGTGACCATGCACATTAACAGACATTTGTGTCAGGAACTGAAGTGTTTTTAGTTCTGTGACAAGAACTTAATGAAATGAAGTAACAGGATCTAGCAATGACTGGCCAGTGACAGGCTGTTTTGGTTCCTTGTGTGGGCAGCCCATATGCAAGAGTAGGCGCAGAGTTGACTGAACCACAGTCAGGCTGATCTCATCATGTGCTGGCTGGTCCCCTCTGACAAGAGCTTCCTTGAAATGTCACTGGACTTGAGTAACAGTAGGGACTGTAATTTCTATTCTGTCAGAACAATGCCAGAGATAAAGTTTATTTGTCTGATCAAACTTGTGATTGTAACTTAAAAACATGTTGCCTATAGCCGACTTCAATCAGAACTACTGATACTCCTATGAAATAAAACTTGCTGTTGGATGTAATGACTCTTATCTCTTTTGTTTTAGAGTAATGAAAGAACAAAATATTTAAGATGGAGTATTCATCAGACTGGTAAATAGTCTGGAAAGAAGTAATACTTCACAATACATCCCTTGGAGGAAAATTTTGCAACTAAAACTCATGAAGAATTGTCCCTAGTTGTCAGATTTCAGGGTAATTACTCAGAATAAGAAACTGTTACAACCTGTAAGGTTGGTAGAGCACACCATACTAGTTAAAAAATATCATGTTTGTTTATTACACAAAGGATTTTTTTAAAATATCTTATGCTGAGTGCATGCAGGCAACCCACCATCAAGGTGGGATTTATTTCATGTAGCTGTATTCCTTTGGTATATATCTAGTCTAAGCTAGGTTGTTAGGCCTTCTAGTCTATGGGTAAAGGTCATGAGCATCCCTTCAAGCATTTCATCATACCAGTCTTAAGAAGAAATGAATCATCTTTCAAAGGTCCCTGTCCCTTCCTATTAATTAGAGTGGAAGCGTGAATAATTAGCTCAAGTTAAATGCCTAACTTAAAGATGAATACATTTATGTGGATTGGTTTGCACAGTGAGTGCCTATTTGGCTCTCTAGACACCTAACTTCTACATGGGTAAAATCAATATTGGCTGAATGTAGCCTATTCTTAATCTTTCTATCTGAAACAATCATTGGGAGCCCTTAAATGTTATCATAATACAAGTATAAATAACAATAGAACTAGTATAAAAATAATAGTTCCACACTTTGAGAACAAAGTAATTCAAATGCCATTTCTCTTTAAATGAAACATCATTTTGGAAATAGCATAACATACTGGGTCATTTTATTGATATGCTACTTGCTAGCTTTATGTAGCAAAGAAAAATTAACTGGCCATTTCCCTGCAATTTCCTCTGGTAAACCACTCTGACTAGAAAAGTGATTGTAGGTAGAGGAATATGATGTTATAAAATCCAAAGCTTTGAGCTTGACAGACTCCAGAGGAAGCTAGTGAGTAATTTGGGAGAGAGGCAGGTTTTGGTGGGGCTTGAGTTGATTTTTTCGTTTTTGTTTTTGTTTTTTTTTTCTGTTAGATTTCCTGTTTTCCCTGATAGGCATTTGAAGACTGCCATTTCAGTGAAAATGGTTTAGAAACTGCTTTCAAATTGAAGGAAAATAAAATTCAGTGTTAAGCAGTTGGTAATTTCTGTTACTGTCCCTCCAAAGACTTACAAAAGAACTTAGATACCAACCTTCAGATATGTGCACTATCCATGTGAAGGCAGCATACTGGTGGAATTTAGTATCTTTGTCAAATATTACATGTAATAATACTTTGTTTCCTTTTTTAAACATTTTTTTAAATACTACTTTGAATGGAAACTTGAAAGAGATTGGCTTGGCTGTAGTTAGGTGAAGGTAGAGTCTGTAATCAGTCAATGAGGTGAAGTTGTAGTTTATATCTTGAAGCAATTCAAACTCTTCTGTTAATTCCATGCGTAAGACTCACAGTCTTGCAGAGCTGTACAGTCATTGTCTGCTTGCATAACATAAACACAGAAGTACAAAATATTAGGCACATAAATTCTTCTTTCTCATATCCATCTGACAGTCTTGAAAAGGACAGTGTCAAAAATAGTAATTTCACACATCATCTGTGTATATTAGAAAAACCCTGACTCAACATCTTTCAGAACTATTAAGTAAGCTAGATACAATGGATGAGTTTAGCTAAGCCCTAAAAGTATGCAAGCATCATATTACATTGATTAATGCAGCATAATAAAGTTCTTATTCTAACAGGCATACACATAGAAAGAGATACTTCATAATATCATATGTCAACAGTTTTACATGTCAGTAAGCATCATGTAATATTTACAGAAGCTGCTATGGATTTCAGAAAGAAAACTTTCTCATATCTCATCTTTCTGTTCCATCAACATGTAATGGTGATTTATTGTATCATTTAAACTAAACACAGAATGTATTCAGAGAGATACAGACCTAAAATCTTTGTGAAATGGTGAATGTAAAGACAGAGCAGACTTGCATCCTTCATACATGCTCACACATTTTACCAAATCTTAAAGATTTATTTTAATTGTTTAGAATACTTATATCTGGTCTCCAAGAAGTGACATGACACAGTCACTAGTAGTTAGTTACTCATGATAGACTTCTTTTTTTTTTTTTTTTTTTTTTAATTGAAAAGGTTTTTCTTTCTCCGGATGGTGTATAGCTAGTATATAGCCTGACTACCTGTGTTACCTTGAGGATCTGTTATTATGTTGCTGACCAGAGCCCATAATCAATTTTTAATGAGTGTTTGGCTAACAGGAGGAATGTTGTGAAACATTAACCAGGGAAAAGAGTATGTTCTCTAATATGTGTATCTGATTATACAGGGGGTTTATTACAAATAAAATAATGACATAAGATTATAAAAAATTACAAAATTACAAAAGATTATACTTTATTCCATTCAGGTTATAATTTGCTACCAGAAATAATGTTTATTATTTATTAATACTGCCAGTAAGTTTTGTAATTTATTTGTGATGAAACTAGAAAATTCATGAGAGACCATTTTAAAAAGATACCTAAACTGAACTTAGATCTGATAGTAGCTCTGTGATTTCATCTCTGTTTGATTCAGACCCAGTAATTAATCATAATTGAACAAGAAATATGACTATTTGTTTAGATATTTCTTCCAGCTTATGTTAAGTGAAATTTCTGTCTTACAATAAGACAACTTTTAATAAATTAAATACAGATTTTCATTTATGTACATAGTTACCTAAAGATGCATACTGAAATCTTACTGAAGATATCAGAAAAGCAGTTATATGACATCAAAGATACAACAGATATTACTAACTTGTAAGAGAGGAATTAATTGAGATTTGAGCAAACCAGAAAATTATTAGTAGTAAATAATATTACTTTACCACTTCTGAAATTTAAAAACTTTTGTTTGTTTATTTGTTTCTTATTAAGCTGAGGAATTTTCTCTTTGCAGACTCTTCTGGAGGGCAGAGTTGTCTTTAGTTTGTTTACAGCATGATTTTTATGAGTCTCACAGAAATTTTTGGAGTTCTAGCATTCAGTTAAGTAATGTACTAAGGTACTTTTTTTTTTTTTTTTGCATATCACTTAAGGATAGCGCAGCATTTTTAATGAGGTCAGTATCTTTAAATGTTGCTTATTTCATCAGAAAAATACTATACCTTCAAGGATAAAGTATATTAAGCATTTTCTCAAAGGGTTCTTTTACATTAAAAGAGTAGTTTAGAGATAAATTGCTTAATCAAACTTAATAAAAATGCTGAGATGATTCAGTTGGGAAGAGGTGTTTGAAAGAGTTTCATATAATTGTTCTTGTAAGAGATGCATGTGTCTGTAGTAATCAAGATAAGGATTATCGAGTGCACAACTGGATAAACGTGCTATGCAATGGGTCAGGCACAAAAGGTAACAGTGAATGGGGAGATGTCAGCTGGTGACCAGTCACCAGTGGGGTTCCACAGGGCTCCATTTTAGGCCCTGTGCTCTTCAACATCTTTATAAATAGTTCAGGACTCAAAAGTATAAGTTTGCCAGCGATGCTAAATTGGAGGGAGCTGTTGATTCCCTCAAGTGCAGAGAGGCCCTGCAGAGAGACCTAGACTAATTAGAGAGATGGGCAATCTCCAGTCATATGAACAAGGACAAGTGCCTTATTTTGCACCCGGGACAAGGTAACACTGGTTGTCTATATAGCTGAGGGAGCAAGAGGCTGGAAAACAGTGCCATGGAAAGGGACCTGAGGGTCCTGCTTGGCAGAAAGTTTAATATGAGTCAGCAGTGCCCTGGCAGCCAGGAGGGCCAACCATGTCCTGGGGGGCATCAGGCAAAGCATCGCCAGCCGGTTGAGGGAGGGGATTGTCCCTGCTCTGCTCTGCACTGGGGTGGCCTCACCTTGAATGTTGTGTGCAGTTTTGGGCACCACAATGTAAGAAAGATATTAAGTTATTAGAGAATGTCCAAAGAGGGGTGGCGAAGATGGTGAAGGGTCTTGAGGAGAAGCCATGTGAGGAGAGACTGAGGGCACTTGGTGTGTTCAGCCTGGAAAAGAGGAGACTGAGGGGACACCTCACTGCAGTTACAACTTCCTCATGAGGGGAAGAGTGACCAGTGACAGAAGCCAAGAGAATGGCCTGAAATTGTGTCAGAGGAGGGTTAGGTTGAATATTAGAAAGAGGTGCTTCACCCAGAGGGTGGTTGGGTGCTGGAACAGGCTCTTCAGGGAAGTGGTCACAGCACCAAACCTGACAGAGTTCAAGAAGCGTTTGGACAGTACTTTGAGGCGTGTGGTGTGATTCGTGGGGATGGTCCTGTGCAGGGACAGGAGTTAGACTTCAATGTCCTTGTGGGTCCCTTCCAACTCAGGATATGCTATGATTCTATGATAGCCATATCTTGAGTCAGTTATCCTGATGTGAAAACAAACAACCAACTCTTTGACCAACACTTTTAATGAAGAAAACTAAAAAGTGTTTGGTAAATCTATATGACATATCAAGAAATAGAGAATGATATTTTTAAATCCATTTGTTCTTACACATTTATACTTTCTTCTTTAATACAAATAGAAAATATGTATTAGAATCCCCAAAACATAATTTTAAGATATGTAAAAAAAGTAAGATATGTATATATGCCCCCAGATACATGTATATATGTGCATATCAACACATCTTTGTATGTATGTATGCATGTCTACAGGTTCATATACAGTGATTAAAGTATTGTAGGTTGAAATAGCATGTGTGAAATACAAATTTTTATCTGGTTCTTGTAGAATATTAAGCACCTCTTAAATCTATTCAAATTAGCAGCCAGCCTGGAAAGAAAGATGCTACTTTTAGTTCTTTTGTATCACAAGAAAATGGAAGCAGAGGTTAAAAATTGCAGTTAGTGTCCTATGTAAAAAAAAAAAAAAAGGAAAATTTCTGTCACTTGAATGTAGACCAGAAGCCTTCAAAGCTAATGCCTACTACAGGAATATCTAAAAACTGTCATGGAAATAAAAATGAAATCAAATTAGTTCAGTGCAAAAACCCAAAACAAAACAAAATTTAATTGATTCAAAATAGACTATAACAAATCCATGAAGCTTAAACAATCTATGAAAAAATATTCGGTACAATGCTCTCCTGTCCAAACTACCTTTAATGCTGACTGCCAAAAGCTAGAATGGTGTGTGTTAGTAAAAGAATTAGTTTTCCAATTTTTTTTTTGCATTGTTTCCTTAAGCATTAGAATTGTCTGTGGACAGAGAGTAAATGCTGGGTTTAAGTGGAAGCTTCATCTGATCTGATGTCATCATTTTCATGTTAGGTCTTTTCACAGTACAAACCCTGCTGTGGCACAGACAGCCCTCAGCATTCTCAGAGCTTCATTCTTCTCATGTCCCTTTTTGCTCCTTTGAATTTCTTTGCTGTTGTCTGTTCCACTAGTTTCATCCAATTTTTTTTTGCTTTCCATGCACATCCTTTCAAGACACATGAAAATCTGCTGCAGAAAGAGTACACCAGAGGAATCATAGTTGTTAGGATTTTTTTTTCCCTGTTTCCTTGTTGATTTCACTTCAGGGACGTGATATCAGGTGAAGGCAAATAGTTCAATATGTGAGAGTTTGCAGCATCTAGGGAGTGGAGGAGTATCCAGCGATATTGTATCAGAGACAACTTTCAGTAACATTATTTTTGGCTAATTTGCAAAATAAGTAATGGAGGTAATAAATTAGGCTACCTTCCGCTGGTCATCTGAGCATCCATGCAACTCTATATATAATATAACTCTATATATAATGTCAGCAACGTATATGTCCCCTTTTTCAGCATCCCCTTTGCCATTGGCCTTTGAGACCTCTGCAGTTTGAACAGTGGAGTAGTAATATAAGATCTGACAGCAGGTTGTTCCTGTCCTATCAGTTGTAGTTGTTCTCTTGCAATGCGTGGGAAGCAGATGAATCCTGTTTATCCTTTCAGGAAAGAAAGATACATTGATAGTGCAGGTTAAAAGTCATTAATGGCAGGCATTACACAGCTTCACCAGTACAATGAAGGGGTAGTTAGATGGATCCTGCCACACAGAAATGCATTTAGTGTTTTAGTGTCAAAGTTAGTGCATGTATTTCCATGTTAGAAATGAAGTGGATTCCTTCTCATAGAGTAAACCAGGTAGCGATCTGTTGCCGCAGTGACAAGATGTTGCCAGCTGAAGTCTACACCAGAACTGTTGTCACTAAAGTGAGGCAAATAGGTTATAAAGTGTACTTTAACCAATAAAAAATAGCTAATATACTTACTAGTGTTTTATCTGTGTGTAAACAGGCACTAAAACAGTTAAAATCCTTTTTGAACCTATGCTTTCTGCTGACAGAATGGCAATAATGAAGGTTGGGAATCAGAAGTTCCCATCTGTGTTGGTTGATCACAGTACTTTGCTCTCTCCTTACTTATGTAGTCCCAAGTCTTATCTTCCCAAGCTCTTTCAAGTCAGTTTTCTTCATTAACTTTAATCATAACTTCTCAGATCTTTCATCTCAGACATTCCCAGTTCTCTCACTTTTCCTGAATTTTGTTTTTCTATTCATTGTCATTCTATTTGCTTCAATTTCTTTATTTCTGTACCATTTCTCCTCATTTCAGCCTGCAATTCTCATTCCAGCCTGCAATTCTCATTCCAGCTGGTTTTCAACTTCCATTCTTTCTATTCAAGTCATTCTAAACTCTTCTAGTTCTGACTACTTTGTCTTCTCTACAAATACTTTTACCCACCTCACTGATTTACGAATCTGTCTCCCTTGGTGTCCAGTCTTTTTTGTACTAGCTCTTTGAGTTCTAGTTTCTTTATCTTCTCTCCAGTTTCTTTTATCTACCATAACTCACTGATTTACAAGATTTTTCTTTCATGACCTTCTGTCCCCATTCTCTCTGGAAATTCTTGTTTCTAGTTCCTTTTTCTACTCTTTCACTTTCAAATTTCTACCTCATTCCTGGTTTGTTCCACTTTATTTCTTGTCCCAGCATAATCCAGAGTATAGGTGTGACTCATGCCTCATCTGCATTTGAAAAAGGCTGCTTGCATCCAGAAAAGAGCATTAGTAGATGCAAAAGAGAGAGAGAGTCTGTTCTTTTTGACGTGTATACCTGGCACAGTCCATTGCAGCCTAAAGGCACTCAGTTTCAGACAGGACATAGTCAATGCAGTTTAAAACAGAGATATGACAAGTCCCTCTTCAGATAAAATAGCATTTACAACATGTATATCTGAAAATACTCTGCTTTTATTGAAAGATGTATAATGTATGTTTTGTCTACAGTACATTCTTCCTGTTTTTGGTTGGGTATAGCATAACCATTTTTATAGAACACTGTGTTATGATATCAGATATTTTCACGTGATTTTACTATAGACCCTAATATTTATAATGTTTGTGAAGAGCTTTTCTCTTAAACATTCCTTACAATAATTTCATAATGCATCTCTTCACTCTGCTTTCCATAATCTTTATCACTTTCAAGAAAATCAAGCTGAATTTTGTTTCCCATTGTTGAAGAGAAATTCAGTCATTTATTTCAGTAGCAGAATTGGTTAACTTTTTTCCTGCAGTGAGCCTTGGAAATTTTGGTGCTAAATGATTTCAGATTCTGTGTTCCTCAAATCACATTTGTACCTAGGGAAAAAAAAAAAAGGGCAAAATCAAAGTAAAAAAACAAAGCAAACCCCCAAAATAAACAAGCAAAAAATAAACAAACAAAAAGCCAACAACAACAACAAACCCCCAAGCCTTATTTGCTCCTATGATTTATTGCTGTATAGTGCATCTGTGTATGCAAGATTGTCACTGAGGTTGTAGCTAATTCTTTGTCTTTATTTGAAGGCTTCATCTGTGTAAAAGGGTAGAAGGAAAAATAGCTATATACTAAAAGATGCATTTTTATTTTTAAGAAGTATGAGAGAGAAAATGTTTGAAAAAACCTTGAGAAAAAAGAAGTCAAATAAAAATATGTAATTCTAACTTTCTTTTTGTCTTTTGATATACAAAGGTCAATAATAGGACTAAATTAGATTAACAGTCATTTTTTTTAAAACCAAAATTGCCTATATAATATATTTTCCACCTCTTCTTACACACCAGGATGAAGATGGGACCCTTTTTACTTCTAATAATTTGTCAATGTGGCATAAACAGTGTCAAAGCACACAGTGTTTCAAATCCCAATATCATTTTAATGATGGCTGATGATCTTGGTATTGGAGACCTGGGATGTTACGGAAACAGAACCTTAAGGTATGATGATAATTTGAGGGTGTCATAACTTTGTATTTAGTTTTTCTATAGATTTGTAAAGTTAAAAATGCCAGAACATTCAGAGATTTGATTAGACTATTTATAAGTTATCAAAGTTAATAACTTTTCCAGAGAATAAAATACTCAATCTTTGTTTTCTTTTCTGGACAAAAGACTTATCTGATGCATTTATCTTGCTGAAGAGTTTCATTATAAGCACAGAATTATGCAACTAACCAGATAGAGTAGCTCTAGAGAACCAAAGTATAATCAACACTTTTCTTTTAAAATATGCATGACACAAATACTATGAATTAAGCATATTTTGAAGCACTCATGATTTGAGACAAGCTCATTGTTAACCAATTGGAAATAAAGAGGTTACAGCTTTCCTTAATTTATCTCCATACAGTAGTCAATATATTCATTAAAACAAATGTTAGTATGCCAGAATAATGCAGGAATGTTCCCCGGAATGTTCCTTACTACCAGCTTAGGTGTGCTGGTTGTGTAAACAGAGGAAGTGGTACCTAGTCATTGTGTTTCAGTGGTGCAAAGTCTTTGACAAAGTTAAATAAATCTTAATTTAGACTAAAAGCACTGTCCTGTCAAATGTTAAATGCTCTTGTTCCTGCTGGTGTTAGTTAGAAGTAAGAACTCCTCATAACTGAAATTAAAGAAAAAAAATAAAGTTACAAATTGTAGTTTTAAATAGGGAAAATAGAATATATAACACTGATGCTTGGATCACTCCCCTCACATGGACCAGAACAACTCCAGGATGTGTGTTTTCTGCTCTGAGAATTCAGAATTAGATCTTTGGAATATGTGAGAATTTCATCATACTGGTTGTTATCAGTAGTTGTTGCTACTGATAGCCAATAAGTCCATTGGAAAATTAATGTTTCTAACTATCCAAACTTAGATGATGGGAGCACCAGTATGCCTTGAGGTCACAGTCATTTATCTCCTGGGTCAGAGAGCTATTAGAGCATGCTGCAGCTCCTGGCCAGTCTGCATTAGTAATTTTTATCTATAGAACCAAGGACACAGGATTTCTTCCTGCAGGAACCAATTTTCATTGCATGATGAACCAGGTCACAGACAAATTTCCCATGCAGATAGGGAAAGTTGGTTGTGTCCCTGGGTCTAATATTGCAGACATAATCATGTTAGACATGTAGATATTGTTAATATTGAGTGTAAAACAGAGTCATAACTGCTTGAATCTCTTCTAATAACTGATAGCACTACACAAAATTATCCCTACCTCAAAAAACTTTTGCCAGGATGACACCAAATAGCCAGTAAGGAAGCTTTCTACCTTCTTCTCCCCATTACTGAAGCAGAAAGGTTGCAAAATTACGGTTGTGGGTCAAGAAATCCATTTAAAAGGGTTGCAATGCAATATCTCTAGGTGTTAGAGTTTAGTATTGGCCATGAGGAGTAGATGAAAGTGAGGAGAAAGAGTTTTGGCCCAATGCCACATTGTCTCAGTTCAGTGTTGACATCTAATGTAAAAATATTTGACACAACAGTGTTTAGAATTGCAACTCTATCACGATTTTGATAATTTACAAACAGTAAGTCTTAATTTGATTTTCTTAATAGTTCTTGCCTCAGGTGCCTTGATTTTACTGTGCCTGTTTCCAAATAATCATCTTTGTGTATTCCTTTTTTTTTTTTTTTCTTCTGCTTATGTTTTTCTAGAACCCCGAATATTGACAGGTTAGCAGAGGAAGGAGTGACGCTTACTCAGCATATAGCAGCATCCCCTCTTTGTACTCCAAGCAGGGCAGCTTTCCTAACAGGAAGATATCCTATAAGATCAGGTAAAACCCCATTATTTTATTTATATATATTTTATTTACAGTAAACTGTATGCAGTTTTTTTGTTTGGCCTTTCTTGATATCTTTATCATTACCAGGCTAGGTAAGGATAAATGATCAGTCTTCTCAGTGAACAATCAAGCTCAATAAGAGTTTGTTGGTTTACCATTGAAATATTTTGTATATATGAAAAATTTTTGCATTTGAGAAAAGTTGACACAAAAATAGTCATTTTAGTGAGTAAAATTATTTTTTTGTTTAAATACTGAGAAAAAAATCTGACTGTGATTATTTAATGCAAGGAGCACTCTATCTGTCCGCAAAATCCTTCTACTTCCTCCACTGTTCAATGGCCATTACTCAATTCTCTTTGCCTGCCTCCCCAGGTGCATTCAGGCTGCTCCCAGTATGTGGGTGGGCAGCCCGAGTGTTGGACATCACAGAGATGCATCTGGAAAGATACAATGGAAGAACCCTGTGTAAATCCTTCTGCTCAAACATTTCTATTTCCAAAAAACCTTTTAATTGTTAGGTTTATCTTTTAGTTTTTTGTTTTGATGGTAGGAAGTTGGGGGCAGAATAGTTCATTAAGGTGTTCAGTTGCTCTTAAAACTGGTAAGAAGAAAGCAAAAACTCTCTCTTCTTTTTGCCTATTTTTGTTCTGTATCTACCCATACACAGTGTTAAGTATCTTATGAATACATGCATTTAATTTCTCTTACTTTTCAAGTACCTGATCCAAAGCCCATTTGAGTCAGTGAAGATCTAGTCTGTTTATTTTAGTGTGCTGGGACTGAGCCTTTCAGTGCTTAACCATGCAACTTTAACATTCCCTTAACATCATTTTTAGCAAGGATCATTATACATTAATCAGATCACTTGTTCATTAGTGATAAAACATCCTGTCCTTGCTTCTGGGAATGAAAGCAAAGCAAGACTCTGGAGCCTACTTGATGTGTTCGTGCTCATTCAAATCAAGTAACAAGCTTTTGCAAAAGTGCCAGCTAATATAACTTGCTAAATTTTCCATTACATTCAGCTGCAAAGGAAAATTTCATATACCTGTTACGGCTATATTGCTATTAATATTTACTCTAGGTAAAGCCACAGGTCACTTTCCATTATGATTCTTGTTCTTATTTCAGAAAAATTAGCATTTGAACTGATTTTTTTCTTCATTGATCATTTCCATGTAGGTACAAAAATTCAACTTTGTTTTACTTAAATTACAAAATTGCTAAATATGGATTGCTTCCAAATATCAGTGAAGAGCTATTAAAGGATTATGATAGAAGATGCTAGAATCATGATGTGGAAAAAATAGTAGAAATTTAAAACCTCCTGCTAATAGAGCTGAAGAAAAAGATTATAAAATGCAGTATTTGATGAGACACAAACTCAGAGAAAGGTAATGATAAAAAGAAATTGTAATTCTGTACTTTCATTCATGTAACTTTAAGGAATTCTACTGATTTCATTTACAAGAGCTTGAAATACAAAAATCTATATATAAACAAAGAGAGAGAGAGAGAGATAGAGAGAGAGATATGACTAAAACTAAACTGTTGATCAACAAGAGTAGCTGGGGTGAAAAACTGAAGTCAACATTTGAAAGGTAGGTTGATCTCTCTTTAATAAACCAGTCTAACAAGTCTTTTTCTCATGTAAACACAAGGGAAGATTCTGGTTGTCTACATCAGTCATGCAATTTGAGCACTGCAATCATCCAGTTGCATAATTTAGACTTCCCGAAGATATATCTGCACAGATTTGCATAGATATTCTCTGTTCTGTCTGTCTATTTTCGGAGCCAGCTCTCATCTGGAATACTAGTAATCTAATTTTTATGAACCTGAGCTCTCAAGTTCCTCATCCTGAGAGTGGCTTATAAGCTCATTTGTGTTTCTCAGGCTCTCAGTATATAGAAATTACTGTGCCTTATTTAGATGTTGTCTTGTTAGCTGATACCTGGTGCTCCTTTAGTGCACTCTGAATGCATTGAATCATGTGTCTTCATGCCACTGAAGCACTGATCCTCTCCCATCAATGCTGAGAGCCCTACCCACTCTATTTCCAGAATCAGGTTCTCTCTTGCTCTTTCTGACCTCATGATATTTACATGCCCAGTTGTAAGACTGCCCTATTTCAATGTGCCTTCTCTCAAATAACCTTAAAAGTCTTGTAGGAAACCACATATGAGGAAATTGGAAATTTGGAAAGAACTTGGGAATGATTCCACTTAGTCCTCAGCTCCATTCAGACCCCATGTACAAGAAAAATAAATTATTCAAGCTCAACTTTTTTTATTTATGTTATACCTTAGAACATCTATAGAAAGGGCTGCAGCTGTTTATGTGATGGCTGGCCCTATGGTTATAAGCGGAGAGGTTTTTTTCCTCCACTTCTCAGTTTCTGCTGTCAATACAGAGAAGTCCTTGCTCAGCTAAATGGATGATTGTATCAGCCACTTACAGCATTTAATGTCTGGTTGTAATATGTCATTTAAGTGATACCACCTGAAGCAAAAAAGTGCATTCAGAAAGAATGAGTGGAAATTGTTTCTCTGTATTATCCAGGTCTCATTAATTTTCATTGTATTTAGGAATGGCTGCCTTCTCACGAGTTGGTGTCTTCTTATTTTCTGCCTCTTCTGGGGGACTTCCTTCTGAAGAAATAACTTTTTCCAAACTCCTGAAACAGAAAGGTTATGCAACAGCTCTAATAGGTAAAATTGCATACATTTGCAGCACTATTTTTCATTCATTTCAATCAAAAGAACATTAGATTCCCATATAGGCTATCAAGGGTTTGCATTAAGCTTTTTCCCCCCACAGCATAGTGAATTTATCTTTCTGGCACAAAGCTGAGCCCATTCCCATGCATATGTGAAAGACTAATCAGGTAAGTACATCTTACCTTGTGTAGTTATAGTTTCATTGTGCAAGGTATGGAGGAAACATGATGGACAAACTGAAAAGTAGTCAAGCTCTTGAGAATTTTTTGGTATAAATAGGAGTTTGATTACAACAGAGAGACAATGAGGGATTGATCGCAGGGTGCAAGTCAACACAGTGGTGGGATTCATTTCACCAGATTTTAAATATCCATAAAGTATATAATGTTGTGTCTAGACTAACTGTCTGGATTCTCAGTCTTCAGCTGGAAATGGCCATTTCTAGGAGATATTTCTTGTCCTGTGATTGAAGTTGAATATAAAAATGTATCTCTCTCTCATTAGAAAGATAGTTCAGCCAATTAATTGCAGCTTAAATATCCAGTGATGGTCAAAGGAGTCCCACTAGATGAATTTTAAATAGTATTGGAATTAATATCCTAAAAGTATAAAATTAAAGATTTGTGGGTTTTTTGTTTTTCAAAATTTGACCACTGACTTATTCCAGAGTGTTTGTATTTTAGAAGATTTTTTGAAATATGACTTGCATTACATAATCTATTTCTGTACTGAAATCTCCAGGGAATTGTTGTTCAGAGAATATCATACTGGAATATTACTATGTTAATTTAGATGAAAGATGCACCCAATTTGATTTTTAAATGGAACAGAAACTTGAAATTTGGGGAGTATTTTTTTTTAAAAATCAGGCTGTTTAGAAAGGCTAACAATCCACATCCCTGTTCAAAAAATACCTGTATAATGTAGATAAACCTGACTTCAGTTGCTGTTCCTAACTAAAAATCCTACTTAACTGTATCCTCTCTTATAAAACATAAAATGTCATAATGTTCTGACAGAAAGAAAACAGAAAACCAGAAAATCTCATTGTAAGTATATTTAATGCAGGTGTATTTATATCATAGTGCAAAAAAGCCATTCATAATCTGTCATGTACCTCATGGAGTTAATTCCTATTGCTCCATATTCAATTAAAGACGGGTTTTTTTCTGTTTGTAACAGGCACTGTAATATAACTCATTTTCTGGGGCTGACCTAGTTAATGTTCTTTTTTTAACTGCTTTCACTGCAACATGACAGCTTGCCACTTAGATCTCCAGAAGTTATCTCCATGCTACTTAATGAACAATTCTTCCAAGTGGCCTGAATGATAGCTGTAAGACCATAAAATGTAATATTGCCATATCCTTAGAGTATAATAAAGGTTTTCAAAAATCAAGAAGTGCATTAAAATTAGGCATAAAGCATATGTAAATGACAAAAAGAAAAATTATATAGATTTGAAGACTAGGTAGGCAGAGTTTGATTCCGAACCAGTCCATTTTCTGCCTCTGCTGGTATTGTTATCACATCATATTGGTCTGGGTCAGGGAGTCTTTGCTTGGTTGACTCTAACTCAGCAGTTCCCAAACAATTAATTGTCAAATCCTGCACAAGTGATGGAGTGGCATAAGGGTAATTTGAAGCCTTTCAGTTCCTCAAGCCTGTTGTGTCACTCTTATTTTTTTTTTCCTCCTCCCAAGTTTCTCTCCTCTTTATTTTCTATAGACATTTTTCTTCCCTAAATGCATTTTTGCTTCTTTCTGTGTTTTTTTAACTCCTCTGAATATATACTTTCTTTTGCTTGCTACATCCCAAAATGTATTTTAGCTATAAATCTGTTTTATGTATACACTTTTCTACCTCATTGTTTTCTCCTGTGACATGAAGAAGGTGACATCCAATACATCTGTCAGGAAGACACACAATCAGATCTGCAACAAAGCCAAGTTTTATAAGAAAAAGCAGATGCATAGAATATGTAATATTTCAACAGTAGAAAGAAATGCTGATGTTTTGTGGGATATAGCTATATGCTAAAATTCTACTTAAATTAGATAGACATTATTTTAACTACTGCTGTACTCAATTACAGTTAGGTTAATTTTGAGTAAAGGTTAATTTTTTCTCACTGTTGTTATCCAGTGTGTTGTCTGGTATCCAGAGAAGTTTAAAATCCACCTATGTAGCTTATCTCTGAAGTTAAAATACTAATTGATAACTGGTACTTGTTTCTTCCAGAATGAAATGTTGTAACATTTGGACACTTCACAGTAGTCAGGTGTCCAGTCCAGGATTGACTGAGTGTGTGGACTGCTATTAACACAGCAGTTATGCATAGAACAGCTTAAAATCTGATATGTTAATAACATATGCACATACACTTTTTATTATTAGTGCTATGTACTTCATCTAAATGTATTTCTTTGAGCATATAAAATATTTCTGTTTGCATCTTCTTCTGCATCTTGCATTTTGCTGTTTATCTAAAAAGCACAAATTCATTCCAAAAGCATTATGTCATTATATACAATTCAGTCTGCAGACTTTTCCCTTTTCAACTATCTGATGGAAAAATAGAGGGGAAACATGGATTTTTTTTTTTTAGCATCCCCAGGATTCTGGGTTCTGAAAAACTGAGTTCCAAGTGAAGTTTCTTGGCTGAATAGTACTTGCCTCTCATTTCCACTTTCCTTTCATTGCATTGCTTTCACTCTGCAGAAATCATGATTGTGGCTCATGGAGAGGGAAAAATGCCTAGGTCTCAAATTATTAATGTACTCATAATTTACAATTAACAACATAAATTTCACTCAATAGCTTGGTAGAATCTACTGAAATGCTTCTGATGCTTGTGTGAAGTGTCCATCCTATGAAGCATCACTTGTCAAAGAGATGAGAGCATTTTGCAGTGCTCTCAGATTCTGAAGGGCCGCAGACTGTAAAACACATTGCAGTAATCTGTTGAAGGACTAGCTCAAGGCAGAGGTTATTGTCACAAGAATGAAACACATCATGTATTGTGGACCCAGTCATCACTTGGTTTTTAGGAGTAGTGAAGGATCTATCAAAACCTTCTACCTCATCAGCCATTTGAGAATGGCAGTTGTGTCGTTCCGTCACAGCTGCCGATATAATTTGAACCACAGCTTCTGTTGCTTTTCCCACTAACCTGCTCTCTGCTTTGTTTGGCTTAAGTTGCTTCTGAACAAATCTTTTTTTGAGGCCCAAGTTCATCCTGACATTGAGCAATTTGTTGTGCTTGCTAAAAACCTTTCGATAAAAATAGGACCTATATTTTCCCCTGTCCTAATTTGTTATTGCAAGATTCTTCTATCCTGGCTTTCAGTGTATAGTTTTATTGAGATCCAGTTTCAGAAAACCTCTGTATCATAATAAATGACCATGAAGGCATATTTAATTTGTTTGAGTTTCTTTTTCATATTTTTTTACTGAACTGTAGGTGTTCTGAGATTGACATATAACAGCAAAAAAAAAAAAAATTGAAACTTATAGTCATTTATATTCATTAATCATCCCTGTTTAATTCAGTTATCTAACTTGATGATAGGGTTTTTTTTTTCATTTTCACCTTGCTGCACATCTGGCTTTATGATTATTCCATGAAGATAGTCATGTTAAAGTAAGAGAAAATATTGAAGCATTTCTTTTTAAAGATCTGTGTCTGTATGCTGAGAATGAAAATCAGAGTTCCAGCCTTACCCTTACTTAGCCCTTTATAGCACCATTATAACATCTGAAATTTCAGTACAGTGGTGTGCAGTGCTGTTTTTTCAATTGACCACAGTAATTTTCACTGAACCATGTCAAAAACAATGACAAGAGCCATTCTGACCACAGGAAGCAGAGTACCACCTCAGGTGAACAGCCAGCTGACAGGGAAAAATTCTGACACGATGGAAAAGCTGTAGAGGCCTTCATTTCACTTGCACACAAGCAGACCTGAAAATGTTTTATACTTACTTTGATGATATACAGAAGATATTTCTAACTTAAGACTGTCAAGAGATGTATGAGGAGAGCTGCACTCAACTAAACCCTCAGACTCAAGATTTGTGTTACTTTTCTCCACCTTCGCTCATAGGTGAACTTAGGCACATGACATTCCTATTCTATACCTCAGTTCTGTTATTTGGGGAAGGGAAATAACAGCATCCAGCCAATTTGCTAGGTACTATTTAGAAAAAGCAGAAGTAATCCTATCTTCACCCTCTTTGGTACTACATTTCTCGTTGCCAAAGGAAGAAGTGCAGGATGAATATGCTGTTCTTTACACACAGGAGAAGATGTTCAGGACTGTCTGCACTCTTTCTTACAGATGTGTAAAAAAGGTGGGATGGTTTGGAAAATGGGAAAGTTCTATATGTTTTTTTTTCCTTTTTTATAGTTTCTGCCATGTGTTTCTTGAAGTCTCTATAACAAATATTTCAATTTTTGGGGGGCTAAGTTATGGGAATGACAACTTATATGTTTTCCTGTTTATTTTTTTTAAGACACAACCCCTGAGTTATGCTGGTCATGTTTAGGTATTTGATTCAGAAAAATAAATAAAGTTTGGCCTAGAAATATATATCATCTGCTTTGTCAAGGTCAGCATATTTTTTTAAATATTCAACACATTTTCTTGCTGAGAGCAAAGAGCATAGCTCTATCCACAGTCTATCTCAATAGGCTCAACTGAATTTGTGATTTTTTTTTTTTATAATTATGCATTTGAATTCAAATAACAAGTTCCAAACAGCTAGGTCTGTTGTGATAAGCAATGCATAAGCATATGGTAAGAGGTTGTACCTGAGTTACAGAATGAATTATCTACATAGTTACTGTAATCAACATGAACATAGATTATACTACTATAATGCTAATCAGGCTCACTGGTTTCCTGTGTCAGTCAGTGCCCAACATTATTGCAGAATTAGAGTGATTTCCTAGTGAGACAAAATGCTGTGAGGGGTAGTATTTGGCAGCAATTTACTTGTTACTGTTGTTTGGGTTTTTAATTATATATAAAATATATAGATACAAAATAATCACACTCACTATATATGTCTATGTATATTGTGAGGGAGATTGACTATTTCAGAGATTTTTGAGAGCATTTAAATAATAAATGCTTTGGTAATTTTTCTATTCTTAATTTATTTTCTATTTGTTATTGGTTTCTTGTTATTTTTTTTTTAAACTTGTCAAATTCTTTGCCAGAAAAATTTCAGAGAAGATATTTTGTAACTCTGTACTGACTCTTCCTATTCGATTGGTAGCTGCTACAAAATAGTATTTTCTTATGTCAACTCCACATGCACAAAGGCTTTATTTCCAAAGTTCATTGTCTGCTAGGGCTCTGTTGCTCTTCAGTGACCTGCTAGCACACTCAAAATGCAATATTCTTCAGCAGCAGCTCTGCCCAACTATTTCTAACTAAGATGGGGAGGCAGACATGTAACAAAATCTTTGATGAAGGCATAAAGAAGGTTTAAATAGAAAATAGGGATCCACACAATAGATGCTGGGAGTGGGGAGATATCAGTCAGGTAGTGACAGTTTCATGTTTGGAATATTGCACATTAAAAGTAAGTTTGATGATTTAACTACAAAAATACTCTCTGTCCTTCTCTCTCTGTAGGAAAGTGGCATCTTGGGATGAACTGTGAAAGCAGTAATGACTTCTGTCACCACCCCCTCAGTCATGGATTTGATTACTTTTATGGGCTTACCGTGACCAATTTTAGAGACTGCAAACCTGGCCAAGGCAGTGTATTTTTAAAAGGAGTTCAGAAAGCCCTTGTCATCCCAATACAAATTGCTGGAATCACCCTTGTCTCTTTGGTGATAGTGCAGTACATTGGCCTCCTCAAAATACCTTTCCAAGTATTGAGTTACTGCTTGTTAATAATCACAATTTTACTTGTGGTTTTGATATTTTTCTTCTATCATTTTCGACATTTAAACTGCTTCTTAATGAGGAACCATCAGATTATTCAGCAGCCACTGTCCTATGAGAACCTTACTCAGAGGCTGACAAAGGAAGCCATACAGTTTATTGGAAGGTAAGTTTCTAACTGACTTCTAACTAAGTCAATGCTGGCATTTCACAATGGCAGTGCTTCTGAAAATTGGAAAAAAATGTGAACTGGTGGGCATGAGGAATATGTCATGTTATCATATTTTATTTCCTCTAAAAGATGACTGAATTTAATCTTTTTAGTGCAAGTGACTTTTTTTTTTTTCTTTTCCTATCGGTTGTATAATTAACTTCTCTATAAAAAATTAAACACTTTTTATGTTTACATATTTCAGAATTTTTTTTCCAAAAATCATCAACTTTTTTTTAGGGCTTCCAGTCTTAAGAATTTTTTGTAACTGGAAATATGAAAAATCTTTTGCAGTATGACTTAGTTATGTGAAAGCACAATGCAGAGTCATAGTCCATGATTTTTCTGGAATGGGAAACTGTTTCTCATCACTGAGCTGATCCATCCATTAAAAGGCATAAGGCTAATTTTTAAAGATACTGGCATTTTAGATGCCTCCACTTTGATGACAGATTAATTTTGAAAAGGTCTGATTTACAGAAGTTAGGGTTCAGGGTTCTTTACCTGGGAAAGAATAACCCCATACACCTGTATAAGCTGGGAACTGACCTGCTGGAAAGCAGCTCTGTGAAGAAGGGTCTGGGGATCCTGGAGGACAACAAGCTGTCCACGAGCCAGCAGTGTGTCCTTGTGGCCAAGAAGGCCAAGGGTATCATGGAGTGCATTAGGAAGAGAACTACCAGCAGGTCGAGACAGGTGATCCTGCACCTCTACTCACTAGAGTGGCTTAGTGAGACCACATTTGGAGTGCTGTGTCTAGTTCTGGGGTCCTCAGGACAAGAAAGACAGGAAACTCCTGGAGTGGGTCCACCGGAGCTCTACAAAGATGATTAGGAAACAGGAACATCTCTCTTATGAGGAAAGGCTGTGAGAATCAGGCCTGTTCAGCCTCAAGAAGAGACAACATCAATGTCTATAATGATCTGAAGAGAGGGTGTCAAGAGGATGGAGCCAGGTCCTCCTTGGTGGTGCTGAGCAAGAGGACAAGAGGCAATGGGCAGAAACTGATGCACAAAGCAGTTCCACCTGAACATGAGGAAGAACTTCTTTGCTGTGTGTGTGTCTGAACACTGAGATTGCTCAGAGAGGTTGTGGAGTCTCATTTACTTCCCTCAAGAACTGTCCAGACATAATCCTGCGCCATGTGCTCTAGGATCACCCTGCTTGATGATTGGATCAGTTGACCCACTGTTGTCCCTTCCAACCTTACCCATTCTTTAATACTGTGATTCAGTGAAACAAATGGGTTTTTTTAAAAGAATGTTCTTTTTGAAAATAATGCGGTTTTTAAATAGCCATCACATTGGGCCATTTAAACATTGGCTGTACACAACCAGTCTAAGTGATTGTTCATTTTTGTGAAGTTAGCTACTTTGCCATAATTGTCACCATAGGACTTCTAATGGGATTAAGTCATAAAAGTATACATTTGTATATTCTGAAATATAAAGTCAATATATTTAACTTGAAAAAATACGTGAAAGTATTTTTCTTTATCCCTTTTGACACAGTTTGTAGCATTTCTAAAATATTAAATCAAAGTAAAATCATATTCTAAGACACAGAAGTCCCTGAATTACTATTTTTAAAACTATGTACTATTAGTTACTGTGAATACATTCACATGGTGTCATTGTTGGATAAAATGACATATACCAAAGAATCAGAAGCTAAATTTTCTAGACTTAATGACTGTATGCAGCAGCTGTTTCTAGCCATTAGCAAGAAAAAAATGTTTAACTAAAATCTTGATCTTATACTGCAATTTTTTTCTATCATTTCTATCATTATGATTATTTGATGTGGCTGTCTATATTCATCATACCAAAATAAAAGGGTTTTTATTTCAAATTTCTCTAAGTGAGTAAGTCTTCCCAACAATCAACATTCTCATCAGTATTTATAAATAACCTAAAACATCTTTATTTCCTCTTGGCAATGGTGACATAAAGATGCCTTCTCAGCTACATCGTAACTCATTTAACTGTGAAGTACTTTGTTTACCAAAAACACACAAACATACACATATGAAAATTGCTGAGAGGTTATTTGCTTAGTGTCCAAGTGAATGGTAATTTTAAAAGACTCTTGAGTACATTAACTATATGTCAGTATATTCTTCCATTACAAATATTTAATGTGCCTGTAGTGATAGTGTTTTGGGTATCTATTAATGTTCCATTGATTTCACTGCCATGACAACAAAATGGTTGCCCCAAAACAGTTCAAGATGAGAAATCAATGGTGGAAAACTAGTAGTTCTTTTAACTTCATCAATATGTGTAATGTATACAGCGTTATTTTATAGCTTAGTGTCATTGTTTGAGCCCAGTGTTTACAGCTGACAAAATAATCCATCATCTAAGTCAGCATAGCTTTGCTGACTCAGCTGGAGGTAAGTGGCTTTACATCAGCTGAGCACTTGGCCCCACATCTCAGTGTAGTTTCCAGACAACAGTGATGTTAAATTGAAGTCAAGGTTAATAGCACATATTCGTAATTTACAACAAACATTTTTACAGAAATGATGCAATTATAGTGAGAATTATAACCCAGACTCTTCAGACTCAATGTTAAATTAGAGAATATCCAAGCACATTAAAGTATTGAGAATCAATTCGGGCATTTGAGCAATCTTAACTGTGCCCTTTAGTGAATTCACATGCAAAGTATATGACCATAAACCTTGCTCCTGGGGATAGGAGTAATTAGATTAATATTCACTGAAGTGATCTGTCCATATATTAGTGAAAGCAACAAAATCAGTATTTGCTTTGACACATGGGTTCTGACATTATATAGTTCATACCCATCAACCTCAGGGCACCAGCAGACTATTGTTTTTATGACTAGTGTACTGACTTTGGCCATTTGTAGGTGAATGACAACCAAGAGGCAACCAGGTTGCAGCAGCAGACATCTGGCACGCATCAGTGAAGGGCCAAAAGGTTTTTGGAAGCCACAGTTGCTCAACAGCATTCTTGTCATTCCAATTCTTTCAGCCCTTTAGTCACGTGTTTGAATACTCAATTTGTCATAGCCTCCTTTTCTTTAGATGATGCAGTAAGTAGCAAGCTCAGTGATTCACACAAGTAATCTTTGTGCATAAGTATACCAGAGTACAAGCAATCCTGAATTTAAAGAATTCAAGCATTCACCTTAGCTGGTTCTGAATACACATTTTATCATCTAACTAAAAATCATCAGATATCATGTGTCTTTTAATTGGTTAATTATCTTTACAATAAATGTATGATGAAGCTCCAATCTTCAACAGCACTGGTATTTCCTGCAAAGCCCTTTTATATAAAATGTATATGGAAATATATTAATAATTCCAACATAAATGCTTTATCTATGTAAGTTTATTACACCTATTGCCTGTATTACCTCTATAACTTCTTTGGAGTTCAGGTGATGGACTTCCTGATATTTTCTTTTGTAGCTGATTCTCTATCATACTGTCAGCTTTATGACTTCTTACCATGTACAAACATCAAGCTTTTCAGAATAGGCAAGGAAGGAGAGGTGGTGAGACAGCCCTGTATGTTAGGGCATGTTTTGATTATTCAGAGCTTAATAATGGTGGTGATCAGTGTGAGTGTTTATGGGTAAGAATCAGGGACAGATATCATGGTGGGAGCACATTATAACCCACCCAGTCAGGATGAAGAGATAGACAAAACATTCCATAAGCAGCTGGGAGAAGTCTCACAATTGCTGGCCCTTGTACAAGTGGGAGACTTCAGCTTACCCAAGGTCAGATGGAAATACAGTGCAGTGGACAGGAAAGTGTGTAAGGGGTTCTTGGAATGTGTGGAAATAACACAGCTGGTGAGTGAGCTGACCTGCAGAGGTGCCCTGCTGGACCTGCTGTCTGTGAACAGACTTTGGCCTGTACTTCTATATAATCATTAGAGTTTATATTTTTTAAAATATTTTAATTTCTTTATAGCATATGTCTTTACAGCTATGTGCTGTTGTAGTTAGTTTGGTCTGTTTTTTTGGAGAGGTGGTATTGTATTTGATCTTCCTTAGTCTAGTGTATGTGTATAACAAATCTTGTTTGTTCCTAGATAGACTGAAAAAGAGAAAATACAAAATTCAATGCCCAGAAATGGCCCTGGAGAAGAATATATACAATTACAAGTGTCAGATCTGGTGTGTGAAAACAAATAGCAATTTAGTTGCTTGCCCTAATTGTAAGTGGGCAGGTCAGCTCAGTGTATGTTAATTCTAATTACTTTTTCCCAGGAGGAAGTGTGTTTACATATCACAAACCTATCAGAACACTCTTTAGATATTACAGCATATTTGAAAGTCAAATGAATGCTAATTATTTCATGTTAAATTCAATGGGGATGTCACTCATACATCTTCAGCATGCCCTTTAATGACCAGCTGCACAGAAAATCCAATTTTGGAAAATGCCAGACACCAGATTCTAATGTATAAGAAATTAACAACACAGAAGTATCACTCTGTGATACAGAATACCTCTCTGACAAATTTGTATACTGATAATAATATTAATATTTAAAAAAATCCTAATGAAATCTAGTTTCTGGAAAACAGTATTTGCATACAAATATGTTTATATTTAAAAGCTATGGTGAGGGTGAATTTGAACAATTTTCTTGCCTCTTTTTTTCAGTCATTGATTGCATAGGCATAATTTTTAAAATTTTGTGGTAAATTAATACATTTTAAACCTTCTTTTTTTCTATTCTGTTTTAGTCCTTGAAACATGATTGCAAAGCATACTCAGATTTTTTTTTTTTCATCTACACGAGAAGACTGTGATTTAGAGTTTTTTCATATATTACTGGTTCTGAAGATCTGGCAGTTGTCATTTCATACTAGAGCTAGTGTTCTGACACAAGTGGTTTTCCTACAAGAATATAGAATATAGTTTACAGCAAAATACAAACTATAGAGTTTGTGTATCTTTTTACACATATATTTAATATATGCATATATATTAAAAAGGGTAGTAACAACTCTACTAGATTTTCATGCCTTTTTTCTCAGACCTCTGATTGTGCATTCTGAACGAAAAAGCAACAGGAAGAAGGTGTGAATTCATATAGAGCCTTACAAAATCTTTAAATAATTTAAGAATGATTAAGGACCTCCCTACTTCTGTGATGAGTGCCAGACTGCATTGTCAATGGAACATTTCTAAAAAAGCTAATCTGTCTACCGGCCTCCAAAGTTTTGTGGGGGAGAGGGGTTTAGCAATGAGAATTGTTTGTACTAGATGAGAAATTCCTTCTCTTTCTCCATGCTTAGGAAAATCTACTTTAGGAAAGGGAGAAAAAAGGTCACATAGAAAGGAAATAAAAACATATGAGTTGTGCACCTTAAACATTTAAAAGAAACAATTAATATGAAATTAGAGATGTCTAAGTGTCTTTTCTATTTGCATGGAAAAATTATTTCATAAATGCAGATATAGTAGTAACCCATTGTACTGTTAATATCTATTAGAGTCATATTATTTATAGATTTACATTTCTGCCCCTCTCTCAGTTCTATTTTCAGCACCTCTGCTGGCTCTGGTAAGTTACTCCCAAGTGGTCTGCAGTTCTCTTTCTGATTTTGAAA
>JAWWMO010000001.1:96876893-96911009 GCA_035047845.1 Dendrocincla fuliginosa
AGTTCTATTTTCAGCACCTCTGCTGGCTCTGGTAAGTTACTCCCAAGTGGTCTGCAGTTCTCTTTCTGATTTTGAAAAGTTTTGCAAATATGACATCTGTCTTTGAAGATGTGTCTTTTAAAAGAGTAGGACAGAAATATTCATTCATGCTAACAAGAATTTTAGTACTGTTAGCAGTCAGAACATAACAAAATCCAGCATGTAGGAGAAAGTCCTGTTTTGATACAACTAAGCCAAGGTTTGCCTTTTCCCCCTGCAGGGACAAGAAGGCTTGATAAAGTGCATTCAGCCAGTCCTATCACAACAAAGAACACTGTCTTACTGGTGATCTAATCTGGAAGTGGAGGAGGCACCCATGGGGAATAAGAATTAATGAATTTATCCACTGTGGGGGTATTGAATAAGACCTTTGTAGTAAAAGGAAAAGTTAAGGAAAGCAAAAGTTAAGTTTGCATCTGCCTGTGTCAACACAGTTACCTCATCTGGAGTCCAGGTCTGAGCTGCTCAGAACAAGAAAGATGTGGATCTCTTAGAACAGATCCAGAGGAGAGCCACGGAGATGATTAGAGGGATGGAACTGCTTTCCTATGAGGACAGGCTGAGAGAGGTCAGGTTGTTCAGCATGGAGAAGAGGAGGCTCAAGGGATACCTTGCTGCAGCCTTCCAGTACCTTAAGAGAGCTTATAAAAGGGAGAGAGAGGGACTTTTTCTATGGACAAGTAGTGACAGGACAAGGGGCAATGGTTTTAAACCAAAAGAAAGTGGTGAAGCACTGAAACAGGCAGGGCGGTTGTAGATGTCCCATCTCTGGAAGTGTTCAAGGATGACCTGCTCATCATGCTGGTTTTGGTGCAGCCCAGGATAGTTGACTCTCTGGGCTGCAAGCACATACTGCCACCTGATGTGGAGCTTCTAGCCAACCAACACCCCCAAGTCTTTCTCCTCAGGTCTGCTCTCAATCCATTTTCCAGCCAGCTGGTTGGTATCTGTGCTTTGGATTGACATGACCCAGGTGCAGGACTTTGCACTTGGCCTTGTTGAACTTCATTAAATCTTCATGGGCCAAATTCTCAAGCCTGTCCAGGTCCCCCTGGGTGGTAGCCCTTCCCTGCAGTGTGTCAACTGCACCACATCAGTGCACAGAAAAGCTAGAAGAACTGCCCAAGGATTTTTCAAAGCAGCAAGGATTTGGAGCAGATTTGCAGGAAAAAAAGTTAAAAGACTTGTGTTTGAAGCACAAAGTCAGATTAGTTTTAATTGCTCTCTCACCTGCTTTAAAGCTGTGTTTTACAGATCAAGTCTGAGCTGAATCCTTGAGTAGTATAAAGACTCCTCACAGTAAAAAAGAGCCCCGTGCTTTGCAATGCAGAGTAGTCACCAGCAATGCGATGTTTTTAGATGTTTTCAAGATCCATTAAAAGCGCACTAAAGAATATGTTATGTCAGATATATGTAATCTCTATGCTACTCAGTAAATTGAAAAGACTGGGTGATTCATGTTAGGATAAAAAATCTCAGATCTTTTGAAACTGAGATTCCCTGTGTTTGCACTGTGTAAAAGATAGTGGGAATACATTTTTGAAGGAGCTGTTTATTGAAGTGGTTCAGGAGTTAAGCTGTTATTGTCAAATTTCTCTCCTGCCTACTAGCTGGTATTGTCATTCCATTTTCAAGGTCATGGTAGAGGTAGTCAGTTATGATACTCCTCAAAGAGTTTTGGCAGGAGATAAATAGCTGCCTCTGATATTTTATAGGATATTAATAGGTGAGATGCTTCTCCACCTGACAGCAAGCTGTCAATCAGAATCTGTCAATTTTAGTTGGAAAGAAGAGAATGATGTAGTGCCCTTCTATATCAATCATTGATTCGATAACTCTTCATGAAAGCTAGATCTCTGTGTGAGTTCTATTAAAAAAAAATCCCCAAACTAAACAAAAAAAAGTAATCCACCCTACAAAACTCTTGAGTTATTATCTCTTGAAAATAGCATTTATAGTGGAGGCTTTTGATACTGACTTTTCGCAAAACAGGCATGCATTCAGAAGAATGCGGTATCTCTGTGGCATTAGAACAAGGCGGTTTGCATGAAAGGTAAATTTTGCCTGCACTGTTATAAGTATAAAGTAAATTTTTGTGGTGTTTTAACCTAGAATTTGTATATTAATCTCAGTTTAGTGAATTGTGTTTAAGGAAAAAGTCAATGAAAATCTAAGGAATTAAAAAATACAAGCTGTAAAACAAAAATCAGCTGCCTTGCAGAAATGTTGTCTAATGAAAGGTCGATGTTACATATATGTATATGTTAAATATTTAACTTATAAGTGTACATCTTTTTTTGTTTGGTTGGTTTGAGGTTTTTTCTTTTGTTTTTGTTTGAGGTGGGGATATTTTCAGGCTTTTTAATTGACTCAGGAGCATCTTGTTATTTGTTGATACAATAGTGAAAATTTCCCACATGTATAACAATAAACCAATTTGTGGAAGGTGCACTTTTATGAAAAATATTGTCTTTATTATTTTTGAATCTGTAATTTATAATACTATAATAATTCAGGATGCAGGCTCAATAATAAGAGAATTAAAATGATTTTGTGTCCATTTTTCACAAGAGGAAAGTTCTATTTATTCTGTCATTAAAAAAAAAAAAAAAGGATAATATTTTATGAAGAAAAAATCCCTGTCAGAAATACACTTATTAAGGGAGCAATATGGATAAAATGTTCCCACTTTGTGTTTATGTGGTGCTGCATATGCCAGTAAAAAAGAAAGCTTTAACCATGTAACTTGTACAAAAACAGATCCAACCAAGGAGAGAGGAAAAATGGATCATACATATACTACATTAAAATTAATTATCTTTCTTTAAGATGAAAGTATTGTTATCAGATGAATCTCTTTTACTGAATGGCTTTCTTTTCAGGTTTTAATGGTTAGGATTTTTTTGTTAATTTTAAAGAAATAGTTTGTATGAGCGTGTCTGTATTGTTCCTCCCATCTTTAAAGGGTGGATGAATCAACTGCTTGAGGAAATATATGGTCTTCCTTTGATGTTGACATGAATCACAGGTATTATCCACCACAGACTGCTGAGGTGAAATATGGTAAATAAAACTAAAATTAGGCTGCAATTAGCTGTGAGCATTAAAGTGAGATCCAGACAAGTTCTGTGCATAGTGCTTTTGTGATTCAGCTGATATTTACAATATGCATAATGTACTGCAATAGCTGTTGGAGCATATAGCAGCAAATTTGGTTAGTACAACACAATTTTAAGTAAAGTTCTATAAATAATGCATAAGAAGAAGTACTTGCTTAAGCTGTGCTTTCACAGCCTGCTGGAACTGATCATAAATATCATGCTGACAGATCACATGAACAGTAAAATTTACAGAGTCTATTTATTGCACTCTTTTCGTTGTATCTGTTCAGGAAATAGAGTGAAGACAATGGAGACTGTTCATTACTTTGAGAAGAAAAATCTTTATATCAGTTTGTGCTTCGAGGTTATGTATGATCACACACAGAGTTTTAAATGGAAAGAGAATTTGTCATATACCACAGTCCAGGATAAAGACGCAGGTCCCCATAATAAGTCTAGTAGATCAGCTTCCCTGTGACTTTGTGAGGAAGGTAATTGTGTTTCACACTTATGTAGTTCTGAGGGTATGTTTTTGAACAGCAATTGTATTCAGGCTTTTACATATATATTGGTAAAATGAAGAGAGGTGTTTTTATCTAAAACCTGCTAGATTCCTGGCTTTAAACAAGTCCTCTTTCAATATATATAGCAAATAGTAATTAGGTAGATTTTGTAATTTATTTTTCCTTTCAATTCAGTATAGAAATGTCATTTTTACTCTGTGGGTGCTACAGGATTACCCTGTAATCAATTACATTATTCCTTTTCCTCTTTTTTGTTTTGGTGGGTTTATTTTTGTTTGGTTGGGTGGGTGTTTTTTGTTGTTTTGGTTTTTTTTTTGGGGGGGAGGGTGGAGTGGACAGGGAATAGGGGAACTTTTTTTTTTTTTTAAACTCTGCTGTAGAAAGATTTCTTTGTAGCAATTTTACTATAAAATATACTAAGGAGCTGTGGTTTTGGTTTGTTTTGTTTTCCAGAAACACTGATGCACCATTTCTTCTTGTCTTGTCTTATCTTCATGTCCATACTGCTCTATATGCTTCAGAAAATTTCAGAGGAAAGAGCAACCACGGCTTATATGGTGATGCAGTGGAGGAAATGGACTGGAGTGTAGGTATGTTACATGTGCTTCTAACAGCAGTCAAGGGAATTCATGGAAGACTTGCATTCATGTGCATGAAATTCCGATCAGCAAGTTGAATATCTACAGTATATCTGTCATACTTGTCCTTTATACTTAGGGGAAAGAAACAGTGATCTAAAAAGCACAATAACCATTCTCTTCTTTGACTATGAATGTAGTCCATACAGCATGGACTTAGCACAGATGTGGACACCTAATTGTGGACTTTTGAAGCTGAGTAATTAAATCCAATCCTCTGAACTCCTGCCATCTGATCTGTCCAGGTTATACCTATAAAACAATATATTAACTCAAAAAATGACCATATGATATCAATACCAAAATATTTTCAAATGAAGTGGCTATAACATGCACTGTTGACAAAACTAATGATTTTAGCAAGTTCTCTGAATTAGTGAAATCACTAAGGTGAGCTCCACTTCTGTTTATGTAGAATAGTCAAAACCAAACTATTTACCCTTCAAAACTTCTCTGAGGCTGGAGAGCCATCAATCCTTATATTTTTCAACAAGTTTTCTATATCTCTAGAAGTATTTCTCTGATTCCGAAGATAATCACTTGTGAAAACAAGTAACAGATCATCTTTGTAAATATTCATAATGTTAAATAGTATGTAGAATAGTATTATAAGAGCCAAAGATGACTTTACAGTCCTCTTTCCTATACACCCCAGGCTGATTCTGTTCTCAGTACAAGTCAGTGCAAATTAGCTTTCTTCAAGAACATGTTGCTCCTTATTAAGTTTCTATAAACATATATTTAATCTTGGTACATATGTAAATTATGCCAGCATGTGCAGTTAAACATATGTATTTCTTTGCATATTTTCGATCAAGAAGTCTAGTTGCAGAAGCAGTGGGCAAAAGGCAGCACAGCACATTTAGTGATTTGTAAGGTATTTGCTGCAGTATTTACAAAACTGGGGAAAACCTTTGTGGGAAACTCTGATGTGCTGAAAAAGGGTTTTCAGTGTAGGAGATAACAGAATAATTCTCTTTTGTAAATCAGGTTTTGTAAAGAGAGAGCAGCTTTCACTCCAGTTGTATCAACTCTGAATCTTTACCACCTCTATCAGTGGCCAGGAGCATTTGGTCAATTGAGTACTTGCATTAGATGAAAATATGCATGTTGTTATCATTTCTATTTGCATCTACATTGTAGTAAGCATTAGCTGGTTTTACTGTCTGCGTTTGATTTTACAATTTCTTTTTCTGTTGTGCAATATTTAGATTATCCCAGCCTAATTGGTCATTTGCTGCTGCCATTACATTTTGCTGCCTGCCTGCTGCTCCAGAAAGGGTCTCCAGTGTTCAAACTGCAAGTTGGAAAGCAGGGCAGCTGCCATGCTGCTGTTTCAGGCTATTTAGTGGTGCAGAGGTGGTAATGTTGAAAACCACTGCTCTTTTTCAGGATGACCACAGGCTCTTAGGAAACGTGTCAAACCAACTAAACTATAGGACAGAAGCATACTATTCAAAAAGCTTGGGATAAATCAAATACAAATTGAGTTGTGGTAAATCGGGGACAGTGGAGTTCACTTAATCAGGAAATAGATCCTTGAATGTCATTTACTAGTATACAAGCATCAAATTTTATTTCAGCTGAGGGTCTGGTTACTTGGTTTTGCTTCTGTCTTGTAAGATCCCTCTCATGAGATATGGCATATTTTCTCCAGGAAGCAGAAAATGTGTTTAGTTCCTCATCTACTTTCTTCTCCATTATTAGCATGATAAAAAAAAAAAAAAAAAAAAAAAAAAAAAAAAAAAGTTCTGGCTGTCATTTCCAAAGCAGTCTGAAGGAATAATGTATGTTTGTTTTCTTTTTCTAATTGAAGGGAGTACTTATTTCCATTAACCTCCACTGAAAATTCCAGTCTTTATGCGTCAGCTATGTCAGACAAAGTAGTTCGATTCATGTGCTGATGTCAGTAACCAGTATTTTCTTGGAAAACCTCTGAAGATCTTACAATAGAAAAGTCAAACAAAATTGTCTAGAAGAGTTTAAAAGTGAAAACTATAAGCTTTTCAGAAAAGGAGGTTTTTATAATTCAGTAGACAGAAATTAGTATTTATGCATAGATGAAAGTAGCTTGTAAAAGCAATAACAACAAAATAACCCAGATGTAACAGTATGCTGCAAAACTCTCTAAGTAGACAACAGAGTATATGAAGAAAAAATGAGTATATAGTATAACACCAGAAATCTTTGGCCTCTGGTAGGAAAACCACAGAATTTTAACTCAGTACTAAAGGGAAGTGACAATATGTTTTCTGCTGAGCGGGAAATGTTGTGGAAAACCCTTGTGCATGACAAAAAAGCCTAGAAAAGGAGAAGAAAATAAAGAAACAAACCACCACCACCACCCCCCAAAAAAAAAAAAAGGAAGAGAAAGAGTAGAGCAGAGTAGAAGTTGTGAGTAGAAGTTGCAAGTAGAAGTTGATGTTCAGATTGTCAAGTACTAGTGATAAAAAAGTTCTATCAATATTGTACCATGAGAAAAAGCAACAGCCTTTTTAGAAAGATGGAGAAGTCCACTCCAGACTGAGAATTCTAAATACAAAAGAAAATGAGAATTCTAAATATAAAATTCCATTCTTCTTTGCTTTTTTTTTTTTTAATTGAGAATCAATATCAAATTGGACAATAATTTAATTGCAAGGCAATCTCCATTCTAGGAGGAGGAAAAACCAAAAGACACAAGAATAAAATACATATTTGAATATTTCTTGTCTGTGACTTTTTAAACCACAACTGAAGAGTATGATTACAAACCATATAAAAAATCCAAAATACAAAGCCTCTGGATAAGTTTTGGGACTACATCTGTCTACTGCTTTTGCATACTGATATCTGTGTAACAGAATTCAGTGCTGAAAGCATTCACAGTTATAATGTCACTGCATGTGACATGCCTTAGAGAATTATTCTCTGTCTAATAATATTAATTTTCTTTCAATGTAGGCTGAGCACCTTATTAATGCTATTAATTATAATTCATATGAGAGCAGATGAAATAATCTTAAAGTCTAAAAATGGAAAAAGAAATGATGAATAAATCAATGAATGTAATATTATCCTTTTCTTCCTTCCTCTCTTCTTCCCTGTTTTCATTCTTTCATTGCTGACTGAGTATAGGAAGAGAGATGGATATGCTTAGAAATTGTTTTTGATGTAAATTTCATTACACTAATTTAATCCAAAACAGATCACTGCAAAGAGTTTTGGAGCCCCCTGTAGACTTGCATGAAAGCTCTGTGAAGACACACTAACCCAACATCACTTTTGCAAATGGCTACTTATTGTTCTGTAGCAGAGCTACATATCAGGTCTTCATTCTATGTAGAACAGTCACAAGTAAAAGGCTTATGTATATAAAGGTTTCAGAAACTGTAGTCTAGCACAGGCTAGGTAACTGCAAGGTGAGGGCCTGGTCTGGATATCTTTATTATGAGAATCCTCTGAAAGCTGAAAAAACTTAACTGCCTCTCTGCCATGAGCTTTTGACCTTAGCATCAAGTTATGACAATGAAATACTATAATCATGTTATTTAGAAGAAAAGAAGAGGAAATAAATCCATCTTACATGTAATTTTAAATATTTTCATATACCTCAAATACCTGTGGCTTGGTATGTCCTCAGTAGAAGAGTGATATAGAGCCAATGGACAGCATCCAGTAAAGGGTTACAAGAGAGATTAGAGTATTTTTTCCTAAGAGAAAAGACTGAGAGAGCTGGGACTGGGACTCTGTTCAGCCTGGAGAAGAGAATGTATGTTAATTAAGAGGGACTTATTGCCAAGACCTGTATTGACAGGACAAGGGACAGTTTTAAACTGAAAGCAGGTAGCTTTAGTTTAGCTATTACTAAGAAATTCTTTACTGTGAGGGCAGTGAAGCATTGGAACAGGTTTCCCTGAGAAGTTGTGGATGCCCCATCATTGGCAGTATTCAGGATTTGGTTAGACAGGGCTCTGGGCAACCTGGCCTAGTGAGAGATGTGGCAGAGATATTGGACTAAATGATTTTTGAAGGTCCCTTCCAATCTAAACCATTTTGTGATTTTCTGTTTCTGTAGTGATTGACAAAGTTTGAGGACACTAATCATATCTTCAGTAGATTTTTCTTACAAGAAAATGTAATGCCTAACCCTTTTTTTAAAAATGGAAATAATTACCTAGTTAAAAACTTATATGAAGTAATTGAACATAATGTGAGGAATATTTATGACTTGTCAAAACATTTGGTGCTACACAACTCTCTGGGTTGATATGTGGCCTATAATGAAATACTGCAAGGTAGACATGAAGTGTGGTTCTCTGACAAAGGAAGCTGGGGGACCATCTAGTAGGAATAACTGAAAGGTAGACCACTTTTCACACTGTTTTTCTTTGATTCCGCTGTTAGCATAATTAAGGATTGTCGATAAACACATATCTTCACATAGCTCTTTCAAAGAGGAAGAGAAGGACAAAGGCTCTATCAAGGCAGCTCCAGACCTTTGTGAAAAAACAGCAAATTTATTTGTCCCATAATAAGATTTCCAGTGTGGTCAAAGCAATTACATCAATAATATATGCTGTGGCTCTTAATCCCTATACAGTTTAAATGTGAGATTATAAAAACTAAACACTTATGTGCCTTTTATCTGATGAAATTGTGCATGTTTAGATAGTTAACATGCAATGTATGTGAACTTGATCACAACCTCTAGATTTTACTACTCTTCTACTCCAGAGTGATGTGAATCAAGGGTCTAAGTGAAAACCATTCTAATTTTACATAAACTATTTTTATTGACCTCCGTGGCTTTTTTGTCTGATTTAGTAATAGATGTACCACTGCTTTATTAATAGATGGAGAGAATGCTTTCAGAAACAAAACAAAAGCCACTTTGAAAAATGTAAAATATTTAGGAGACAGAAAACTGAATTACTTCCACAAGATTTTTAGTAAGATTCTTCTCTTATGAAGGTAGCATAGTCTAAAGCATTCCCAAAACAAAAAGAAGTATTTTCTTCCTTGTTTCAAAGTAATTATCTTAAACTTACAAGCCTTTAAACTTTTCAAGCTGACTTATTATTTTTAATTACAAAGTAATTAAAATTTAATGTTAGTATTTATTTCAAGTTATTCTGGCCTGAACTTGTATTCTTAGATGTTGGGTTTGGGTATTTTTTAATGTTCTTTCCTATACTGAACAATAAGTATATCCCTTCTGGGAAGCAGCACAGTATTGGTAAGTTTCATCTGAAATTGATTTATCTTCTTTTACATATAATTGATAATAGACATTATTCTGAATTCTTGCATCTTTATTTCACTTTGCAGTGTTAGTATGATTTGAACCTCTATTTAGAATCCTATTCTATTAGGAACAATCTAAAAATATACCACAAATCTTCTGAGAATTCTGAATTATACTAAAAATCAAAATAATCATTAATAATAATATGAATGAAAAAAAAAATTCCCATTTCTTTGAGAAAATAATGAATAATCTATGCTTAATTTTTTGTTTAGGAAAAAATTGTGTGCACAGAGATAAGCCTAATTTATCATAGCTTTTCACCTGATCTAATAATTTGTAACAGTGCAACATCGATTTAAAAGATAAGCAAAGCAGCATGTAATGCTACATGATCAGAATAAGATCTGATCATGTAGCAGATAAGCACTGATCTTATCCAGCTATTATGAATGTGACATAAAGTTGGCTGAGCCTGCAAACTTTTAGATAGACTTAAAAATCTGAATAGTGGTGCGTGATGCTGGTGGTGCATTCTTTGACCTTGCTTTTCTGAATTTTTAATGGTATATATCTCAAATCCATATGGTTTAATATTAAGCTGGTTTTGTTATCATGAAAGATATTCAGGCAGTACCTCTGAGGAAGAAGGTATTAAACCAATAAAGGTACTCTGTGATTAGGACAGAATTTTCCCACCCTGTTCTGCCATTCTGCTCTTATCCTAGCATTAACAGCCTGTTCCTTCAGCTGAGACAGTAGTTAAGCTGTTGAAGCACACTAATTCTTTAGGTCAGATCTGAGAAAATTGTCAATACGGGTGCAGATTAAAGACATTTGTGGTTCTTCCTTTTATGATGCGGATGCTTTCCAGTTACAATCTGTTCTAAAACCCAAACCCATTTCATATGTCACTAAGCAGCAATGACTTTCAGTCACTAGAGAATGGGACCAAATTTAAGAGGTGACTAAGTGATGAAAGACTCCCATATCCTCTGTGATAAGCCTCCTGAGCTACCTAATCCTGCTTAAGTACAGCTTTCTTTTTCTATGTTACATCATTGTACACAGCAAAGCTCCTTCTCAGAACATTATTTACAAGATTACAAGGCACATCTTAAGCAGCCATTTCTATAGCATTTTTTGATTAGTCAAGTTTAAATAATGTCTTAGTAATGCATACTCCATGATGGAAAATTTCAATGTAATGCAGCTTGTGGTAATAGTGCTGTGTTCTTCAATATTTTCTGCCAGCTGCTGAGCAGATTTCATTTGCATCTTATATTGCAGGAGTTAAATTGTCAGCACAAGATGTGTCAGTGCATAGTGCATTTTAATTTATAAAAATGTAATCACGTAACTTTCAAAATTTTAAAGGCTTTCTATTAGTTATGAAGCTCTTAAAATTCAGTCCAATTAAAAAAAAAAAATGAAATGGCATCTAACATTTTCATCAAAATGCTGTAATAAGTGAAAAACTTAGCATTGCTCTTGAGACAAGATAATTTCTATTAGTTTGAGAAAGCCCAAAGCTTGTTTTAGATAAACTAGAGACGAGAGAATCCCTACAACTCTCTAAGCAGTGAGTATATGAAGTTCTTCAATGAAATGTGCTACCAACCTTTTGTTTAAACTTTGCCTGTATGGTTGTATTTTGTTCCTTGCTTAAAGTGGATAGGGAAAGCCATTATCAGTGGGATTAAGAACACAGCAAAGTTTTAAGCAAAAGTTGACCTACAGGAATACAGTGATTTCTATGTATACTTCGATAAAGTTTGGAATGAGGAAACAGAATTGGGCTAACTTTATGCAAATTGTAGATAATCTCCAAAATACAGATTGGAAAAACAGTTTAAAGGAAGCTATTAAAGAATTTGATTTTCGAGTGACTCTGCATAGCAACCTTTCCATACAGATACTGTGAAGCTGTTAAGAGAAATTACATTTGCCCTGTTCCAGAGAAACCCTACAGGAATTTAGTAAGTCAGTTGCCCAGAACAAGGCATCAGGATCATTGGTCTTAGCTCACTTTGGTGGAAGTGTCCCTGTTGTCAACCTCTAATCCTCAGCACTGATTTAGGAACATGATTTTTGCCTTCTTTTTCTTCAACATAAAACCATATCTGTGTAAGTGTTTGTAGAGCTTGTAGTCATGGTTTTATAAAGGATGTAACTGAGTTAGGAGGTGAAGGATGTTGCTGGTAAAAGCTGCATCTCTATGAAACAAGCCTAAACAGAGAAACTTAAAATGACAGGGATTTTTAATCTGGGTATTGAAACCTCATCTGCACATTTTCCTTGTACCTCCAGATAGGTTTGTAGTGAATTACCCAGTATGTTAACATAACTGATACAGCCCATAAATTCATACAAACATGCAGAAGGCACAAGTGAACATTTTAAGGCTATGAAGTCAAGTACTCGAAGATAGAAAAAAATCAGTCTTCCCATGCTTGTGTCTTATTGCGCAGCTTTTAAACATATGTTTGCATGCCATTTCTTTTCTCGTTGGAACCCTGTCTCCTCATCACAGAGTGCCTTCTTAATGAGCAGCTTCTCAACAGTAGGTGTATTCCTCATTGTTAAATATGAATTCTCATGTTTTATTTAACACATGCCATTGAAGTTCTGTTTTGAAGACAACTTTCTTTGACATCTCTCATCTTTTCTGTGTCAGTACTTTGCTAGAGTGTATAGCAGATTCTCAAATAAGCATTTTCACAAAGCCTTTGTAAGATAGGGAAATCTCATTAATCTCTTTCCCAGAAGAAAAACTGAGGCACAGAGATTATGTTCAGATTTACCTACAGAGATATAACTTTGTTGCCAATCACCCACTAATCCAACTCTGGATTTAGAGTAAAACATTAGGACTTTAATTCAACTGTCATGGCAGTTGGGAAGGGGGGAAGATAAGTAATTTATTTTTCCAGTTCTTGATCCGTATTGGAGGTTGGAATGTCTGCCTGGACTCAAGAACTCAGGTTTTCTTCTGGTCCTGGGGGTTAAGTGGTATTTTTTTTTAAGCATAGTTAAACGTCTTCACCAATATACAAATTATGATATGAACAGTTTCTATGATGACTCAGGAAGTGTATTCTAGCCTTTTACCATTTTTTTCATAGCTGGCTGCATATTAATTACTTGTAGTAAAAAAACCCTGAAACTGATCATGTGCATTTCAGTTTCAATAATGATACTAAGAATCCTAGAGATTCTATGAAAATAATCCTTGCTGTTTCTTGGAGAAAAACATAAAACTTTTTCATGTTTCTTTTGAAATGTATGTTTTGAATATATTGTTTTGAGACCACACTCAAAACACTGTTTAAAAAAGGTGAACTAATTCTGAGTGAAAATAGTAATCATACAATAAAGCTTATGACAATATTGATTCTGTGTTGTTAATCAACAGACTGGTTCCTATTAGTGAATTTCCATGCAGAAATTTCACACTGCTGAATCACAAGTCTCAAATTCCAGGTGGCAATAACCTTTTATTGATGAGGTTGGAAGAACTGCCTTTTTACTGACTATGGCTGGGAATTTTTCAATGGTACATTTAACTGCTAAAACAATCACACTATATAATAGGCAGGCTGGTAATTCTGCTAAAGATCATTATTCTTCTAAAAACCAGTTGTTTATATTGCATTAAAGAAAGCTTTTTATTGCTTTTTATACAATAATGAAATATAATAATGAGGTAAATAATGAAATTTTTAAAGCTGGGGAAAACACTAGAGTGATGATGCTGTGATTAGTGAAAGGCAGGCTGGTAAAGTGATGATTTTACTCTTCAGCTTTTTCCCTCACTACTTGATTGGAAAATAAGGCATATATATTTCAATTTAAGGTGCTCTTTAACAAAAACTGATGCTGAATCTTTATTTTGCTTTCCTACCATTCTTTTTCAGTGTTATTGTTGGGGGTGGTGGTGTTTGTATATTTTATGTAGTGTATTCCGGGTACTTTTTTACTGGATTGAATGCATTTTTTTGGTTTTGCTTTCTTTTGGCTTTGTATACAAACTTCTATTTTAAATCAGTCTTTTTCCCTACCTACTAGTGGAAGTTTCTTTATAACATTTCCCATGAAGAGCACATTGCAGTAACCCTGAGAACACTGAACTGATTTTATGTTACAGTAGTATGCTCAATATCCAAAAGAACACCTGACCCCTAAGGGCTGAGTTGCTTGCTTGGGACCTGCTGTAGACCAGCATGAAGTTATATTCCACAGCTTCAGTGGATCTTGCAGCTTTCTGATACCACAAGAGAGGACGTAGAGCATCCTTCTTTCCCTTACCTCCTTTTTCCTAACGACATTCCAGGGAAAACAGAAAGAAAGAGAAAAAGGAGAAGCATCTTCCTTTTTCAGGAAGTACCCTCTTAGCAAACTACCGGATGGATTCATCTATAATGTCACACCTATTTTGCCTAAAATTAAGTGTGATTAACTTGACTTTTAGGCCCTTCAGTTTACATGGTTTTATAGTAGTGCTGCCATTTCACTGTTATGAGGATAAAGGATTTTGGCTCTTTAGTCTCTTATATCTCAGTGGATGAGATAGCTGTGGGTTAGAAAGTGAGTTTACTTTATTATTGAAATCAGACTAGGATTTAAAAACAAAGTAGGCAAACAAGAAATAATACAAATGTAAATATGCTTTAATCTTAAAGAAAAAAAATGGCCTAGCCCAGAAAAACAGTAGGAATTTTGTCTCCCTTCAAATCCAAAGATAACAATGCCAGATGTTTGAGATAAATGAATAGCTCAGGATTCCTCAACATTTCTATTAAAATCAAGGAAGATACTAGTTTTACTAATGTGAAAATTATAGCCAATATATAGTATATGGCCATGTTCAAGGTATCAAAGTGCTTCTTATCCTGAGTACAGTTGATTCTGACATCATAAAAACACTGAACACACATTAATAAAGTAATAAATTAATACTTGTTGGGGGGATTATTTACAATTCAAACACATATAATTTATCTTTTCCTTTTGGTGAATGAAAAATTTGACATGAGCCAACAGTATGTGTTTGCAACCTAGAAAGCCAACCATGTCCTGAGCTGTATCAAAAGCAGCGTGGCCAGCAGGTTGAGGGAAATCATGCTGCCCCTCTACCTCTTCTCCTGTGAGGCCTTACCTGGAGTGCTGCATCCAGCTCTGGGATCCTTAGTACAGGAAAGATGTGAGCCTGTTAGGGCAGGCCCAGAGGATGTCCATGAGGATAATCAGAAGGGTGAAGCATTTCTTCTGCGAGGACAGACTGAAAGAGCTGGGCCTGTTCAGCCTGGAGAAGAGAAGGCTCCAGGGAGACCTAATGGCAGCCTTTCAATATATAAAGCCTTTCAATATACAAAAAATATTTATAATATATAAATGAATTAGAAGGAAGACTGGAGAAAGATTTGTTACCAGCCCCTGTAGTGACAGGACAAGGGGCAAAGGTTTTGAACGGCAAAAGTGTAGATTTAGATTAGACATTGGGAAGACATTTTTGACAATGAGGATGGTCAGACACTGGAATAAAGAAGCTGTGGATGCCGCATCTTTGGAAACGTTCAAGGCCAGGCTCTGAGCAACCTAATCTAGTGACAGATGTCCCTTCCCACAGCCAGGGAGTTGGACTAGATGATCTTTGAAGGTTCCTTCCAAACCCGGCTTCAGGACACAGTGAAACATAATGTAAGCAGCACATTCCTAGAGAACAAAGTTTGAACATCTTAGTGGGATTTTATGAGGAAAGTGCTGCTATGATGGATTTTTTACTAGTATGTTTTTAATAAGGCACAAAATTAGCAGTTGTACTTAAAAAAAAAAAAAATCCCTAAAACATTTCTATGGGAGACATCCTAAATATTTTTGCCAATTTAGAGCTCAGGTAGTCAAGCTCCATATTCCAGATTTCTCAGTCCATTCACATTTCAACTTCTGCTGTTCTTTGCCAACTAGTCTTGCAACAACCCCAGGTGCTGTTCATAAAAAATAGATGGCTGAGTTAAAGAGAGCTATGAGGACTTGCTTGGCAGAAAATACTAGACAGTAATATCACAATTCCCTCTCAGAATGTAAACTGTTTTTTGTCATGACATTTAATTACTCCCCTTGTTCTATATTAACTTTAGGAATTCATAGTAAAAGAGTAGAAAATAATTGTTTTAAATGGGAGGCACTGGTATATGAAATACACTATAAGGAATTGTATGCAAATGCTCTATGCTACTGTTACTATATTTACTTGTTGAATCTTGGTAATGATACAGTCAGTTCCTGAGTATAGATAGCCATGATTTTCTGATGCCTTCTAGAGCAGAAATCAGTTTGCTGGATTGTACTTACTTCTCTTTGTGTGTGATACTGAAACACCAGTCTGTTGTAGAAATATTCATATGAAATGTGAAGGTTCCAAACCATTCCTGTTCAAAGATAACTATTTATATACTATTTCCTACGTTTGATTTTATAGGTTCAGAAATAACTAGTCTTTGTAAAAACACATTAGTAGGGAGGAGGGAACACCATATCTGCCTCTCTGTCTGTAGGAAGGGTGCTATTCCCATTAGGTGAATTAAGGTATCAAAGTCCCATGTCATAAGATAGATAAGATTGAGCTAGTAATTTATGATCAATGAGAAGGATCTGAAAAATTATTTGCCTTCCCTTCAGAAAAGATGCTATGGAGTTTAAATCACCATATATACTGTCATATCTAACACACATCTATATACCAGGAAAACAAAGCTGAGTCATAGAGATTTTTGGCCCTTAATTTATTTGTTCAATTTTATTAAGTTCAGAATTTCATCTAGAGAAGACAGAGTGGAGTCTACATTCATTAGCAGAAAATTCCCTTGAGGACAATTTTCTCAGTCAGATTTCCTTTCTTATTGGTATTAACAGTGGCTGTACAGAGATTTGTTCACCGGTAGCATGGAAATAGTGATTTCACAGTAGGGTTTGAGTGTCTAGTAGCACTTGGGTGCAAAAGCCACTGAGTTTCCCAAGAGCAATTAGAGAAGTAAGGTGAATTAACAAGTGTGCATGGTGATGGTCCTGTCAAGGGGAAAAAAAGATGTCTTGTGTATTTGCATTGAGTTAATGCACAACTATTTTCATGTTAGATTAGATTGGCACAATTAAAATCAGAAAACCAGGAAATGAAAATGATTAAGATTTCATGAGGAAAATTAATTCAATGTTGATAGAACTTCTCTTAGCTTTATGGTATATGATTTATAGCAAATGTTTAAAACCTGCTTCCTAATTCAGCAAAGATTGAAAAGTTTGGTTGTTGATAGACAATTAATGCTTATGCTCTAATGTCAGCCAACTTTATCACAGTTTGAATTTTATTTAGCAAAAGTTATAAAAAATGCAACAATTGACAAATACTTTGATGCTTTTATAAAGGATCAGAAGATTAAAAGGTAGGGTTAAATTATTTGCCCTGCTTTAAATGCTTCATAATTCTTCATACTTTAATGTAGCAAAATATTATTATGCATTTGGTCCTAGAACCATATGCATATTCAGTTTAAAACTTAATCTGACATTAATAAATATTTAAATCTTTGAAGACATAGAGAGGAGTTTCTTTTATCACTCCACATTTATTCAATCAATCACCATCAGCATATATTGGAATGATCAAATACCTTAAGCCTTAACTTCCCCTGACAGTCTAAATCAAAAGTGAATAGCATCCCTCAGTTATCATTACAATTTCCCTGCGTTCCACCTAAAGAAACCTCTTTCATGATTTAGAAGAAGACATGGGAGACCTCAAAGAGGGAAATGAGCCAGTGTCTTTTGCATTATGCATCTTAGTTGTATGTGTGAAATGGCATCTTAGATGTGTGCAGAATGAGGATGCAAATTTACCCAAAAAGTTATCACAGTTGTCATGCAAAATGCAAATGCAATGGACCCTCCTAAAATTGCATGACCATTTTTCATATTTTAGCATTTTAATCAGGCTAAAAATTAAGATTTACATTAGAAATACATAGCCTTATGTTCCACAGATGTAAGGTCTGAAAGTGAATTTCAAGCAATGCATTTATTAGCTAATTTAAATTCTAATAAGGAAATAGTCACCAAATAGTTATAATTTTTGACCTCTAATAATCCATCATTAGTATTATAGTACTGATGTAAATGTGAAAACTTTTCTATCCTGCGTTGTCTATATTGCTGCTAAAGCAACAGCTCTTCAGACATCTTAACCCTGTACCTTTTTATCTACATGTATTTATATTTATCTAAAGTATCGTTCCAACTTTCACACTTAAAAAATTCATTTGAACTAGAAAAAATAAGAGATGTGGTACTCATCTCTAGGAAAAACTTACCTTATGCATAAGTCAAAATTTGATTTATTCATAGTTGCTAAGCCGTGCATATCTAATCTGCCATACCCTATGCTGAAGATTTATCCTGAGGGTCTGAAAGACACATTATACTTATAAAACTGTATAAACAGTCACAAGTCAATTACAAGTTTACAGTTACATGGCACTCCAAATCCAAACAGAACACAAATTCACACTGATAGCTTGGCTTAGTCTACACCAAAGTTGCTTTGGTTTTTTTATTTAAAATACTGCCCTTCTCTGAGCACTTACACTGATTTACTTGTGCCTGTCTGCGTCGAGGGGAATCCAACAGAAAAGTGGTTGGTGTCCTACAGACTATCTGGACCTAACAACTACTGATCTGAATGGCAGTGGTAGGCAGCTAAGTCTGGGCGATTGCCTTGCCTGACTTCATTGTGAAAAGAATTCAGAAGTTTTGTGGCCAAATTCTTAGGACAGGTGATCTACATAAGAGAAATCTTTTCCTTTGTTGACCTTAAGAAATGTTTATAATAACTATAGATATATAGTTTTATAGATAGATAGATAGATAGACAGATAGATAGATAGATAGATGATATAGATATAGTTAGATGTAGATGTGTACACCGTATGTATGTACCCTCTGTGTAACTGCAGTGTGCCCCAGGTGGAGCTGAATTATGTTTGCACCAGAGTTTCAGTGGAGGATCCATCAAACGAGTTTTAAATTGCCAGCAGTGGCAGGTCTGAATGGTCTTCTACGCTGAAAGAGACTGTCAGCGCAACAGCAAAACAGCAGACCCACTGCAGACCAGCTTTGCTGTTGTTCCATAAACTGAATGTCATCAGTAGTGCAAGGGCTTTAGTTGCATTCCCAGTTTGTCTTTGAATTTAGTTTACTTTGAAAGGAATCCAGTCACAAATTCCAAGAGGGTTTTGCTATGGAAACATAAATATATTAACTGTCTGTGATTGGATTTACCATAAATATGCACTCCTGTTACCAATTAAAACACTAATATAGATGTGGGTTTTTTTCAGAAACAGATGCTACTTTTTTGGCAGAATGTCCTGTTGACAGTGAAGATCTCACTAGCCTATCACAGTAGGAACTTAGTTATGCATTTATTTTCTGTTCTAGTCAGGGAGTTGTACTAGCTAGTATTCACTCTCATTTTTGTGGTTGGTATGCTAATGTCCTCCTTAGGAGAATCACTTGTTGTCTTAGGTGGTTGTGTTCTGTTCACTGGCTACATAATGTGCTGTAGCATCATTCTGATGTCTTGTCCCAGAATTTCCACTTTACACTGCTTGTGTTCTATTTCTGAATGTCAAGTTGCATGCAGAGTTTATGTACTGTTCACCATATGTGCAGCCACTTCTTGTGTTGCTGTGAATGGTTTTATTATTTTCCATCTTTACCTCAAGTGTTGTGCTCAATGACTAGGTCTGAAAGTGATAATTACTTCTCCACTGCAGAGGCAAACTGATTTACATATTTATCAAGGGGAAACTGGATGGCTCTGAGCAAACCACAGGAACATTTGCATATTTATAACTCAGAATGTACAAAACCTAAAATTAAGATAGGGATGTCTTGGTCTTAGTTACTAAGCTTGGGTTTATACAAAGGTTTTAGTCAGTGGATTTTGTACTCAGGTTAGTTCATTAGAGTGAAACATCTTTTTTTTGTCACAGGAAATCAACAGAGATTAAAATTATTGTTAGCTTGTAAATGATGGTATGCAGAAGTGGCAACATTAAGTTTTTGAAAGGCGAAAATCTTAACCTGAAGAAATGATTAACTGCTGTAGCAGAAAGGGACTCCCAAGAGGTTTACTATGTAAACCTTGAGTGTGTAGTTGAATGGCATCAATATATTTTCTGGGAGTAATGTGGGTTTCCAGATACTTATGCATGCAGGGCTAAATTTTAGGAGTTTACACGTTTATTCAAAGGCTTGCCGCTCACAGATGTGAACCCCTAGAGCTGACTACAAGTTAGTTGTGGTTCTGGCTATTGATGGTTTTCAAAACCAAGTATGAGCAGCAGTTACATATTCTGAACAGCAAGTAAAAACAATAAAACTCCAACAACAACCCAACTGCCTCTTCCAGACATTGATGTGATGGCTAATCTTCCTAGGGTGATCTATTTGACTCTTTGTCCAATAATTGTCTGTAGCTTGCTGTAAGTTTCCAGACACAAGTGAGGCACATGAAAGTCTACTGGAGTGGGAAAAGAACGTTACATTTACAGGAATTTCCTTTATTGTCTACTGTCTATTCCTGAGACAGATCCTTAACCATCCTTCTGAATCTTGTTTTTACTTAGCATCTGGAAAATTGCTTTAAAGCTTTCCTCACAAATAGAATATTTTGTCCTAGGTTACGCAAAGGTATTCTGCTTTCTATAGCTTTTTATTCACAGTTTCAGCAATACTCTAAATTTTTTCAAATTAGTACAAATAACATTTTTTTCCTATTGATTTGAAGTGACAACAGACTAATTTATAAATAAAATGCATTTGTTCATATACTTGCTCAACGAAATCTTTGAACAATTTTCCAGATCACTAGCACGTTTGTAAACACATTATTGTTTTTCAATGTTTGTACCTTGTATTCAAATGAATAGTCATTTTCTATAAACCTTATCTCTTCATGTAGGTGAGTACAGTAGGAGCTTTACATAACTTAAAACTCAGAAACTACATTCAGCATTAGAGAGCCTGGTTCAGCTCCCAGTCAGGATGTGCTAGAGAAGTTGAATAGTGGCGTGGCACTGTGTTTCCTTCCAAAGAACCGAGTCAATTTCCTCTTCTCACTTTCATATGACTGTCAATCCACTGAAATAGGCATTTTCACGTTCAAAATGAAACAATTCTTCATCATTTAACAAAGTTTGAGGCAAGAATGGAGAGCAGAATATAAGGAGCAGTCCTCAGTATATTTTGGAGGAAGCTTTACTTAAATTTTTGAACACTGATGTACTAATTAAAACAAGTAACATCTTAACACTCTACTTAAACTGTTTTGTATTATAGAAAATATAAAAGAAAAATGTCCAATGATCTAATATCTTTGCTACAATGGTAGTCACCTACATTGTGATATACATTCCTAGAATGGCTATACTAGGAGGAACTTGATCTGAAATTCTGGTTACTAAATAACTTCAGAAATTATGCAGCTCCTTCAGTTAGATTGATTTTGATGTTCAGAAATGTTGTCTTTCCAAATATGTTCTGTTTAAATCAGAAAAAGAATGTAAATGGTACCATCCACAGAGTTCAATGCGTCTGTGAATTTTTTAGAACATGGCTTTCAAATGAGCTCTTTCAATCAAAACTCTTTCCATTTTTATTATTAATTTCCTACTCTGGGGATAGCAAGTGATTGAACAAAACTATGGTTTTCCTCATGTTTTGACTTACCTATCCTACAGTTTAATATTCTGTATAAACTCTTAACATCCAAAAATGCTATTAAAACTTGTATTGCTCCCTGCAACCAGCAATAGAACTCACAGGGGACACTAAGCCAGCTGAAGCCCCATTCCTTTAATTCAAGAGTACATGACATATGACATGCTTCCAATCATATTTTATGGGTGAAGAAATAGAGTTTTACCATCATTACTTACACAGACATCATTTATCTGTTCACCACACTCATTAAAGTGTGTTGCTCATGTAGTTGCATGTCTAGCACTTTCAGTACAATTCATCTTACTGTCCTTGATGTCTAATATGAAGGCATTTACTTTTGAGTCAGTTGCCTATCTTCTCTTTTCAGTCAACAGGTATAAAAGGTCTTTTTGCAGCTCACATCTTTTTCAGAGGCAGATAAAATAAGTTAATTACCATTGCTTGGGAATGTTTATACATAAATTTTAACTTGATTCTAAAGTCTCTGAAATATGCAGAAGCAATGACAATGGAGACTTTAAAAGAAATCAATTTTTTATAAGAAAATAGTAAAGGTTGTGTTTTTCCTTCATGGTAGTATTTGCTTCCAAAATTCATATAAAACTGCACATGAAAGATACCTGTTCATAGAGATCCACAAGGCATTCTTTGCATTTTTCTGTACCAGTTACCATTTAGAAATACTGATAAGTGAATGTATAGCTTGAGCTAACAGTAGTCGCATCATTCAAATGCACTTAAATATGGCTTATCTCCTGGCAGCACACACTGCTGTTTATTTATAGTTTTCACTCTAGAAGGTGTCAGTGTACAAGATCAGAATAGCAGTGGAAGCTTTGGTTCATTTCTGCAAATGCATTGTGGTTGCCATTGTCTGACAATAATGTTATTTGAATCACCACTATTAGTCCATCTGTACTAAAAAATATTGTTGCTAAAAGGAATTGTCATTTTAGCATTCATGAATTAACTCTAATAGAGACAATCTTCTTTGTGTTTAAAAATCCATTTGAAGGAAATGGAAGTTTTACCACTGAACTCAAGTTTTGAATGAGAATTTCTATGCATTTTATTTAGGTATAATTTTTCTAAAACAGGAAACATTTGAGTGTCAGATTTTTTTTTTTTTTATGGCCAAGTCAAGCTACTCAACTTTGTTCAAAAAAAAAAAAAGAAAAAAGGTCATCATAATATTTTTCACTGGTTCTTATTTTGCCCCAAATTAATTAGGAAACCAAAATAGCCACTATTTAATGATTGCCAATGTCTCTGATCTCTACAGTTCATTTATTGTGATATACTGAGTGCAATTCTCATTTTATTTTCATTTTGGTTTGGATAGAGGATGAATTTGAAAGTTCAATTTCATCAAGGAAAATGGTGTATATAAAAAAATGCTGTTGTGTACATCATTGCTCATGTATTTCTTTGCACAAAACCATTTATTATTATTGTCATAGTATCATAAAATTATATATTAAGACAGGTTGAAAGGGAACTCTGAAGCTTTTGTGGCTGAATGCCTACACACAGTGCCCCAATTTATCTTTATACTCCCCTTTTTTATCATCATTGCCACCTTTCCAAGAGATATTGTAACTACTTAGCAAAAACATTTTCCAAATAATCTCAGAAGCCAGTGGGAAATTGCCTATTTCTTTTCTGGCACTAAGTCCACTTTATGCAGCAAGCGGATGGCTCATCAGATGGATCTGCATGATTTTCCTTCAGCCCACCAACTTTAAAATGTCAGCCTTTGTAACAGATTTTCCTCATCTCTGTTGGGAAATTTCAACTCCCACGAGGCTTCAAAATTTACATAAACAAATTCTCCTACTCTTACATTTCTTCTTTGCTCCTAGTTTACTAACAAGACCAATAGGTATCACATATTTAACTGCTGATGTTCCTTTATTTGTGACCCAGTCATTTGAGCTGATGAGAAATGAAGACAGTCAACCTTTTTCACGAGGCAGTTTTAGAGTGCTATAACATTAAAAGTCTACCAGAAATAGTGGTAATAAGGTAAAATAACTACTCCTTATTCAGAAAAAGAACATAGTAACAGAAATGATGATCTGAAAATCAAAAGGGTTCTGTAATTCAAAGTTCTTATCTTCTTTGACACAATAATTGGGCATCAGATGATAAATTAATTCTTAGTGGACAGGTAAGCAAATCAAAATTAAAATTCAAATTTTACCATTCTTGGATGTTTAAGTAGAAAGAGTATAGATAAAATATATAGGTTGTAAAGGTAGAATTATCTTTATATGTTCTGAGATCCCTAAAGGACAAGGTTAAGGCTCATTGTCAGGTTGATGTGAAGAATTATACTTTTAAGCTTTAGTCATTTTCCAGGACCAATAATTTTAGATTCCTAATCAGTATAAAATTCACTGGAGCAGGTTACAAGTAGCAGCTTCACTCTCATTCATACAGAAACACCATTTAAAGACCTCAGTCTAAATATGTTTCAATGTAATTTATGTACAGTGCAAGGCTCTCCACAGTGCCAAGGTAGTGTGAGGAGCCTTTTGTGGAAATTAAACATGAGTCCATGGTGCCTTAGAGTTACAAAACATATCCATGTGGATGCTTCTTTTAAATACATACACCTGCGTGTGTTTATTGCCTAGCACATTTTTAGTTTAGTTGATGTCTTTTTATGTGATGAGATATTCAGGACTAATTAATAGGTTTGATAATGAAACCCTGCAGTCTCCAAAGGCACTACATACATTCTTTTCCTTTTGTTTTTTTCTTTAGAATGTCTTATTCTTAACACTCACACTGAGATTTCTGCCATGTTGCCTCTATAGTTGCTAGGCAGCAAGGCTTTACCCCCAAACTGTGAGGTCTATTCTGCATACTGAGACTCTTTCAGATATCCTCAGTGGCTTGAATCTTCTTGCTGAGGGGTTTCCTTGACTGAGAGCAACTGCTTCCAAAGGTCACTGGCTCTCTGTGGATCAGCCCTTTTCTCTGATGTGCACAAATCCTCTCATTTTGTACTTAGAGAAACCCTGCAGCAATCGAACCATGGTCATGATTGCAACATGACTTGTGCATTTGTCCCCCACTGTATGCTGCATGGTGCCAATTGCTATGTATAATAGAGTTTATGTGGAAAGTGGTCTCAAAAAGGCATAAGGACAAAAATATTTATGTGTGCCAAGGCTAATGAAAAAGCCACTCAAAGAAATTAAAGCTGTTCTTTTTTGTTTTTTTCTTTTTCCTAGGGCAAGTTCTGGATGTGCTGGAGAAACATAATCTAGGTGACAAAACTCTTGTTTATTTTACATCTGACCAAGGGGCTCATGTTGAAGAAATCTCTAGTGCTGGAGAAGTCCATGGAGGATACAACGGCATATATAAAGGTGAACATTCTCTGATTATTCTTGAAAAATGCAAGTAAAAAGTTATCATCATGTTGGTTTTGCACCAGAACTGTAATGTATTATGTGGTCAAGGTCAAAACCTTCAATCTTATTTAAATACAGTGAGAATGCTTTTTTTCATTCTTTTTAATGAAATTCAGTGATTATTCTTATCTTTTTACCAGAGATTAAGTTCTTTTCATTCTTTCATTAGGTAGTGGCTGTGTAATTTGTTTTCCACTCGTATTTCAGGGGAAAAGATTAAACAAATCCAGCAATTTTTGGAAAGTCATTTACCAAACTTGAAAGTTAGTTGTAGAGAGAGAGAAATAAATTGCCCTTATGTATGATTATCTTTTTTCAGTATAGTATTGCAGAAATACAAAATGTCATAGTAGTTGAGTTTGGAAGACATCTCCCAAAGTCTGCCGTCCTAGCTCCTGCAGAACAAGGTTCACTAGAGCTGGTTGCTCATGACTATATCCAGTCAAGTTATGAAAATATTCGGTAATGAAGAATTCACAGCTTCTCTGGACAACTTTCTCCAGTATTTGATCACACTCACCATAAAAAAAAAATCTTATGTTTAATTAGAGTTTTCTGTATTTTAGTTTGTACCCATTACCTCTTGTCCTGTCAGGGGATTTCACTGAAAATAGTCTGGTTCTGTCCTCTTTACTCAGGTAAATCCAAGTATTGCTGGATATGGATAAGATCCTGCTAAGGATCCAGGCTGAACATCTATCTCTGTCAACCTCTCCTCATATGTCAAATGTCATTATCATGGCCTTCCTTTGAACTCACCCCAGTATGTCCATGTCTCTTGTACTGGGGATTTCTGCACTTGAACCCAGTGCTCTAGTTATGTCTGACTAGTGCTGAGCAGAAAATAAGACTTCCTGGAAACATCCTTCTGTGGTGGTTTGAGCCTGGATAAACACCTGGTGTCCAGCAAAACTGTTTCAAGGACTTTCTTCCTCCCTGCCTTTTTTGCCTTCCAGAGGGAAGGAATAAAAAACAGCTAGGAATTTACAGCTAGAGATAACAACCGAAAGAGGAGCTTTGATTAATACCACGGTTAAAGCAGAATTTAGAATAATGCTTAAATTTATTACTAACAAATTAAAAACTAAAAATAAGAAATAGAAACAGGTTACAAACATCTTTCCATGACCACCCCTTGGTCTGTCCATGTCCTCCTTCCTCTGACGGTGTGGGGAATAGGGAGCAGAAGGTTTACAGTCAGTTGTTGTTGGGTCAGCCTTTCGCAGATGTAAGTCCAGAACTTGAGCAGCAGTTCTGTCTCAGGGGGCTTTCCTGTGGCCTGCAAAGGGGACAGCTCGCTTCACCACAGTCATCACCACGGTCACAAGGGAATCACAACTCTGAGTCCTTCCCCTGCGTTCCGTGGGGTCCCCCCCACCAGAGAGATCCTCTGCTCTCTCGTGGGTCATTCCATGGGGTGCAGTCTCTTATGAAAGAGACTAAGCATGGGTTTCTCCCTCCATGGGTCTCAACTGCAAATCTTTGCAGGACTCCGCTCCACCTTGGGGGTCTCTTTCTAAGCAACAGCCTCTTTCATGCCTCCCCCTACTCTGGCAGGGCGGTCTTTGCACCCCGATGGATCCCATGGGCTTTGAGTGCACAGCTCATAATCACCGTGGTCATCACCAACGTATTCAGGGAATAACAGTTTTAAGTCCTCTCCCTGATCCGTGGGGTCCCTCCCCCTCCTTCTCCTCTTCTCCTCCTGCACTGACCTTGATGTCTGCATTGCGATGTTGTTAATCCATAGCTGCCAATTTTCAACTGCGCAACAACTTCTTAAATATGTTTTCACTCAGGGGTGTAACTTAATGGTTCAAAAGCAGGAAGTTTTCCTTGGAGCTGCTCTATAGGATGGAGTGAAACTTCCAGCAGCTTCCAACAGAAGTTACTCTTCCTCTTATAAAAAAAAAAAAAACAAACAACAAACCCTAATCAGAGAAACCCATGACACCTTCCTAATGCAACTCAGAATGACGTTGGCCTTCCTTGCCAGAAGGGCACATTGCTGGCTAATGTTCAGCTAGTTGTTCACTAGGACCCTCATGTCCTTCTCTGCAGAGCTGCTTTCCAGCCCATCATCCCCCTTGCTGGTCCTAGAGGTTACTGCTGTGCAAATGCAGGACTTTGTATTTCCTTTGCTGGATAAACTCTGGTAGCTTCACAGTTTTTTATCATCTGCAAGACTTCAGAAAGGAAAAAAATACAGGCATATAAAGTAAGCAATAACAATGAAATGAGGTTTTTCAAGCGAGAAGGCTCGCAGTTTTTAGTCAATAGGTATCTATCTGAGAAATGACCCTTGTATTTGAAGAGAACTGCAAAGGAAATGCTACACAAGCAAAGCAAGCAATGCCAAAGTCATGAGGTCTATCAGATGGGTCCCCTTGGGCTAACACCAGAGTGAAATGTATCTTGAACGTTAGCGCTTAGGCCTTACATAGCAATTTAAGTAATTAAGGAACCATATGGTTACATATCTGTAGCTGTAGGCACAGCCTGAGGTGTTTTAGAAGCTCTAAAAAATATTTGCCTACTTGAGTGCCAGACATAAGATACAGGATAAATGGTGAGGAGGGGAAAAAAAAAAGACAAATACACTAGGGAATATGCCTTCCTGAGAAACTTTGACTGAATGAAGCCATTTTTCTCAAGCCTTGCAAAATTTTGTATACATACTTACAGAACAAAGAAAAGCTTGAAATAGATGTTACCTGGATTCATAAAAAAATCTGACTGATAGGTTAATTTGGATAATAATGGGATTTCTTTTTTTAAAAAAGCAATTCATTTGTGGAGAGGCTGAGGGAGCTGGGGTTGTTTAGCTGGGAGAGAAGGAGGCTCGGGGGAGATCTTATCGCTCTCTACAACTACCTGAAAGGAGGTTGTAACAAGGTGGGGATCCATCTCTTCTCCCAGGCAGCTAGTGACAGGATAAGAGCACCAAGAAAGGTTTAGATTGGACATTAGGAGGAAGTTCTTCACAGAAAGAGTGATTGGGCATTGGAAAGGGGTTCCCAGGTCAATGGTGGAGTCACTGTTCCTGGAGGTGTTTAATAAATGACTGGATGTGGCACTTAGTGCCATGGTCTAGTTGACAAGGTGGTGTTCGGTCCTAGGTTGGACTCAATGATTCCAACCTAATTGATTCTATGATTCTGTGATTCTGTTAACCACTCATACTGTGTTGACAAATGTAATATACAATGGGTTAGAAAATTATTACAATGTAAGAAGCAAAATCATTATTTGTTTACAAACATCTTAATAAAATAAAAAGAAATTAAGAGACAGGCAATCAGTTGAATATACTTTTATCATTTTAAAATACAATAAATTCTCCTTCATCTTTCACCCCATCTCCATATCAGTCCTCAATTAAACAGGTGTATTATGCATCATTTTCAAAAGGGCTGAAGGGGAAATGATCAATTAATTGCATAATTAGAAATTTTAATACATAGGAATTTATTAGTATTAAGTCATGCGATGAAAAGTGTTAGAAGTCTGTACATCTCTGGCAGAGTTAATGAGAAACAGACCTGTGAAGCCTCAAGTCTCAGGCACTGATATAACATTATGCCTAAAAAAGCAAAAGGACCATCTTTGTGCTGCTTGTGTGTGCACACACCAGGAATTTGTTTCATCTGATGAATAATTTAAAAAACTGGGAGACATGCATGTCCTTTTTCCCTGCCTCTGCTAGTCAATCTCCACTATTTATCTTTTTGTCTATGAGTACTGTATGAATGCGAATATGAATCAAGCCACTTAACCCTCTTGTCAGAGCTGGAGCAGTATGCTCAGCAATAATTGGTTCTGCCCTAAAATCAAAAGCTCTCAACAGATCTCCACAATTCTAAGTCACTAATTTGTCTTGATATCCAGCCAAATAAGCACCAATAATAAAATTTAAGAGGTGTTTGGAGAGTTAGGCTGGTGCTGCAAGACTGGATGCAAAAAGGGGAAATTGCTGTTTGAAGGTTTTATTGCCTTAGATTCTGACTACAGAAGGGTCACCATAAATTTGTATAGCCCTTGAAATTAGAAACTAGAGCTAGCATAGTGTTTAATCAGCTGCTGTCATACTTAGTCTGGTTTACCTCTGCAGTATCCTTTTTCAGAAGATATTATACAGTAATATTGCTGTGATGGATCAAAATCTCTTTCCAATGACCTTTTTCTGACATATATCAGGATCAGAATCTCTGTAGTAAATAAAAAAAAAAAAATCCCTAAGAAGATCTCATCTTAATCCTAGATAGCATGAGCTCGGTTAAAGATGTGAAGCCTGGCAACTGAGATTCTACAAAGATTTTAGAATTAGTTATATAAATTTTCATCATATGAAGATGAAATTCCGTTCTGAATCTTTCTAAATTCTAAGCATAGCCTCTGTCACTTATCAAAGAGAACACAGTACTTTCATTTACTATTTTGAAATGGGACAGATGCAAATTTCATGGAACATCTTGAAGTTTAATACCATTTCCTTACTGATTTAGGATAAAGGAGAGAAAAGTTTTTATATCTTTCCTGGCTTACCTTTGTTTTATATACTTCTGTGGTGCCTCTTTGCCTTTAATAGTTCATTCAGAAAATAGTTGTCTCTTCCATCTCTCTTATCAATCTTAACTGATGTCCTGATTATCCCTAATTTCTTGTTATTTTCTTCTGTGAATTATTTCTAATTGTGCAATGTATTTTTTAAAAGGAATTTACAGGTATTGCTGTTCAGATTTTGCCATTAAATATCAGTACTTGTTCATACATGATCTATTTCATCCTACTGACCATAGTTCAGTTATTTTTTCTCTGTTTTTTGTGTTGCAAGTATTTTCACAGAATTTGAAGTTGCATCATTTCCTGTTCATTCAACTTGATCTTTTCTTATGAATTTTATGAACCTGTGATACTTTGTGTCATATGTGGATTTTTCAATTGCACAGCTCACTTTCCCTTCAAAACTGAAGTAAATATATTAACATAGTAAGGGGCTTAAAAAAGGATAGCATCAACACCTTACTATTGACTTCTTTTTGCAAACGGTCACAGGCTGTTTGTTTAATCTTTTTGTTTCCAATCTGTTAGTCAGATTTTGATTCATGACAACCTTTTGTCTCCTAAGCCATGATTAATATTCCACTAATTTTTTCCTGAAGGTCCTCGTCAAAGATCTGTCAAAGGTTTAAATCTAGATGCATGTCCTAAACCCAAAAATAGTAGCTATTTTAGTAGGAATTTCTTCCCAACAATTCAAGGCCTTCTTACATGAACTCGTAAGGTACTCCTGGGTCCAAACATGATAATACATTAATATTTTTAGATTGAAATATGGACACTATTGTGTATCTTCTTAAAACTTTTTATGTAATTTTTCCAGTATTCTTTATTTTTTCAGTTCTGTGATATTTCTCTTTATAAAGGGATGGAACACTGAGGTATTGGTTTTGTATATGATTTCCAGGATACTTGCACTGACTTTTCCTTAGGTGTTTTTCACTAGCTGTCTCATTGAAGCATGTTCATTTTAGCTGGTCACCACAGCTTTCCTTTAGGAGGAGAAATAAGTTTAGTTTTTCAAAATAGTTCAGGTCTCTACTTTAGAATAAGGGGAATAGAATAATATTAATAGAATTTTCTGTCTATTACATAAACAGGCAGCATAAGATGACTGGTTTAAAGGATGCCATTAAATTCTTCCTTGGTACCCTGAGATTTTGAATCTAAATATTTTGTGGCAATTTTTATTTAGTTTCTTAGTGAGTAATTTCTTGAATTAGTTTTGGTGTGTTATAGAAAATATATATACATTACTTATAGCAGTAAACAGTGAAGGAAATAAAAACTTTTTTGCACACTTTTTCTTGTTATACTATTTCACTGGTGCATATGCAGACAGTCAAATTCCTCCCTCATTATGACTTGTTGACGTCTATCCCGCTCTGTTGCGTATGGGACTTTCTGTGGAGTCTCCTTGCATCTCTTACTGTCAGCTTCTTTTGGATACATATATTTTGTCTATACCTCAGACCTGCACATTAGAAACACTGTCTTTCTTTGTACTTCTGAAGCACTTAGCACAATGCATACAGCCCCTTGGCTACTGTCGTGCTGCCAGAGTGGGTCATGAGTTCTTCTGCTAATGGAAGTGGAGTCCAACACTGAGAATGGAAAACTATTTGAAAAGTATTCATTGTAAGTGCTTTGTGCCTTGGAAACAGGTATTATGATAGTTACTTGTTAATATATATGGAAAATAATTATGAGTATTTCCTAAGGATGTAGACCCTGATTTTTTAAAATCTACTACAGACTTATCAGACCTAAAAAAGAACTGGTGGAATCAATTATCCAATATGTCATCCATTTATTATTTTAGTACAAATTTATATTCTCAATGGTATGTTAGTTCAGCAGGTTTCCTTGAAGATATCTCCATCTTGTAATTTTGACTGAAACAAAAAGTATCCTGAGAGATCATTTCATTTGATTGGAAGAAAGGTCAGATCAGATGTCCAAATGAGCCATGTGTATTCCATTCACCTCTGAAAATGGACAAAACCAGTCCAAGAAACAAGTTTAAGATCAGTAAAATAAAGAGTGAGCTTGCCATTGAAAATAAATTTTTGTTTGATCATTTTTTTAAGGTAAGCAATAAATTGTATATAGTATGCATATAATATGCTACGGATGGGTAGAATAATCAATTTCTTTGTATTTCTCTATCATTCAAGAGAATAAATTGAGTTTAGAAGCTTTGTTTTTAGAAGAATATATGAGGGAAGGAAAGGGTAGTATGGTTATAATCCACATGATCTAAGGTAGGTCTTTAAAATTGTTTTCATCATTCATAATGTTAACAGCGATTTACCACAGAGTTCCCTTTTATATATCATCCTTTGTAAAAGCTCTATTCCCAGAGTTAGATAATAGCAGTCAGTTTAAACCAGAGGGAGAAAAAAAAAAAACATGCATTCCTTTAGCTAAGATTTGAAATGAGGTTATAATGGAAATTTGACATCATGTTGTGGATGGCTGCAGAGAGTTATGTCTGTATTTTACCTGCTCCTTCAGGTCTTTCAGGAAAGGTAAGCATAGGCTATTGTTCCATATAACAAAGAAAGGTGCAGTAACTCAGAAATAGACCTAGACATGCTTAGCATAGACAGCTAGGCATGAAAATACATGAAAATTCTTTAAAAAAACCCCCAAAACAAAACAACAAAACAAACAAACAAGCAAAACCAAACACAACCCTAAAAAAACCCTCCAGCATTTTTAGAAGAATTTAAGAGAGACAAAAATAATATATACCTATGCTGCCTAGAGTTTCCAAGGTATACAGACTACTAGGTTGCTGCCTTTTCTCTGTTCCAGTGTTGTCAAGTCCAAGCAAAATACAAAACTAATGACACAGATCCTTAATATTAAGGGATTTTTTTTTTAAACGATATCTCGTGTATATTTTTTATTTGCCTTCTCATATTATAGCTATTTGGATGTTTGCTTCATGTTTCAAGCATCAGAAGTAAAAACTTGATTTTTTGTTTTTAAAGGAAAAAAGAATGCAGAAAAGAATGCTTGAACAAAGTTTAACAGCTAGAGGTTTAACGATGATATATGTCAAGGGATTTGTAGTCACATTATGGCATTAAGCAACTCTAGTGATGTCACTAAACACAATTCTAATAAAAATGAACACCACGTAAACATAGATAATAGAAGACACTCTTCCACAATGACCTGTAATTCCTTCTCTGGTTTCCCGCTATTCCTAATCTCCAGAAATATATAAAAAATTGTGCTCCAATTAGCTTCTTGAAAGGGAAACAGCAGTCACTTTTTCAGAGACATAAGTGAGGATACAACCCTACTGTGGAGTCCATTTTGCTTTTTGTACCTTCCAGCAGGGAGCCAGAGTTTGCAGAGTGTTCCTTTGTGCTTGGGTAATGTGCAATTTTTCCGACCTTTTCTGTAGTCATACAAGAAAATTGCACTGTGAATCTAAGAGCTCTGAAAGTGACACAATATCTGGGCTTTTAGAATTGCAGCGTGTGGGAATCAGATTCACCACTTACCTTGAAATTTCTCTGTCTTTAGATCACGCAGGAGACAACAATATAATGAGAACTTACTAAAACAATCCAATCTAGCTAGCACTATTGCTGGTTTGAGAAAGGTATACAGAAGAGAAAGGAACCTTACACTTAAAGCTACATATGGTATAGATAAGCTCTTGGAGTTTTCTGTCTGTTGATACTGTTCAGCCAAAAAGCTGCTGTGATGTGTACACAGAACTAGATCTAGGTCGTGAACTAAATTATGTCCCTGGAACAGCTGTTCACAAAAAGTATTATAATTTGAGGATATCTGTAATTTTAGGTCCTTGTGCTTTTCTAGAATTCTTATTTGGATTTAATTACTCCCACTCAACAGGATTTTCTGTGCACCATAGCTTAGTCAGGATATTAGTCTTAACTCTTTCCTGCTAGGTAACACCTCATTCCCAGCAAACTTTGAGAAACTTAGTGGCTGTTGTACAGAGGTAGAGTCATCTTTTCTACACAAGATGTGCACAGTCTATTGATATCTACACTGATCTTGACTCAACTAAATTAACAACTAAGCAGCATACTGTTGGGTGAATACTTTCTTTTACTAGATGACAGAAGTTCCACAACTCACCAAATAACACCTTTCTGACCTTAAATGTACATTTTCTTTAGATTTTTATTTCAAAAATCATATTTTTTACAAGAATGTAAACAATAATAGGGCATGCATCTCACTCCTGAGTTTTAGAATAGGTAGCCATGCACTTTATCATGAGAATGGAATTACATTTGAGTGAGTGACAAGAGTAAACTTTTTAAAGTGCTCTAAGATAGTCTTGTTGAGATCTGACCTTGGCATTGTTTTTCAAAAATAATTTAAGCAAATATTGTTGCTTGACATAATGCTGGATATTAGAAAATCTGAGTTTTCTGATGTCAGGCTAGACGTGTCTCTAACTATTCAACGTTATGAATTCTATAAAGTCCATGAAAAAAATAAGCAAAAATTTGATATAACAAGGAATCATGAGCTAATGGTCTTTCAGCCATAAGAGTATATATATAATATATATATGTGTGTGTGTAAATATCTATGCAAAAGAGTTTTATGTCTTGAAGTTGCTACTTAACTTTACAAGCAGTGAAAAACCTGTAGAAAACCAGGTGGATTATGAAACACCCATTGCTGAAATAGGAAAGGACACATTAAAATAGACAGCATGTATAGCAAGGCCTGGGGTTGGTGTTGCCTAAAATCCTGGAAAATAGGCACTCAGACAAACATCAATTGGAGAAAGATAGACAATACCTTTATTCGGGAGAT
>JAWWMO010000001.1:96911128-96933369 GCA_035047845.1 Dendrocincla fuliginosa
CCTTAATATGTGAGCAAGAAACTTATACCTCTAAAATCCCAAAAATCCACAAAATTCACAAAAATCCACCCCAAACCCCAGGCATCATTGGAACCAAAGGTATTGACATCTATGAGGTGTTTTGGAGGGTTAAAAGGCTGAGGAAACAGAACTCTTGAAGTATTTGTTGTAATATTTTTTCTTTGTTTTTGTTTTTTGATAGTTTTTGTTTGGCTGTTGGGGTTTTTTGGTCGGGTTTTTTTGTGGGATTTTTTTTGTGGTGTTTTTTTTTAAACTTGAAAAAGGGACATACATGAAAAAAAAAATATGCTCAGTAATTTTGACTGAACCATGAATTGCTATGAGTCATTAGCAGGAATTCAGGCCACTCATTCCTCTTTTTCAAGACATTTCAGTGATATGAAACGATCTCAATTTAGTTGTAAATGGCCCTGACCGTGCTTAATCACATCCCCAACCCAAACAGAGGTTTTTTTTCCAAGTGATATATTAATTTCAAAGGTCACCCTGAAGAGTTTATATAGTCACGTGACTATGCAAGACATTACTAATAGCACTTGTGATAGCTCTTCATAAAGAGTTGTGTCAATTATCTACGAAGTAATGGTGGAAATGTTGTCGCAAACACATTGCCCTTCTGCAAAGATGATGGAAGGAGTGGGCATTGATGGATTGTGCACAAACAAACTAAATGGCTGCAATGTAGTGTTGAATGCAATCAGTTGATAGTGTATTTGATGCAACTGTGTTGGTTTAGAAGTCAAAAAGGTTTTCACAGCATTCTGAAATTTATGGTCACTGAAGTGAATTTCTTTCTAATGCCTTGAATTGGAGAACTGAGTCACATACTAAATTAGTACTTTCTTCTATATAAAGTCATTAAACACCATTTTTAATAAAATACATACCTTCTCTGGGTTCATACCTCAGACAACTAGGTTTACCTCAAATCTTTTTGAGTCCTGTATTTTGTTTATACCTTCACATACCTATATAGACCAAATTCTGTATGAAGATTCCTGTAAAGTACCTTTTAATCTCCTGCAACTATTTATTTTTTTTTGTAAACTAAATACATTTTCTAATCTCTGTCTAATACTTACTAGTAAGCTTACTGTGAGAAAATACTACTGTAAGTGGAAAATCTAGCAAATTAAAAATTAAATAAATCCAGTTAATGGAAAGATTCTAGCTAGACAGAATGTTTACTTGTGGAGGGGAAATTATCTAAGAAGAAATTGATTTCTCAACAAAACTAATTTTTCAGGTGGAAAATCAACAAACTGGGAAGGAGGTATTCGTGTGCCAGGCCTTTTCCGTTGGCCCGGAGTGCTACAGGCTGGTGCCTATATTGATGAGCCAACAAGTAACATGGATATATTTCCTACCATTGTCAAACTTGCAGAGGCACAGTTACCCTCTGACAGGTATGCTCTGTAGTCATCTCTGTTCTAGAGAAAGTGTCAGGAGTGTTTTATACATTCTGGCGATGTCTGTTAAGGTAGAGGTGAGAATGTCAGTAAGAAACTAGGTTTTATACTTACAATAGTATGTTGTCTCTTTTCATATTGAGTTACTGATATATTTTACAGAAACCTTGTATGTAAGTACAATTTAACTTGCAAACAGGCACCAAGCACCAAAAAGATAAGAGAAACCATCAGAGCAACATACTGTCAAAACAAAGCTGGAATTACCAAAAACAAAAATGACAGTATCAAAAAAGGTTCTGTTCTGCATGAGTGAATGTGGTAGAAAAAGGAACTGCAAGCGCAAATTTAAACTTTGTGGCTGGCTAGACTTTTCTTACAATCATGGGTTTTTTTTAGTTTTGGGGATTTTGTTTTGTTTTTTACTCTGTACCAAGTTAGTGAAAATAATCCCTTATAGAGTTTTTCAGCCTGTTAAGAAAACTCGTTGGACTTCTAAAATTTATAAGGTGCCTTACTGACACTGCTACATCCACAGCCTTTGTGTTGTTTGGAGACAGCCAGTTTCAGCAGCATGGTGCCTCCAGCTGAGCACTGTTGCCATTCAAACCCAGGAAGTCGAGAAACCTACTGGTACACATATCCTTTGACATCTACAACACACAAACAGCTTTTTAGCACAAAGCATTGGGAATCCACATGGGAAAGCCCAGTGGTGAGCAGAGTCACTCTGCTAATGATGATTCACTGAATGCTTGAAGGAAATGGCAGGGTAGGACAAATGTAAGACATGAAAAATTAGTCAGGTTGATCCTGAGAAATGCCCTACAAGCAGTGACTGTCGAACCTCAGCAGTTCAGATTGTTCTTAATGTGGCAGATATAATGCAGCTCATTTTCATATTACTTGAGTGGAGACTAAGTACTGATGTTTGCTTTGATCTCTGTGGTGGAAATCCCAATATACTTGTGTAACTTCCACTTTTAAGTTGCTCCACTCTGATTCTTCTGTGTAGACTAGGTGCAACAAGTACTGCTCCAAGTTAGGTCATGGAGTATCTTGAAGTATTTTTGATCCAGCAGCTGAATTCCTATCACTCCACTGAATTCTTCCTCAGAAGTAAGAAAAATTAATAAAATTAATATTCAGTCACTGTGAAGGACCAGGTTAAAAAGAAAAGGAGTTGTTCCTTTTTAAGGAAGAGAAATTAGTCATCAGAAAGAAAAGTCTTATATATTCCTCTGAAACTAGCAACAGTAGGAGAGCAGGAGTACTGGAGACATATTAGTGAAGATGCCCTTTTCCCCATCAACAGGCTCTGGAACAGAAAGTGTATAACATACATTCATCTGTCCTGCTGTCAGCTTGTTAATGAGCAAGCCTGCAGGGGCAACACAAGAGTCTGTCACTCAGGCAAGAAAACAATTGGAACAGAAAGTGGGAAAGACTCTAATTCAACAGACCCCCATAGACAGGGATGCACCCAGAAGGCAGAGTTATCAGACAACATAGTTTTAGGAATTTCAGAATATTTTTATGTCCATCCTTTGAGAAAAGTGCTACTCAGAATGGCTCTGTTGTATAGAATTGCTGCCACGAATTTAATCACACGTAGCTCATGGCTTAAAAAGTGAAGTTAGTACTTGTAGTGGTTGCACTAACATGGAAAAGGGTTTACATAGTAATGAGCATTAGCATAGACTTTTTAAACTTTTTATAAGTTTCAAAATTTTTTTTATGAGATGCTGCTCAAAATACTTAAGTATTAATTGCTAATTAGTTGTTGATCTGTATATCAGCAGAAAATAATTTCCTATAAACCTTATTGTAAAATTTGTAATTCATATCAGGTCAAAAAGGCAAATTGTGATTTCTCCTGAGCCAGCTGATTCCAGCAACTCAAAGGCTTAATTTATGGAAACATTTAAAAGCCTTGCTTATTTTATAACTCAGTTTTTATGTAAATTGACTGACACCTTCAAAGCATGATCAAAATTGTCCAGCAGCATTTAGAGAATTTATATATGTGTGCATGTGTGTGTGTAAAGTTGATAAAAATGTATTTTAAATAGTTAATTTTCAAATTTGAAACGACTACTTCTGTCTTAAATTCTGGCACACATAATCTGCTGGACAGAGTTCTTACCATTACTTCTGGGGATGCTAACACAGCACAGGATATATTTCTCATGCTTAGTTCTAGGCTTACTTTGGCCAGACTACTCCCAAACGCTTGAGCAGATATACATGAAGGACTGTGTTGTAGCAATTTACTCACATATGTCTGGTCACCTTTTCATAAGGAAAAAAAAAAGTTGAGGAAATAACCATTCATGATGGCAAAATGTAAAATTATTATTTCCTCAAGTAATGAAAAGATCAAATGGAAGCTCAACTTGAATTCCTCTGAATTTACCAGTTGGATGTGGCCATTCAGATTTGGGCTTTCCTAAGTGCAGAGTTATATCTTTTCAGTAAAGAGGGGTTTGGGTTATTCTTCTGATTTTGAAATGCTTTCTTACTCAGAATTATTGATGGACATGATCTGCTGCCCTTACTTCAAGGAAAAGTTACTCGATCTAAGCATGAATTTCTCTTCCATTACTGTAATGCATATTTAAATGCAGTGCGCTGGCATCCAGGAAACAGTAAGTAAACTTGCCTGTTCACATTCTAAATATTTAATATGATTTTTATTGCAGTTTGAAAAGAATCAGAAGGAAGCCTTGGGCTATAGTAACAAAAAATTGTTTAAGATATCTAGACTTTTTCCTTCTTTTTCACTTTTCTCTTTGCTAGAATGTGCCTATTTCACTGTTTGACAATAATTTGTTGCTGTGCATTAATGTTACATATCAATGCAATACTGAGATCTATGGTATCTGAAAACTTCTTTTTTTTTTTTTTTTTTTTTCAACCTTCCTGAGAGAGAGTCTGTGCAACAGAATGAAGTAGTCAAGGTTGACTCTTGTCCTAAAAATGTACAGGTAATAGAAGAGCTTGCTCAATAACAGCACAAGTATGATGTCAACATGGACATTTTTATTATTTGGATAGCAAAGTATAGAAGAATCACTGAGTCAAAGTCATAATTATCCAATAAATTAATTTAGTATTGTAAGGTCCTTTTTCATATTTTTGGGGTTTTTTTGTTTGTTTGTTTGTTTTGTTTGTTTGTTGTTTGTTTGTTTGTTGTTTTTGTTGGGTTTTTTTAATGAATGACATAATTGTATGTTTTAGCACAAGGAAAAATACATTTCTCATTGATTTGCTTCTTTTTGACTAACAGCTCACTGTTTCTGGTAGCACCTTCCACATTAACCAAGGCATATTTCCTTTTCTATAAAAGCCTTTGTGCTGAATGAAGTTAAACACTCATTTGTCCCATCTCAGTTGACACTCACAGTGATAGTTTGTTTTACAGTTTCAAAAGGATGATCCAGAAAAACCTTTACCATAAGATTTTTTGGTTTAAGTACTTTAGGAAAGGATTTGTGTAATAGCTAATGTGCAAACGAAGTGAGTTTGAAACTTTGTCTCTACCTGTCTTGGACTTCAAACTAGGAAAAGGGAAAACATCACGTTTATTTACCATTACTTTGCCTATATGTCTTTCATTTGATAAATAATCATAAGAAGTGAGCAAGCAGATCCAGTACCATTTTGTATCTGATGTTGGATGAAGTTGTTCTGAGTCATGATGAAAGAAGTAGACAGAGTTTCAGGCAGGCAGAGAGATGTTTTTTATTCAAACATAGAGCTTGGCAAGACGACTTCTTCCTTGTCGGAGAAAAGGGTCAGCTTTATTATTCACTGAAGAGGAATGTGTTGGGGAATGAATGGGAGTAACGATAGGGGGCTAGTCTATTGTATTTATTTGATGAGCAACAATGTAGATTGTTATTTTTCCTTTCACCAAGGCATTCAAAAGAAAAAGCCTGCTCAGAACTTGGCGATAACATTTTCATAACACTTGGCTGACTTTTGTATGGAAGGTTGCTGTGGTTTAACTCCAGGTGGCAACTTAGCCCCACACAGCCACTGTAACCTGATGGGACAGGGGAGAGAATTAGAAGGGAGAGAATCTCAGCTTGTGGGTTGAGATAAAGACAGTTTAATAGGTAAAGCAAAAGCAACACTTATCAGCAAAGCAAAACAAGGAATTCATTCACTAATTTCCATTGGCGGGCAAGTGTTCAGCCATCTCCAGGAAATCTGGGCTCCATCACACATAGTAGTGATTTGTGAAAATAAATGTGTCACTCTGAATGTCTGCCCCTTCCTTCTTCCTCCCCCAGCTTTATAAGCTGAGCATGATGCCATATAGTGTGGGATATGCCTTGGGTCAACTGGGTTCAGCTGTCCCAGCTGTGTCTTCTCCCAGGTCCTTGTGCAACCCCAGCCTGCCCACTGGTGGGGTGAGAAGCAGAAAGGCCTTGGCTCTGTGCAAGTGTTGCTCAGTAATAACTAAAAAATCCCTGTGTTTTCAGCACAAATCCAAAACATAACCCATATGAGCTACTGTGAAGAAAATAAACTCTCTTCCACCCAAAACAAGCACAAAGGGGTTTTGATATGCTACCTTGTCAGCCTACATTGTAGTGAGAGTAGGCAATAGCCAGATATTCCTCTCTACTGTCTTTTTTACAAGTCCTCTCTGAGAGTTTAACACCTTCTTTCCTACCACTTCAATCTCAGATCTTCAGAAATGCCTTTTCCATATAGACAATGGAACCATATTTATAACAATGTTTTTTAAATCAGCCAAAGTTTCACCCGTGTTTATCTCTCCACCACGTGTTATTGTTGTATGGAGATAAATATGCTGATGTTGCAGCTGCAGGCACCTGATGCTATCTGCTTTGCTGTGGGCACATGTGGAAAAACAAGTATGGTTGGCTTTTCTTCTGATATGTCAGCAGCTCTATATGGTGCAACTAATAATTTCAAAATGCATTATATTATTAGAATATTATGGTCTTCTAGCCTCCACCACAGCTCACTCATTACAGCTTATCTCACAGTCCATCCATAGTCACTATTTCTGCTATTGAATGATATTTTAGTATGTGAAAATGAACACATTTTCAAGTGAAAATGAACACATTTTCAAACAAGTAAAGCAAAAATATAATGCCATGGTTTGGTTGTTTCACTTTTTTTTTTTTTTTTTCCCTCCTGGAGAAGCAGTTATATTGAACATTTAATTCAAAAATGTTCAGAGCTTTAGTCTAGCAATGAAGAACTAAATTAGAATATCCTATAGCAACAGTTCATACCTTATATTTAGGAATACATCCAAGAAAGTGAATGAGGTCATGTTCATAAAAAACAGACCAGAAAGCTGGAAAATAGTGCAACTTTCACTTAACCTCAGCATGCTACTATCATCAGTTACAAGACTGTAAGTCTTCAGGGTTTGGGTGTAGATTGATCACAATTTCCAGCTCTACATGTATTCCATGTCTAAAAGGCTTTGTCACCTAAATAAAACCACATTCCTCCATAAGCACATGCATTTTCCAGTATCCAGAAATAACTGTAGAATCTCTCTTTCAGTTGTACCTTGACTGTACTTGACTGTAGTCAAGTGAATAGCACTTAATTCACAGAGGACTTCCAGAAGCACATAATAATCTTAATAAGAGTCCTGAAGAGATATATTCCTTATCTATGAAAAAGATGGAATTTCTGGGAAAAAAGTCACCAAGGAACAGTTTTCTCTTTCTGTGTATTGCAAATGATATAGACTTGTTCTTAATGTGTGTTCCATACTTAACTAGATTGACTACAGCTACTATTGAATTGTGTAAAAACATTCTACCTGCAGGTTTTTAGGAGGCCAAATGCTAACCAGCTCCGACTCCCACTAGACCCACTTTTTTCCCCAGGCACTTAAAGCCTAGGGTTAGCTTTGATCCTTGGGAAAAATGCAAATCCCAAGAATTGAGAGGGAAGCAGAAGTTCTGCTTAGCTATTCGATCCCTCCCTCACTCTGTAGTTCCCTTACTAATTTTATCTTTGCCATTGTTACATTTCCACTGTGCTTCAGTCTGAAATCCTTCTTTTCAGTTTAATTTTTGACTCTTAGTTTAAAATATGTTGTATGTTAAAATTATAGTAGTTACACAGCTATCCCTTGCTTGCAAGCTGCTAGAATCTGACTTAAGCAGGTGTGTTTCTCACATCATTCAGGGAAGGTCAGAAACTTCAGAGTGAACAATTACCATTTTGCATTTATGTATTTAGAGGCTAAGCATTCCTCATAACTAAATCAATAGAAATCTTCATTAAGATATATTAGTTAGGTCAGTTATTGCATTCACAATATACTTTCCCCTTCATCAGCCCTTTAAAGGAACATTTAGAGGATATGTGCTACGCAGGGCTTTTCTCAAGCAACACTTCAGAACTTAAGCCTTATGCTTTCTAAAGAGACCTAAGGAAAATAATGGTTTTTTTTTTCTGTTTTCCTCATCTTTCTCAGCAACAGAAATAAGCTAACACTATTTTTTTTCTTTTTGGCTCACTTTTTGCCTGATGCTAGAACATAATAGACATTCCTCATTCTTCACATTCCTCATTAAAAAAAAATGAAGGAAATATCAGGCAATTTTATTTACTCCTGATTCATGTCTCACTCTCACAGACACATGCATGATGACACTTGCTATAAGTGCCTTGGAAACAGGCAAGACATAGAATCCTACTCCTTGGAGAATGATTTTCTGTTATTTTGAAACCTTATGTGTAATGTTAATAGTTAAAAATATATAGAGAAAGACATGCTAAAACAGCATCAACAAAGTACAGTGATTTTACTTATTCCCCACAGCTGCCTGGTGTACCATATAAGTACCAGTGTATGTTACACCTTTGTAAAAAAACCACTAAATTTTCTTTCTGCCTAGTAAGATATAATAACCTATTTGTTTTTTTTTTTTTTTTAAATCATTGAGTATTTTTTTGATCATTAGGCATTTATATTGAAAACTAAACAGATGTAGGATTTATTTATTTTCTTGATTCATTTTTCTTGAGCTGATTCACCCAAAATTATGTGGTGTTTTCTGCAGTCTATGTCAGATTATGCTTTAGCCTATTTTAAGTCTGATCACATGTTCTTCTGCTCAAGCAAGTTGACCAGTGCTTGTGTATTTGCTAATGTTATAATTTAGCATTACTGAGTATTAAAAAAACTATCAAGAGTTCTCTCTCCAGAACATTACTGGCATATGAATCAGTACTAATAAAAATGCATTGCTATGACAACTTAATTATAAGGGAAGAATTAATCAGATACAGAGCAAATCTACAATTGAATGGAACTACAGCATCTTTCAGACTGCTCTGATTGTGTGCAAAAATTTGATTTGATAAGGAGGAAATATGTTGTAATGCTGTGTAATAAACATTGAGAAATATAATGCAATACAGTCTACATTGTAAAGAAATAGTGATCTTCACAGTATTTGGTACTACTAGTAAAAATATATTTCTGATAAATTCTAGAATAACTTTATTAGCTGTACTTCACCTTTTCTATTTCAAAATGTATTTCCTTATTCAGTGGAAAATGTCTTTCAGTAAATAAAAATAAAAAAGACTTGTTATGGCAGGTTAAATCAAAGCACAGTAGACTATAAAGCCAAACGAGCTTATCATGCAAATATAATGACTTTTAAAGACAGTAGAATTCACTGAAAAACTTTACATTGAAATTTCCTGCTTTGCCTCACTTACCCAAGCAGGATACATTTCAATTAGTGTTTTTATTGAGTTTCCCATACGTTATGATCTACTGCAACTACTGAAAACAGTTCAATCAAATTCACCAACCCGGGATTCTTTCTGTATTATCACAGAATTTATAGTGTTTCTATTCCTGGCTGTTGTAATGTTCCCTGGCATCCAACAGTATTTTATGAGACACATTTTGCTCTTTGGCTAGGGGTTATAGGCTCTTCCCAGCCTTGCATTTAGCCTTTTCTACTTTTCAGCTGTTATAAGTTAAAAACAAAAAGAGGATGAAATAGAATATTTTGTTTTGCAATTTTCAGACTGGATTTGTAGGATGAACTTACAGATTAGTGTTTTGGGTTCTTTTTAAGAGGTTTCTCCAGATTTAGTTTGGCTAAAGACATTGGAGTGATAATAGAGGACAAATCATGAAAAATCTGCTCAGAAGGGCCATTTTGTAACAATTTCTGGTTTGGATAGGTACAACTTTTCTTGTGAAATTGAGTTAAATAAGACCTGGTTCTGAAAATAGGAAGAATAGCTTTTCCTTACCTCTCAAAAACACTATGTAGTGCATACCTTAAGGGGTAATAAGGGTTACCTTATTAAGAGGACTTGCATTATTTACATCCCATTCTTAGAGTTTTTTTTTTTTTTTTTTTTTTGCAACATCACCTTGAGTGTTCATAGTAAAAAACTGTAAACTGAATTCATATACTTCATATGCTTTGGCTTGTGACCAAACTACTGTACTGAGAGGGAAACTGGCGGAGCTGGGGAGCAGAAGCTGGGAAACTTCTATGACACTATATAGAACCAGTTTGAAATGTTTTTTCTACAGTCAGGTTCTCAGTGCGAGGGTAAGTGAATCTAGTATATGTCTCTAGGAAACAGAAATACATTAATTTGTGTATGAGAGAGATTTTGGAGCGTAAGTGGTGACAATATACTTTGGTTTGAAAATGCCTTTCTTGTTCAATCCTCTTAGTGTATCTAGGAAAAACAATCATCCAGACATCCACAATGTAAATTAACAGTTCTGTTTTCTCTGAAGTAGAAAGTATTAAAGATATCTCCTAGTGCTTGGTATTTAAAAGATCTCTCTTAATATTGCTTCTTCTTTCTTAATATTAACAAGAAATTTTAATTCATACATTCTTTAAAGCTTCAAAGGCTTTTTTTTTTTTTCATTACTTTTTTAGTAATAGGAGAGCAATTTTTTCAGTGTATTCTTTGCCATACGGTGAATGAATGCCATGGTAGCTTCATATGTAAACTGTGGGATGTGCTTGTTGTACACAGTAGACCCATTGGCAGAACCCATACCCTTGTCCAGTTTTTTCCTGTTCTTTTTTCCTTGCTTCTCTGAGGAGCTTTTTGCATTTATGGTTTATTTGCTTTCTGTGTGCGGTACAAAGGACTTATAAGATGTTGTCACAGATTAGTAAAGACTCACATTGACCCTGAGAATGCCAACAGTTATAGTTCTTTACATTGCTTAACAGTACAAAGGATGATAAATTTAAGAGAAGCATGATCCAGAACTTTCTTCTTTTGCACAGCATCCTCAAAGAGAGAGATACTACCATGTGACTGTAACTGTTGTCAAGGAAACATTTTGTTTTCTTATAAAGGAATATCTTTTTTTGATCAGATTTTATCATACCAATCTCATATCTTTTCTCAGAAAATAACAGATGAGAAAGGATAAGACAGAAAGGATAAATATTTGAAACAGTAAAATTTTCCTATTGCCACAAAAATTTTAGATTTCTATCTAGAAAGAATAGACTTTTTTGTAGTCATAGTAAAATTGATGCAGGGACACTTTGTCTTAGAGAGCCATTCCCCCAGTGAAAGTCCATGGTAAATGTCCTATGACATTGACATTATATACACACACTTTCAGTGATCATATCATAGTACTTTTTCTTTATATAAAAATAGCAACCATAACATATTGGTCTAATGAATTCAAGATTTCCTGACCTAAATTAGTACTGTTTTTAGTGAACAGAGAGAGGTTGACAGGTTTCAGTGATCACATAAAGGCAAAAGCATTTAAAGTAGATAATTCAGTATTATTTAAACTTCAACTTTAATGGTTTGCTGTCAGATATTGTGTCATGCACTTGTGGCATGTACAAAAGAAAAATTTTAACAGCTAACATTTAAATAGAAAAAGGTATCTGAGTTAGAACAATTGTCTGATATTTTAAAATTTATTTATAGATTTAGTAGTAGTCAAAGCAAATGTAAATAACAACCACGTAAAAGAATAAGTATAAATGCACTGTAAGTTTAAAAAATTAATTTCAGCTTACCAAGTAACATAAAAAGTGGGTCTTTAACAATATCTGGAGCATTACACTTCCAAAAATATCTTTAGTTCAGTGTTGGATTTGAGCCTGCAGCATTTTGCATGTTACATTCAGAGCATAGCGCTGATTCATCCTTATTTTAAAATCAGATTCAAACAGCATATGTTGTCTTGGGCAATGTTCTTCAAGGGAAGTAGTTAATACATGCACAACCCACATAGAGTATTCTGTGTGCCACAGCCTCTAACACCATATTATTACTCCTGGAAAAAGCAAAGTATTTGTTTATTAGAGAAATTCCATAGAAACTTGAATGTCAAGAGCAAGGTGACTTCTCAGTGTGCCATAAAAGACTATGCCATGAAAGGCAGAAGAAATAATTGTAGAAGAAAACAGTGGATGGTCCGAGGATAGGTGCACTTGCACAATCTTATGCTGGAGGCCAGTATTCATCTGTGGATGATGTGCACTCTGTACCATGTAGTTGCTTCTGAATGTAAGTTCTTATCAGTACTTTGGACAGACAACACAACCAGAAATACTCAATTATCAGTGTAACTGTTCTCAGCCTGAGAAAAGCTCACATTGCAGTACAGTGGCCTTTCTGTTGCTTTCAGAGCTTTTTATGTGCTCTTAAACTGTCAGAGGACACATAATGCATTGCATTTTTCAAGTATCTTTTGTTTGGACACTCACAGTTTCCTAAAACTAAAAGTGTGAGGTGGGGTGGGGGGAAACACACCACCACCACAACAACAACAAAACAGCTTTCTGTAATTTCTTTCTTCTTTTGTTGTTCTTAGTAGGGTAATTTTGTAGATGGATTTATATGAAAGGTTTTTGAAACTGAGACTACATTTCACTAGTAGTTTTTTATCATAGTTAATTCAATGATCTCCTAGTAGAAATGCACGTGGTGAAGTAGCATAGAATAAGTTTCTACAGATTGTGACATTTTTAAAATTCTTTGAAAGTTTTGCCCCCAAATTTGTTGAAAATAATTCTTTAGATGCACTTCACAGGGTGGTTGGGTACTGGAACAGCCTTCCCAGTGAAGTGGTCACAGCATCAAGCTTGACAGAGTTCAAGAAAGGTTTGGATGATATTCTCTGGCACATGGTGTGACTCTTGGAAATGGTCCTGTGCGGGGCCAGGGGCTGGAGTTGATGATCATTGTGGGTCCCTTCCAACTTGGCTTATTCTGTGATATTCAGGAGAAATTTTATGGGCTCATAGATGTGGTACTCTAATGCAAACATTTCTGAGACTCACTCACTCCTCTTCAAAACTGACATTTTAAAGCAAAATAAGCTTCTATCATTCACTGTTGTAGGAAAAAGTTAGAAATCATGGTGCAGTCACAACATTAAAAGTCAACAAGACCATAAACCCCCCAATAAAGATCATGATACTTTAGCACTTTGAATTAGCATTAGTGCAATAAAGAAAGGGTGACCCTTTTAATATTCGGAAATATTAGTCATCCCTAAGATAATTTTGTTGTTACCGAGTGTGTGGTAATTTTTCATGTACAACCTGTTACCTGTCTGTTGTACATTAAGTTTTAAATGGTATTATGTCATAGAAGCAAGATTCTCAATCATCTCAGTTCCTCAGTGAAAAGAGTAGGCTCTTCAAATTCCATAGAGTCTTCAAGATTCACTTAATCATCTTGTCTGGGCTCTCTGCAATGCCATAGGATGTTGTATTGACAGTTTTTCAGTCTGTAGCTCTTATCCATCTGTATGGTCCTGTTTGCTGACAGAGGGAGACTGAATCTCTATATAGTTACCTGAGCAATAGTTCATATCCTTGACAGCAAAACTACTTTAGCCATCAAAGCTTTATAGTTTGTGCTCAACAATGTCTTTATCTACTGTGTTGTTGATGATTCCAATTTAAATTATTCTCCAAAAATGGTGTCTCAGCACTCTCTGGAATTTCTTTTTAATGCACTTTTCTCCACTTCCGGGAAACAATAAAATTAGCACTCATTAATTTCTCATGATCATATTGTCTTAGAATGGCAAATCCTTTAGTTCTGCCATGACCTAGGTCCACGTTTTCCTTCAGCTGGTCATAGAGGCACTTTCATGTACTTTCTTTACTTCACTTCTTCATATCTCAAATTTTCTCAACCTTCAAACTAACAAATGGGGATTTGTTGCACCTACATTGCTGTTTGGTTTTGATCAGCTGTTACCTTTTTGTCCCAGATATGGTTAAATAATATTATGGTAAAATTTAATTCCTGACCACAGCATGTAGACTCTGTTTTTTAAGGCATTTATATAAAAATGGAATTTGCTGTAGCATTTCTCTCTCGGTTTTATGCAGCATACCTAACTTAGAAGTGAAAACAATGCTTTTATGATATATATATGTCAGGTGCTCTATAGAATATCATGGTTTTATTGTCTGATTTCTCAAAGCCTAATCTTCAAACTTAATTTTGATTTATATGCATTATATAAAAGTTTAGAGTTTCACCTATAGAGGGTAATATGGATAGTTATACAATACTGAATGGTGTATTGCTTGTAGTATTTATAGTTGGCAATGATTTTTTGACTCTGAAAGGCAATGCAATTGCTACTAAAACCAATTTTCAGCTGTAGCCAGAGGCTGTAAGAGCATACATCTTTATGATTCAGAAACAACTGTAGCTCATGAGTGTTCAAGTCAGTTTTCAAAAAACAACTTACAAGAAAGCCAGAGATAAACAAAATTTTTTTTTTTTTTTTTTTTTTTTTTTTTTTTTTTCTTTTCCAGAGGAAATCAGTTTCTTCAGTGAGGACTATTTGTACGTATGCAGTAAAAGCATGAGTTTATATGCAAGTATGAGGAGAAATATATGTTTCACAGAAGTGAGGATGGTTTGAATTATGCTGTGAAAGGGAAGTTTTGCCCTAAAGCTTGGAATTTGCTTAAAAAAAAACCCAAATCCAAAAAAACACGAAAACCCCTAAATATCACTGGGAAGAATTTATTCTAACAGAGCTGGTCAGCATAAAAAGACCAAAGCTAGAGTCAAGGAAATGAGGGAGACAAGAAAGTGTAACTATTGTGTTATGCTGAAAATGAGGGTTTGAATAACTGACTTAAAAAAGAAAACAAATAGAGAAAGCATAGAGAATTCTGTTTGGAGTCCTGTTTGCAATGGATGCTTTTAAACTTTTATGGAAAACTTTAAGACTTCACCCATTATTTTGATTTTCAATCTCTAATTTATTTTTTAGTATGGAAAAGAAGGTTAGCAATATGATACATTCTTTAGCTGTAGAAAATATGATACTTGAAATAGGGATTATAATAAAATGGTATCCATTATGAAAAGTGGATTATGATACTTGGAATACTTGGGTTGTGCTATTTGAATTTATCAAAATTAGCAACATTTACAGGTTTTTATTACAACTAAATTTATTCTATTGGGTATCATACTTTGACAGTTTCCAGGTTTATCCTGAAAATCTTGTGAAGTGCAGTAATAGGCTTATCTTAGCACAAGAGTAAGTACTGAACACAAATGCCTCAGTTCAGTTTCACGGTCAATGGAAACATAATCAGTCAGTGGATAGAAAAGCAACTGGGAATTGCAAAAAATTGTACAAGAATACATGTTGTTTGCTCATATGCTTCAGTTCATTCAGTTCTGCTCTAGTGGAGCTGTTAGGTCATTTGGAAGTTCTGGTGATCTCAAGAATGCCAAGTAGCTCCAAACACCAGGCAACAAAAGGCTGGCTTGAAAACCTATGCTACTATTCACAGAGATGTAATAATCAAGAAAAAAGTGCTGAGAAATGCTTTAACTGGATTTTGGAATCTGATAATAAATAGATTATACAAAGCCTGTAGCTCCTGACCTTATCATTATCAAAGGCCTGGTTTTTATTCCTTTTATATGCCAAAATATTCGAGGTCTGCAGGTAGGAAGTGTTTTAATATCTGCCAGTGGTTTTAAATAGTGGTTTTAAATAGTGATGACATACTGATTTGTGAAAAAAAAAAAAACAAAACTGAAGCCAAACCAAAACAGCAACCCTGAGCTAAGTTCTGAGTAGTATATTTAAATGTTTAGCAACTAGCAGGTTGAACTAAAGAAAAATAAGTGGGCCATTTGTATTTCACAAAATATTTTGAGTACACATCTTTCAAAGCATTTAATCCCGCTATAAGTAACCATGAGAAATGTTTGTATTTTAAAGATAAAACGTATGAAAAAAATCAACATTACTCTCTTTAACACATCTTAAGTGTGGAAAAAATTATAGATTTTTCTCTCTTAATCAAGAAAAATGAGTATAAATTATTTGAAAGCTGGAAATGATTATTCCATTAGTGGGTATTTTTCAAACTTAAGATGTTGGCAAATGATTACAAGGACAATGTCTATATGTCAAAGTTGATAAATCTCTGTTATTGCTATGGCATGGAAGAATCAACAGCAGGTTTCTACTTCATTCACATGTGAACCTCAAAGGTTGGCTGAGCCTGTTGGCTCTGCGTGGACACAAGAACAGTTCCCATTACAATTATACTTGGTCTCTTCTGACCAATTTTAAGCAATTTGTTCACTTTGTGTACTAAATTGACCTTAGATATATCCTTACAACTCTACATAGATTTTTTGTATCAGTTGCTGCGTATTTGCAAACGGTGTATGAGAACACATTGTGTCTCAGACTGGTAGAGGAGGACCTTCAGGAAGACTTAAAATGTCTGCATTCTTGGTCATTCAGGCATCTGTACAGCTGTGTGCTATGCCTGTATAGGGGCATCTTATTCCTCCTCTAAGCAGTTTTCATCTTTTCTTGGGGAGATGGTTGTGGAAGCACATAATCTTTTTTTGCATTTAACTTTTTGGTCTTTTTATTTTAGATACATGACAAGAAAGCAGTGATCAAAAGTTCTGAAGTTAAAACTAAACAGATGTGAGATTCAGCAGGACAGGAAAACTTTTCAAAGTGAAGGTGAAGTTCTGAATGATAGAAAATTTGTCTAATAAGTCCATCTGCCTGGCTTGACTTCTGTTTGAATGCAGTTTGGTTGGAAGATTTTGTACTCTCTAATTCTAACTGAATTTCAGGTTCCTTGTTATGTTTACAGAGTCTAAGTGCCAAGTCCTCGGTTAGGAATACTGACTCAGTATCAGTTAAGAGACAGAGTTTAAGGCTGCATGTGTTCAGGGCGAATGACAGCTAGTTGGAGACATCTTTGGAAGGGTAAGAGAAAGTATGTTTTAATTAATTACTAGATGAGATTGAGGTAAATGTCTGTGAGTGTGCAGTGCACTATGGTACAGAGCAGGGATTACTGCAAACCACTGCTGAATGCTAAACCATAACTGTTTTACAGCTGAAAATCATTTATGTAATCCATTTTCTTTTCCATTGCAATAGATGAGGAATTTGTGTATGGTTATTTGCCTTGTGAAGAATAGCATAAAAATGCATAGAAGAAGGGGCCATGAATACAATAGAAAAACATTTCCTGGTCTTTCCTGTTACTGTTACTATTGTCATGGATCTTATAAAGAGTATTTTGACAAAGAAACCACTTAAAATTGAGAGACAGAGGCTGAGTTTGCAGAACTGTGAATTAAGAATTTAATATAAGCTTCAACAGTCAAAAACCAACTACCAGTATGCAGATGTTTGCATTTCACAGTATTCTTTGAGTGCTGTCATCACTCTTAACTGCAGTGAGGAGGAAGGGCATATATAAAATTTATATCTGTCATGTAGTGCCAAAAGCACTTTCAGTAGTTCTGAGGAAGTACAATGTGTAACTGAATGACTTCAGACTGCAAGCTGTTTTATGTTCTATTTATTCATAATACTTCTTAGAATAAGGGGTTAGAGACCTTAAAGAGAACCATAATGTATGGCAAAATACCCTTGGACCAGTAAAAAGATGTAGAATTTCATGCTCAAGGATGAAGCTTTGCTTGTTTAACTCATCATTGTAATTGTCTTGCTTAACATAGCTTGGACCTTACAGTGCCACAACAAATAATAGTAAGTGTTAGATTAAGTTTAGGAGATAATTGCCCTCTTCAAAGATACTTTGAGGCATGCTAGAATTATTACCTTGAATTATATAGGTAATTAAAAATAGGAGATCAAGCCAAAGAGAGCAGACATTGTCTCTTATCACTTCATTCATGCCAGTGGTCTAACTACCTTCCTTCAATTGTGCTTCAGAGGCTGGAGGGGAAAAAACCCACCAGAATTGATTTTGCCACTCATGTGTCATGGGAAAAAACCTCAAAATTCCCCACCTTTCGTGTCACACGTAAATGATTGGCTAGAAGTTTTAAGTCATTTTTAGGAGACGTATCAGACACTGCCTGAAGTTCTAGCAATTTTGTCGATTTTTTACACAAAAATCTGTAAAGGAAATATAGCACAGACAGTGAAAGACAATAGCTAGAGTTTCACAGTTTGATTGTTGCTTTCTCTTAGTTTGAGATGAACTCACTCCATAGCAGATGGCATTTCAGCTGAGCACTCTGGACAATGTGTAGGACTATTGAATGCTGATGAATCCCTTCAGGAGGCCCAAGAGCTGAGAAAGGCTTTGTTCAAAAACTACACCCGGGTCCATCATATAGCTCAAAACCACCTGGACTTACCTAGTTGTACTAAGTATTATGTTATTATACGTACATAGAAGAAGAAATGGCAACTAGATTTTACCACTCAAATGTTGAGTAACAGGGAAATTTATGTTTGAAGGTAGAGGATGTTGCTAAACAAACTTAATCTTCAAGGAGGTAAAATGTGAATGTTGAACACTGACTTTTGTGCAGGGTAGAGTTGTCCAGTGAAAAAGGCACTTGTCTTAAACTCTGTAAAACTTGATTAAGGTTTTTTCTTCCTATAGACTTTGAGACAACATTAAATAAATACCTCAAGGTATATCCATTAGTATCAGTGTAGCAAAGAAATAAACAGGGTTTTTTTAACTGTTTTATTAAGCAATAGCACAGGTAGCCAAAAATAATTTACTCAATTTTTTTCCTCAGGTACTTTGAAATAGGAGACTTGATGGAAGTTGAGAAACATGTGTAGATCCTTGCTTAAACAATTAGTTGAGCACACAGAAGCTTCAGTCATAGAGTAATTGTACATTGCTAAATGTAAGCATGAGGTTATTATTTGTATTCTTAAGCTAAGGTAGAAATACTTCATTGAGCTGAAGACAAACAAGATTAAATCAGTAAATTCACAGGGATTTGAATCACTTCAGTACACCACAACTCTACAAAAGGTGTAGAAATGGAATTTAGACTAGACAATGCAACAGGTAATTGAGGGATGGGGCAAACTGTATGAACTCTGAGACAATCATCTTTATTTAAACTCCAGAAAAAGTTTGTGAAGTATTTGTATTTGAAAAAGTTAGTAGATAAAACACTGAGTGAAAAGAGTGTGCCAATAAAATGTCTTTGTCTTCTGCAATAAAGGAAATAAATGATAGTAGCACAAAAGTTACAATAGAAGACACCATGCATCAAGAGAGCTCTTAAAAAATACATTGTAGGGAACAATTGTGCAGTGGCAGGGGGATGAATTAGATGACAAAAAGAAAATTCACTTGAAATACCTGAAATGAGATTTTATTCTTACTTGCCACAACTGGAACAGAGGAAACTGTACATTTATATGAGCAAGATACCAGCATCACATAAGCAGAGTTGATACACATGTACTGTAGCTAGTGACTATATTTCAAAAAATGATCATTAGGAATAAGTAAGACTCATTAAAAAAAGTATTCAGAAGTGACATATGTAAACAAAGAAGGCAAGATTCTCTGTATTTTCTGGCCACATCAATTAAATATGTTGGGTTTACATGTACTTGAGAAAATTTTTAACATCCTATGTGCGAACACTGTGGGATCTTTCATAAGAAACAGCACCTTGTAGATAGATATCTGACCTTTAAAAACCAAAATTGGAGGTAGGCTAGGCAATACTGAAGAGACAAGAAATTCAGCTTTCTATCTTGGGGTGGCACTTCATTGTAAAAGTGACTCCAACAGAACTGTAAATGATCCCAGCCAGCTCTGCCAGTGCCTTTATTGACAGAGAATGTATTCCAGCACCTGAACAGAATGAGCAGAGCTGGGTGTTGGTAGCAGGGTCCACAGTAGTCGCTGTCTAGGGAAAGTGGCGAGTCAGGTTCAAGGTCTACCCAGGGAGTACTCTCAGGAGCAGGAGGAGATGAGAGCAAAGACAGAGCTGGAAGAAAGATTGCAGCCTACAGCCCTCCAGAGAACATGACTGAGAACCGGCACTTCTGCTGCACCACTCAGGTGGGGTCTGATGGCTGCAGGCTGAGCTGAAATTGGAATCCTGGTTTATGGACAGGGTGTATGGATGAGGGCTGGACAGGGCCAGTGAGGCTTTTTGGTGCCAAGACTCTTGAGTCCTTTGATTTTTAGCAGACTCTGGGGATGGTGATGACAACATATCTACAGTGTAAACGCCTAAATTGAGCTAACCTAAGCTAACCAGCCTCATCAAAAGAGTATTATTATGGTATTATTGGGCTAGGTGTCAGGGAGGACACTATTGAAGTCTTTTGAAGCTGAGTAGGAATTTTAGGCTCATGTAATTTATTTAGTGTCTTTTTTTTTTTTCCTTTTAAATGAGAAGAGGTTCAAAAAAGGGCCTGTCTACAAATATAGACAAAGAAGATAGCCATTAGAATGTGTAATAAAATACAAAGAGTGAAATGGTTTTGTATCACAGAGCTGCGTTCTATCTTCAGTGTCATGAAAGACAAGAATGGTCAAAAACCAAAAATACTGAAATTCAAGTCCTGATTTGAGTTACATTTTCATAAATATCTTTAAAAGCTAATTAAGAAAGGACCACTTGCTTTGCTTATTCAGGTTTCCTTTTAACACATAACTAAATCAGTCATCTACCTTGTCTGTTGGCTATTAGCTCTCTGGAATATTTTTTTCTTATGGGTGGTGTTGGTGATGGGGCAGCTCTTAATGTGCAGGTGCCCCTCAACAAATCACTTTAACAACTTCATTAAGTCACATTAATCCTCACTCCTCGTCATCATCTTTCATCTTACTAGCAACACACAGTGGCAAAGTAACCTATCAAAGAAATTGTGTAAAAACTTGCAGCAATAAGTAACAAGTTTCCATAGATACATAGACATCTTTTACTGATAGTTAGACATTTGCATGTTATAGTTTACAACACAGTTTTTTCTTGAGATTTTCTCAAGATTTCCTCAACAGCAGAAGGAAAATGCTGCACATCACTTTTCTGGATTTGAGGGGGTTCATGCATGAAAAAACACTGAAATGCTATCATGATATGGATTTGTGTCAGTTCTTCACTGAAAGACTTGGAGAACATCGAGTACCTAATTTACAATTAGTACAATTTATAGGTCACAGGAGAAAATTCATTTTTCCTTCAGTAATAACTCATGAGTGTTCAGATTACTTGCAACACATTTTTGCTGGGTGGAAAGCAGCCTCTTTCTCTCTTCTGAACTGTGGCCTTCTACTCTGTTTTCATCCTTTTCCCATCATTTTATTCCCCTTTCCCTCCTTATTCCTGAACTTCTAGTCTCACTGATAGTGAATCTTCTTTTGATCCTCTTAATTGATCAAAGCCTTTGCATGAATCTTCCCCTTCTGTAACTGCAGAAGTCGTAATAAACTCTGACCCTCATGTGAAGTTTTTCTGGTCATTTGCCTTTTGTTTTTCAGTCTCGCAAGTTCGTTTACTTCCACTGTTCTCTCTAGAGAAATATCTAATTTTAGAAGCGTTTTGTTTGTTCTTTGGGTTTTGGGTTGGGTTTTTTTTGTTTGTTTGTTTGTGGTTTTTTTGTTTTGTTCTGTTGTTGTTGTTTTGGGGTTTTTTTTTGTGTGTGGGGGTGGTGTTGATGCTGTTGATTTTATTTTTTTTTTAATGTTTATCTTTTCTTTATTTATTTCTGTTTCCTTCTTTGAAATATCTTTTTGCACTGCATGAAACATCTGAGTCACTTGTTAGTGTTTCTTGCTGAAGTCCATTACAGCCTTTTCATCTGCTACGTTACTGAGGATATTTTTCCCCCTGCATCCTAACTTTCTTTAAGAACATCATCTACACTCTTCGTTTACCCCTTTGGTATTTTTTGCTCTCTTTCTCTATCTGATCATACCCATTTCATGGAGGCTTCACAATCAAGAAAAGCCTCCAAAAATCTCAAACTACCTCCCAAATCCCTTGTTTGTGTTCAGTATTTCAACTGCAACAGCTGGAAGAAGCAGAACAGGCATCAAATGCCATTTCCCTAAACTATCTCATTAAGTATTTTAATTTGCTATCTTGATCCTCATATCAGAGCAGCTGCAGCTGAATTTGGGTGACACAGTACGGGCATATTATTTGGTAAGTGTGAAATAACATAATTGATGAAGGAGAGAAGAGCATTTCTAGAATGAACAGACACCATGGAACGGTTTATATAAAGCTCAAGAAAATTGACCCAATCATCTGATACACATTTCTACTAATAATATTTTAGGCAGGAAAGTGTTCCCCCTGACACGCATGACAAATACTGTTACGGTATTTTCTTGCCATTGCTCTGCTCTGTGTCACTGGCAGCAGAGTTATTGTTAGGCTCAGACAGAGCTATTTATACTTTGGGATTTGCAGTGCTCCACTCCCTACCAGCATTCCCCTACCTGTTCTGGGAAAGAGACAGACAAATAAAGG
>JAWWMO010000001.1:96933469-96953965 GCA_035047845.1 Dendrocincla fuliginosa
ATCTCATTAAGTATTTTAATTTGCTATCTTGATCCTCATATCAGAGCAGCTGCAGCTGAATTTGGGTGACACAGTACAGACATATTACTTGGTAAGTGTGAAATAACATAATTGATGAAGGAGAGAAGAGCATTTCTAGAATGAACAGACACCATGAAACGGTTTATATAAAGCTCAAGAAAATTGACCCAATCATCTGATACACATTTCTACTAACAATATTTTAGGTAGGAAAGTGTTCCCCCTGACACGCATGACAAATACTGTTACGGTATTTTCTTACCATTGCTCTGCTCTGTGTCACTGGCAGCAGAGTTATTGTTAGGCTCAGACAGCAGAGCTCAGCTCAGCTCAGCTCAGAGCTATTTGTACTTTGGGATTTGCAGTGCTCCACTCCCTACCAGCATTCCCCTACCTGTTCTGGGAAAGAGACAGACAAATAAAGGGAAGGAAAAAAGTAAATGCTGACCTTTTAAAAAAATATTTACGCTATTCCTAGTCATAGTAAGAACATAAAACTGACTTACTATGGCAGTTGGTTAAGTGGTTTAGAATGCAAACTAAGGGGCAGGAGTGGCTGCAACATGGAAGGTACTAGCCAAACTAATCAAATGAATCATGACTTACTTAAAAAAAAAAAAAAAAGGTAATAAAAAAGCAAAATGAACAAAACCTAAAAAAATCCCCAACAAACGAAACCCACAAAAATCCAAAATTATTTTGTATTAATCAAATCACAGGCCTGAAGTAACCTTTCATGAAAATAATGCTGATCTCAAAGTTCTATATAAGGAAATGTTAAAACATATTCATCTCATCTGCAGCCCCAGGAGATCCTCCTGTGTTCTTGTTTTTCATGGGAAGGAGATTCTAGCAGGTTATAGTGCTTCTAAAGGGGAAAGCCTGTTTTTCACTATACTGTACAAATGCATTTTTAAGCTGAAAATTAGGAGAGAGAGTCAAGGTTCTTTCCTTTTTCCATTACTTTCTGTTATCTGGAGAATAGCTAAGATCTCTGCATCCATTTTGCATTCTACCAAAACAAAAAAATATTCCCATTGCTTTCCTAAAAATCTTCTTTTCAAATTCAAGTATTCTTGCTGACAGGAGAACTGTGAAATGAAGCTTGGATTTTGCATAAAGGTACAAACTGGCAGATGGATGGTTTTCTATGAAATACCATAACCTTGAACAAGTCCACATAAAACAGAAAATAGACTTCTTGAAATTTTCTTAGGGATAAATTTATATTATTTGTACTGGAGTCCCTGCTGATGATCTGTAAGAGAGCACCATATTACTTGGAAATGTTTGTCTTCTTCAACTCAATTTTTTACTCTGACAATAGTAACTCTTCTCATATGTTGTCATTTATACTTAACTGATTCAGTTTTAAAAAGTATCTTTTTTTTTCTAAAAGAATTTTTCAAGTATCCTAGTAGCTTTATAAAAGTAACGAAAAAAATAAAGTCATTCAACTAGCTAAGACTCCTAAGGAAGAGTAATTCACCTTTTTCTTCAACTGTTTAAAGTAAAACCAATGATTGTTCAATATTCTTCATCAGTGCACAAAATTTCAGGCAACTACATTTACTAAATTTCTATTTTTCACTTTTAAAGTAACTTGGAAGAGCTGTTTCTTTGGTTTTAGATGTACTTCCTGCTACTTAAAGGCTGTTGTACTAATAATTTTCAGATTAATGATTTTGAATACTTCGTTAGCATTCCATGTGTCTAGGGTGTGTTTTTTTGACATCTAAAATTTGAAAACCTTGTGAAGAAAATAATTTATGAAAAATTCCTGGGGATGGTTTTGGTTGATGCAAACTTGTCTGTCTAAAATATTTGAAGAAGTTGCTTAGGACTTCCTTACATCTCTGTCCCATACATTTGCTCAGTATAAGGAAAATTACTCTCTGAATCTTACAGATCTGTTCTTTTCACTCAGAATAACTGCATCCACTTTATGTAAGAGAGAAATGGTTGTCACCAATTTTTTTTCTCTTAAAAAATGCATTTTTGAAGGACAGAGAAATAACCCAAGCAGAATACAAAACACAATTCTGAATAGGTTTCTCTTTGGATTTTGCCATCTTTGTTTTATTACATTCTTAGGGGTGTTCTTAACCGATTAGCTGTAAGTGTGTTCCTAATCTGTTACTGACTCACGTGGAAAACGAGTACATGCAAATCAAGATTATTTTTTTTCACAAGCAATAAAATAAAGCTTTTCTCTTTTCAATGAGTTTTTGTTATAATATAGATTGAAAATGACCAGGGTTTTTTTGTTGTTGTTGTTTGGAGTTCTTTGGTTGGTTTTTGTGGGGTTGGATTTTTTTGTTTGGTGTTTTCTTGGTGGTTTTTTGTGTTTGTTTGTTTGTTTTGTTTTTGCGCCAACATTATCCTCTGTCTTCAGCATGCCATCAGCTGCTGCTTGGTTGAACTGAAAATTACATGGACCATTCAGCAAGTAAATATTCTTCAAACAAACCTTTAATGAGTGTCTGGATTATTTCCATGAAATTACTGTAGATAGAATTTTTTTTCCAGGGAAACACGTATTCTTCCATGTTGTTTTTACCTAAGATTTCCAAATATGAGAGATAGCATAACAAACATAACATAACATATAACATAACATAGCATAACATAACATAACATAACAACATAACATAACAACATAACATAACATAACATAACACAACACAACATAACATAACATAACATAACATAACATAACATAACATAACATAACATAACATAACATAACAAACACTATTGCCTAAGACTTGAAAAAAATAAGGCATAGCATAACATAATATTTCCTACTTTAACAGCATAGTTTCTATACCCACAGATTCTTCCCCTTTGGGACTTTCTTCAACAAGAAAACACCTGTAAATGACCAATCCATTTTTTTCAAAGATGATAGTGATGAAGAATTCAGTGATGTCAGCTGCTACAATACAGCAGATAATCTTGACTTTTGAACAGAATTCAGTGGAAGTTTCTCATAGCACTCACTCTAGATAATGGGCTCAGTCATGAGACTTCTGTCTTCAGCAGTCTGACCATCGTTGTATTTTTCCTCCAGCAGTTATTCAGTCTGATTATTAGATATTCAGCAATGTGCAGTCCTTTCTATTTTAGTGGATGGTTAACACTGTAGGTTTTATCCTTAAGGGTTTAAAATCACTGCTAGTTTTGGTTTTTTTCATGGTTTCCCCTGAAATACTGTATGTTCTGCACAGTTCTTTATGCAAGCCTCTTCTAGCAACAACTGATTCTCATAAACTAATGTATGTCTCTGAATATCATTCAGTTATTCTCCACCTACAGTAGGACATAAAGTGCTGTCTTTTGACTGTTGTAATAATGTAGCAACATAAGATATCCAGGCACTTAAAACAAGTATCTAAGAAAAAATGCAAATTTTCACTGTGAGAACAATAGTTACAAATTTTTAAACGCAAAATGAATATTTTTATTAGCTCTTTGAGGAATGCAAATAGTGATAAAAATATTATGTACAGTTTCATTATAGTAATCAAATAGTATTGTCTCTGCTATATATAGCTGTATAAAGTACTACAAGAATTTTACAACTGAAACCTTTTCTAAATTGCTAAATTATTGAAGAGCTGAATATATACATGTATGTGATTTCTACTACATATAAGATGAGAAGAGAACCTAGCAAGTCTAAATTATTTTAAAGGTAAGGAAAGCAGGAAAATAGGATCCTAAGAACAAGAGTTACCTGAAGAAAGCAATTTTCAAGTGAATTGCAGCTTTTATGTGCTACTGTGTAGAAATGTTGAAGAAAGTGAGTTGGAGTGTGGGAGCTGACGATGGCTACAGAGCAACATGTTCGAGACACAGTAGAAGTCTGTGGGCAATTTGTGTTGGTATGCTACACACAAATGGCTATCATCAGAGGCGTCTGAATTCAGGGAGGGACTAGACAGACATGTTTAACTTGTTCTTCTACAGAAAGAAGAAACAAAATATTATGAACAAAGGAGATGACAGTAGCAGCAAACCTGTAAAGCTACTGTCTTGGGTTAAATTCAGTAAAATAAGGTCCAGGCAATAATGCATCCATAGCTTCTATCAACTTCAAGAACTGCTTCTCAGAAAACACCAGTTAACCAGCAGTGAAGAACAGTGCTATTGTAACAGAAATTATACACCTACCCAGTGTGTCACTTCTTCTTGAAAATATTAATATGTCTTATTGAGAGACTTTTGTTTAATCTCATAACTGCTACCTGTCTGTTGGAGGTACTGTTCTCTGTATGAGAGGATAATTAGATGGGTGAAGGATAATAAAACAGAAGAGGACTCTGTTAGGGAGATTGAACACTGAACAATTATGTTCATAGCAGATTTGCTTGAAGTAATGGCAACCTATTCTAGTTTGAGAGTACTTAGAAGTACAACTTCTGTAGTTTTTGTTTTTCTTAACACGTAAAGAAAAGATGCATCCTAAGAGTCAATTTATTGTACAAGTCAGAGAACTGGACAATAGCAGGAAAAACGGACTCAAAGTATCAGTGAAGCATTGGGACAGGACCTTTAAGGGTGCTGCAGGCTTAGAGTCCGCCTGCTGTTTCAGAAGGGGCCTGATGTACTTGGCTGTGGGGGAACCCTGACAATTTCACTGCTAATTTCATTGTGGAAGAGACATATAGTTATCTTTTTATATAAAGCAGGTTTACTGTCCAGCTGCTTTGCAGAACATAGGTACTGTTAATTACCGAGAGATTAATTTGATCCTTGTACTTAACCCTCTGACAAAATGAGATTTTATATCAGCTGAGAGAGACTGGGAGAGAGCTCTCTCTTTTTAATATTGCACTTTATACAGTTCATCAGCTTTACAGATTAGAAATCTGACAGCTTTTAATGTCTCCTAGTATATTGCGCTGGCTGCTCCACAGCCACAGCCACTGACAGATATGCTTTAGTTTTTATAATGCTTAAGAAATAGGTGTCTGAAGTCTGTGCTGCTGTGTCTCTAGCTCCACGTGAAGTTCCAGATCCTTGCAGAAACACTGCTGCAGTGCAACAGATAAATATTGCACAGTAACAGACTTTGGTTTCCCGAAGCTCAGTGTTTTGCACTGTATAACCATGGCATCCATAGCTGCATAGCTAATAAACTAGCATCAGCTCTCCAAAACACTAGCAATGTCATTCAGACATGATAAGATGCCACACATGCCTTGTCCCCAGCCCACCACTTGATTTTGCAGCATGCCATATGCTGTGTATAGCCAAGCCTGAACAATTTTTTAATCTGTGCAGGAAAAAAATCATGGTACAACTCCCTTATTTCTTTCCCCAATTTCTTACCTATATGAACTGCTTGTACCAACTTGCATTAATTCAGAATTCCCCACTTTATATTGCTGTCTGTAAGACCTTGTGCAGACCTGGTGCTACAATGCCCAACACCAAAAAAAAGGTGGCTGAAAATCTTATTTTTAATGTCATTCAGCACAAATGTACCTTGAAAGATAGATGTGCAGTAAGACAGCTTGACCACAAAATTCTCATGTGCATGGTGTAACTGGAATTTCTTTCAGCTGACATTTCAGTAGTTATGTAAATTTTTTCTGCTGTTCTGTCAAGGTGTTATAGTGCCCTGAATCAAATTCTCAGGTGTGACAAATGTTGCATGGTCTACAAAGGCACACATTGCACTGATTAATCAAGCCCTTTGGCTTTTTATGTTATTCACTGTCCATCCTGCCAATTAAACACCTCTAAGGAGCCTGAAGCAATGCTTAGTATAAAATTACATACCTTTCCAGAATACAAATTCCAAATCTCAGTAAATGAGAGGCATATTTCTGGGAAATGTTCTGTCTGTGCATACATTCAGAGAAATTTAAGTGACAGTGTTAGTTTTGTTTGTTTGCTTTAATTCTGAGAAAACAACAAAAGATTCAAGTGTCAAACCTACCTTTAAAAATGTTACTGGAGGTAGATGAAAGAATGCTGTCTTTCCTTGCCTTGCCTTAACTTGCTTTGCCTTCCTTGCCCTTTCCCTTGCCTTTTCCGCAGTAAGACTGTGCCATTGCAGCTGTCACAGCCAGAGACTTTTAAAACCTGCCATGTTCTATCGTCTGTACCAGCAAGTCACTGTCAGCCCTTAAAGCTCCTTCCCCTTTGCTGAATTCCTAGAAGCATTCAGAGGGTTTTCACTCTCTAATGTGTATAATAGCCATCACCCACCCGACCCTGATTTAAGCGCAGATGAAGTGAACTTGAATTTGTCACTGGATTGGTTCCTAAAGGTAAAATCTCTTGTAATGTGCTGGGGTAGAAGAATCTGTAAAGAATCTTAAGGTCACCTACTGTCCTTTAAATTCGTGTAGTCTAGAACTGCAGCCTGTGACTCTTTCATCTGCTGAAACATTTTTTTGTTTAAACCTTTTTTGCTTTTTTAAAAGTTGAGTGTGATACAGTTACAGCATGGCATGTACCAGTGTATCTCTGCCCTTCCCACATTTTCTTGTGCTTTCCATTCTGTTGAATTGATGAATTGCTTAATAAATATTAACCACTGTAGTGCTTATAAATCTGAGAAAGTCTGTTACGAGATTAACAAGCTTTCCGTGATCTTAACAAAGTTCAGCAAAAGACCTAAAGGAGATTTTTTTCCTTCAGTATTTAAAAAATTGATGTTATCCAAAAATTATTTTTTTTTTACAATATGGTGTTGAGGATACTAATGACTTTCCCAATGTTTGTATAGTCTCAAGTGGGCTGGTAATCTGATATCATAGACCTCAGCTGTTGTGTATCCTACTTCTATTAAGAATAAAATAGAGATTATTTTACTCTAATTAATTATTCTTTGGTCCATTTCTGGAAAACTATACATGTGGGTGTACGAGGGACAGTGTGTTTCAATGGAAGTGCCTGTCTGTTCCTGCCTTCCATATCTGTTTTGTGATGCTTGAGGAAAATAGTAGTCATTTTTTGTTTACACCTTTCTTGTTAAGTATTTTCAGATTCTCCAGTGTACATCCTATTCCAGAGTGCTTCTTGAAGGAACCAACAGATGTTTGCTTATTCTTATTCTAAGAAATAACAAGGATTTTTAAACAGTGAAAATACAGATTGAAGTTACACTAGGGTGGACAGTTCAGTTTCTGTTGACAGAAAATTGTTGAGAAAGAATGACCAATCTATAAATGAAGAACTTTGGTTCCCATTTTGCAAAGTAGTAGTGTCGCCTAAGAATTGCAGTACTGTAACAGTTATTTATATTTGTAAAAAGTCATCTAGTGGCCTAAGAGATGCTAGTTTAGCATCCATTATGTTTTTTCATGCATCCCGTTTAATAAAATGAGAAACTCTGTCCCAAGGTGTTTGCAATGAAAGCATGTGGCAGAGGGCAATGGGTTAATACAACAAAGGGAGGAAGAGAGAAAAAGATAACAATGGAACTATTTTGATTAGCAAAATGAGAAGCAGACATGGCCCAGCAGTGGGTGGGTATGGTCAAGGGTCAAAGATGCGTTTTAATAGGCCTTGAAGAAGACTTAGTAAATATTTATGCAAATCTTCTTAACACTGTTTATGTACAAACAAAAAGTTCTTTTAAGTCTTCTGTGATTTAGTTAATCAGAATTCTTCCAAAGGAATGAAATTATCATAATTATTTCATAAACGTGTAGTATGAAAATCACTATGTTTTTCTTATTTTTGTTGTGCTCAATTTTGTTTTACTCTCTCAGAATACTGCAGTTTCTGTACAGAGTGTCTTTTCTGCCTTTGTACCAAAAGACTTATTTCCTGTGGTGTAAATTGGCATTTTCTAAGACTAGGGGACTTTCATTTTACCATTTTATCACCAGCTGTTTTGTGTCTGTAAATTGCAGGTGATTCTGTCTGGAAAGTCTTCTTCTTCACCCCAAACTTCAGTCCTGAGCACTCCAATGGTTGTTATGATTCTCATGTTTGCTTCTGCCATGGAGGATTCATTACACGGCATGATCCCCCACTGCTCTTTGATCTGTCAAGAGACCCTGAAGAGAATGTCCCACTGACTCCAGAAACTGAGAGCCGTTTCTACGAAATCCTCAGGGTCATACACCTAGCAGTAGACAATCACACCAGATCCCTTCATGCTGCTCCTAACCAACTCTCATGGGACAATCTTCTCTGGAAGCCATGGCTCCAGCTCTGCTGCTCATCTGTCTTTCAGTCTTGCTACTGTGACTATGACTCAGAAGGGAGTCCACTGGAGGTGCATTCAGGATAAACAAGCTGCAATTCCCTTTTAGAAAATGGAACAGGAGAGTGTGTATCTGACTTGAGCCACTGTGGTACTAGCCTTAAGCAGGTTTTGTTGTATCAGTGGAGGACTGGTCCTCCAAATACATGTGGGAGTAGAAGACAATTTCAGTCAAGAAAATATGCCAGAAAAGGGAGGGCAAGACCCACCTTTTCTATCTTTATCATTGAGCATGAAGGACATGTTGCCATCCTCATCTACAAATGAGTAGGCTGTAGGCATTTTCTATGTGAGATAATTTTCTAGACCTTCAGCTTCAGCTTTTTTCTTTTACAGCAAAGAATTTACCTATGGTTTCTGTCAATCACAACTACTAAATGTATGCTTGCCTGTCCTTTTTGCTAAATGTTATCCACCATTAGTAGGATGTAGCTCTGAGTAATTAAAAATAGGGAGATAATAAAGGAGAGGTCCACCTGTGACTGTCATTTGGTAACTGATAGGTTAAGAGCAGACTTGCAAAAGTATGTCTGTCAAACATCATGGATATGAAAAATTAACAGATTGACAACAGTCTAACTTTATATGTGCCATAAAAATGTACAGAACTGCGTAGTACAAATCATTGAATTCATATTAAAATTATGTTCCCCAGCATCCCCACTGTCCTATTGCATGGCAGCAATCTTTGTTTCAAAAGAACAATTGCATGAGTTGTGTGCTTGAGTGTGTACCATAAGTCTCCAAATATATATATACATATACATGCAAGCCAATCGATAACCCACAAATCCTTCGATCCCTGATGCAGGCACTCCCTTATGATCACAACCCAATGGTAAAATAAAAGATTTGGTCCATACTTGATATTTGAGTTCCAAATTCGCAATACTACAAATGTATCTTTCTACTTACCATACCTATTCTTCTGTTGATGAATGTAATCACAAATAAAAAAATTTAGTCTTCCTTTAAATATCTTTGCTAGATTTTAAGATGTCTGAATAGGATCTATGATTTTCTGAAAATAAACTGGGGCTTGAGTACTTAAAGCCAAATATAACAGTCTCAGAGTTCTTAGCAAGGTCTTGGGAAATCTACTGTACTCCAGGGCTAATTTCTGTATCCATTTTTATCTTCATCTTATTCAGGCACATTTTCTTTCCACTCCACAGGCAGACAAACTATTTTTTTTGGCAGATTGCAGATGAAAAGAACATATCTGCAAAATACTAAAATGATTTGATGCCTGATAATAGAAGGTGACTTGTTCCTTATCAGAAAGCAACAGTTAATTCCCACATTACAATGTATTAAAACCTGTTTGGTGCAAAAGTGATCTGTGATGATAGTAATGCAATAGCTTCAGTCAACCAACATTAAGGTTGTGACCTGGTTCTTGTGAGCTATTGAAGCCTGTCCTGTAAAATATATTGTGATATATGGTGTATTTCTCTTTCTGTAAAACCTAGGCTTTATTTGATTTTTTCTGCTGCAGTTTCATTCAAAATTTCATCTTCCACAATATCCAGATGCCTGTCCTGGGAAATGTGCTTTCTTCTTGAAGTCCTATTTTTGATGTTTCGCCTTGTGTTCATGATCTTAAGTATGTCCTCTGCAAGGTCTCTGTAGGTGGCAAAGTCCTGTGTGTGCTGATATAGTCTGGTGAGGTATTTCCCTGATAACCACTCAGGACCTTGTACGTTGCATCAGGAAAGATGTCAGATGGACATTCCTATTGCATATTTCCCTCTATGCTTTAATTAAACACTGAATGTACTACATAACGCTAGGAAGCTAGCTAACTCCTGCTGCTGGAATACCAGTATTATTCTGCAGTGATAATGGCTGACTCTAGACATCATGGCAGGATCCATACATCCCAAATTTGTGGTCCTCTCCATGTGGCCATAGAACCCCTTGGAACAGCGTGCCGGAGCACCACAGTATGGAGGGATGCTCTTTCCAACTCCTGCAGCACTGCTGCAGCTTACATAAAATCTTTTCAGGCAAGTATTCCTGCTAAAGCATATCGAAAAAAAAAATCTGGTGTGTTAGGTTTACAGTGCTAAATCAGACAAAGTGTTTGGTGTCATTGGATTTATTGTGTTCCCACAGTTTCTGGGCTGTGACCTTAACAGGTATCTCAATTCATCCTCTCAAGGACATCCACATCTACTTCTTTTCATCAGGAAGATGCTATGTTGCTGTTATTTCTTTTATTTTCTTTCTGCAGGTGCAAGAATTGTTAGTTGTGTTAGGCACAACAGTTGTTCTGTACTGCCTCACTGAGGTCCAAAAATGGTAATTTTTCTACTGCTGTTATATATTTGTCTGAATATTACTTGTCTTTCATACCTTCCTTGTCTATCATCTTACCAATCTCCTTTCTTAAAACATCCACACCCCTCAAATATTTTCCGTCTATTTTTTTTTGCCACTCATTACTTCTGTTTGTTTGCCATGTTGATTGTGATGGCTATTTTGCCCTAAACAAGCAGAAAATGAAAAGTGGTCTATGTCAAAAGATTCAACTTCTAGGGCTCCTTGACACTGCCAACCTCCTGCTTGTTTAAGGTTTAGCAAGGATTAACTTTGCATTATGAAATACAAGAAATAAAAACACAACCAAGACACCATGAATAGTAAAAGCTATATTTTGTTTGTGGCAAAGGCTTCATAATTTCCAAAACATAATTTATTCCAACATTTAATACTTTGACTTAAGCAGGAAAATCTGAAATCCATTTTTAGAATTGTTCCTTCAGGAAACATTCTATTAAGAATAAGGCAGTATTTTTGATACTCTATGTTAATGCCATTTCCTTTAATGCCTAAAATAAACCTTCCCTGTATTGCAAATGTATTATACCTTTCAGTACTGTACCTTCTGTTCTGGAGAAAGCATGTCAGATTGTGATAATTAAAATAGTCTTGTTTATCTGCAAAATAAAATGTGAAGGACAGTATACCATTTGTGTAATGGCAGTGCCTGAGCTAACAGGGAAAAGTTTTATTCACAGCAGGTTGTTCCAGAACCACAGGATCACAGAATATGCCAGTAATAAGGGACCCACAAGATCTTGAGTCCAACACTTAGCTGTGCACAAGACCACCCCCAAGAGTCATACCATGCACCCAAGAATATTATCCAAACACTTCTTAGACTCTGTCAGGTTTGGTGCTGTGATCACTTTCCTTGGGGAGCCTGTTCCAGTGCCCAACCACCCTCTGGGTAGAGGACCTTTTTCTAATATCCAATCAAAATCTCACCTGACACCTCAGTCCATTCTCTCAGGTCCTGTCACTGGTCATCACAGAGAAGAGATCAGTGCCTGCCCCTCCTCTTCCCCTCACAAGACAATTTTAGGCAGTAATGAGGTCTCCCCTCAATCTCCCCTTCTCCAGGCTGGCTGCTCTTTTTTTTTTTTTTTTTTTTGTGATGGGATATACATGATGAACATCAGTATTGTAACATAGTGCCTGTTAGTAGGATATGTCAGTTTAAACTGGCAGTTAAGCTTCAGAGAGAAGCGTATTCCTCTACAGTACTGTTTTACAGTATCACAACCTAGTTTGGCACAGAGTCCCTCAACTTCCCCAGAGCAAGTAATTTAACTCCACTTTTCAGTTCCTCCACTGTACCCAAAGAAGAATAACAATATTTAACTGTTGGGAATACTGACAGCACAAAAAATGTTTGAAGTGTACTTTCCAGTACATAAGGCACCTTTTCTATAGAAGGTACAATTTAAATGCTGGAAAACTATGATGTAGAAGATCCGCCTGTACAAGAAGGTATTATGATACCCTTAACTTGAGGATTACAGATGAACTCTCTTTAGCACATGTGGGATCAGGGTCTGGAGCAGAGAGAATAGATGGCTAAAAATGATACACCCTGGGGATTCAGAGAAAGTTATGTCACATTTTTCTAATTATATTTATTGTCTTTTTTAGCAGTCACAGGAGTGAGTGTGGAGTAATAAATAACGTTTCCCCCCTCAGGGACTGGAAGTCACAGATTCTCGGCTCTTAAAAATAGAGATGTCCTGACTTGCCTCAAATTACTGTCAGAAAAAGCAATAATAATAAATAAATAAATAAATAAATACAATAGGAAATAGGATCCTCTGGATAGGTGTCAGCTCACTGAAATCCAGCAGAAAGTTTGCAGAAAACTAGGTGAATATGGTCTGTATCCTTCACAGCTCAGGGAGAATCATCACTTGCCAGCAATTGTTTGTTTCACATTGTAGTAATGTGAGATCTGGGAGTTCAAATATGTGGACAATGTTGCAAAAATTTCAGATAGCACCTCATACAGAAACAAATGGAAAAAGAAAGAAACTGAGTGCAAGCATAGCTAAAAAAATTCTATGTTCCAACAGAGTACATATATTAAAACATTGTTTCAATGCATGGTTTTGACTTAAATTAGTACAGTGGTTTTGACTTACATTAGACATAATAGTTCTGTGCTTAAGATGGACAATTTCATCTTCCTTTTCCTCTGGCATTACCTGTGCAGCATCCAAAATATGCTCTGAGAAGCCAGAGGCATCTACACTGCCTACAAGCAGTGTGGGCAGCCATGTGAGCAGGAGGAAATGCAGAGTGGGCAAAACTCTGCACTGGGAACCACCAGGAAGCAAATGGTGTCTGGGGGTTATCTCCAGCCTCAGGACAGAGGCTTGTGAGTTGCTGGTTCCTCTGGGTCTGTCAGGGACTGCAGGTGACCAGGAGGAACGAGGTCACCTCTGTGACTCGGGTCTGTCAGGGACTGCAGTGTGTTCTGCAGCAGGATCCTTCAGTATCAGGCTGTCATATGGAAGCCCACAGGATACAGGACCCCTCACCTTCAAATAAATACACCAAGCAGGCTGCTCCCAAACCATCATACAGGAGGTGACAGGTCTTAGTCTGATTCTCTGGGTCTAGGACAGCAACAGTTTCATGTTTTGTTCCCTGGAAAACCAGGAGACCTGAGCCAGGCTTTAGGGACTCCCAGTTTACAGGCTGCTAAAACTGCAAATAATTCAGGAGTCCTGGCAGCACGCTGACAGATCATATGGCTTTTCCAAAACATTTTGCTGTTCTTGGTAGCTTTCATTTACATCAAAACCATTAAGAATCTACCTAAAACTTCACCTGTGTAGCAAAAAAAGGATAATGCAAATTTTTCTTAAGAACCACCAAAATGGCTTTAACCTGCAAGTTCAGTACTGAGAACAATGAACTTGTGGCAACCAAAGGTGCAGCAACTGAAGGTTTCTTATGCATATGGAAAGATGCTGAATTCCAGACTCCGGCTGTAGTTTGTACTATTCTGGTTAGTAAGATAAGACTGGCTTGATTATCCACACATCTCTAATTGTACTGTCGAAGTTATGAAACATTACACAAGTTGGGGGATGTGGATTATAGGCTTTTCAAGGCTTATGCACAGTCTCCTAAATATCTTAAAAACATTCCTAATAAAGAATAGATCATGCTAGGTTCCCTATGTATATTAATGTTAGCCTTATCTATAAAAGAATGGTGTTGCAGTTACTTTCCTGGGAAAATAAAGCTATATTTGAAGATAACAGATTCAGCATGTGTGATCAGCTCAGTTATAAAAAAAACACCTTCCAGTGTTATTTATTCTATGGTTATCCAATAATAAAGTCTTTTTTATGCAGATAATACTTTATTGTACCAGATTTATGTGAAAAATACTGTGAAGTAGTTTAAATTATAAGGCAGACCTCTTCATTTTTACACTTATTTTAAGAGAATTTGATATGAAGTTGCTTTGGGTAACAATATTTATTCCAAAAGATTAGATACAAAGCATCTCAAAAGCCTTATGGACTGAAGTTGGACTGCAAGAGAATAACTTTTGTTTAATGTGGTCTTCACTGCTCATAAATAAAAAAAAAAACAAGTTATGAAGGAAAAAACCTTCAACTTTAAGAAAAGTTTGCCTGTGCTGTTAGTAAAAGGAATACTAGGAAAATAAAAGGAAATTTGTACCATGTGTGAGAATTTCTTTCATTTTTTCATCTTTTATGTTATAACTCCTCCTGCCAACCAGACAAAATATTCATGTTTAGGAAAATCTGCTGATTAGTTTGTAATTTTCAACCTTGCACTGTCTTATGTAATGCATTGGGAAGTAACTGATTAATATTAGTGCCCTGATAAGTGTTTGAACTTCAGGGAGATTGTTAGATAAGAATTTTAGATCCTAACACCTCCCTGTCTGATACATACGAAAATCACAATCATCCACTGACATGTCATCACTCACCAAAATTTTAAAAAGCATATTACCTGCAAAAGGAGCTGCTTTATCCCCATCCTTCTCCCCTATGATACTTACCAAAAATAATGGGAAGTCCTCTCTAAGATTTATGCTACTGAACCACAACTCTCTTTGATTATCTTTCAACTTAATTCAGTCACAAGAGGCCAGCACTAGCAGCTAGGCATTCTACCCTTTCTGGATTAACAACAAAGAGGAAAGTCTTTTGCCAGAGCTCTAGCAGCTTCATTAATGAATACTAAAGGAATGCTGCAGACACTTGGTTTTGCCCATCAGTTTCTGAGCACTTAGTATCAGACTATGTAGAGTTTCCATCTTCACATTTTAACCCATCCTTACTTTCAGCTATCTCCTGTGCTTTTCCTTTAGCTCTCCAGAACCATATTGGGAAATGCAGTTTCACTTAAAAAATGTGATTGTTTTATGAAAATATAAACCCTTTCTTTGAATGAAAGGTGTCAACTGTCTAACAGAAGCCATGACTTAAATGAATTGATCTCAGGGTACTGAGCCTCCAGTTTTCCTGAAGTGAGACTGCGCATTTACACTAGACTGACGAAGCCAAAAGAGTGCATAATCCGGAAAGAGGCAGAATAAAGGGACAGACATGGTATATTTATAGACTGGGACTTTGAGCCTGCTTTCCATCTTCTGATACCTGGCCATGGGCCCCAGCCAAAATCTCATTCCATACTGGCTAGCCTCGTTCTGATTGGGAAGAAAGTATAGAGTCAGTGGATCAAATTGACATTAGCAACTCCACATAGTGCCTAATTTAAAATTTATTGGCTGTAAAAGGCTGTAATGCAAAAGACTGTAAAGTTTATAAGTATATAAATGTATACATCTACAAGTCAGTTTAGACGAGGCAAGAATATTATCAAGAAGTTGAGAGAAGAAATCATGATCTAGAAAGGTGTACAGGCTGGGAATGAAAAAAAATAGCTCTTCATCTTTTGATTGAAACTGTGACACTGAGTAGTACACAATTTTAAATCCAGGGAACTAAGAAGAGGGTAATATTTGCTAGCGGTAAGGACACTCACCTCAGCTGCGGTGACAGCTTTGCTATGAAACTTCAAGACTGATTAAGTGTTTTTAATCACATGAGGTACACAGATTGCCTCTGGAGCAGAGAGGGACATACCTTATGGCTATGAAGTCACTTTCTGTCACTGTTACTCTCTACCTGACCTGGTGAGCCTGGGAGTCTGAGCTGCAGAGTGGCAGAGCTTGTACAGAAAGGGTAGAAAGTGCAGTGTACTTCTCCTTGCCCACTCTCTTTTCACACCCAGGCAGATGCTTAGGGATGCTTTGTTTTAACTGCATATCCCATCTAGAAAAATGTCAAGGAGGAAAGGCTTGAAAGAAATATCTATCTTCTTTGATCCCTGGCTTTCGAAAGAATACTGTACTTGTGCAGAAAGAACCTCATTCTTGCACTGCCAGTAGTGCTCTGAAAATAGGATCAAAGTCCTTAGATGTCATAGAGAGGCTATATTCCCTGGGTACAGAAGAATATATAAATCACTGTAGGTAGAAATGCAGTTATAGGTCTGAGATTTATTTTATCTAAGTTAAATAATGAAGATATCTAGAGCTGAGTTTGCCTCTATTTCTACCTAGGGCAGAGCAAAATAAGATGAGTCTAGTCTGGCTTGTATGGCTGTGTGAAGATTCTATTAGTTGTGCCTAATAATGTATTCTTTTCTTTTGCTTTTCCATAGATTAAAAAAAAAAAATGCACAGGATACAGTTTAAGCAGCATAAAAACCTCAAGACATTTGTTTTTAGGGAGTGGAATATTCCTTCTTTCTCCTGGAATCTTTAAAGTTGTTTTTTTTTTTTTTTAAAATAGTGAGGCATGTATGAAATTTCAATACTTTAGACAGCACCCAAATGCAGAAATAATCAGAGTTTTGCAACTATTTACCTAATTTTCACTTAAAGCACTTTCTAGGAGTAAAATTCATTTGCTTGGATTTTTTTACACTGACCTTCAGTTCTTTTTGTCTCTCCCATGCTCTGCAAGTAAATGAAGAAGTGTCTTATTGGAAGTATTTAAAAGAAGTGCCATCTTTAGAGGGGTCAAGCAATTTGTTTTTAAGGTCATATTAATTTTTTTATGCCACATTTTAATTATTTTACTATGGTGAGATATTTCAATTAGAATAGAGTTTTGCAAACAGCAAATTAAGATCTTTTCCAATTTGCATTTTTCTTTCAACATCAATTATTTTTGTGTTGAAAGGACTTGACTCGAAGAATACTGCTGAACTTCTGGAAAAAAGTAATGACATTAAATATACTATTCTCATTCTCTACTATAGTAAATGTTTAAGTGTTAAAATATTTGCATTTCTATATGCATATGATACATTTCCATCTTCTCGTATCTTCAGAAATATTTTGTAGTTAAGCAAACATATAAACTGCACTGAATTATGCATGAAAAAATATTTTAGGGCTCCATCTGCTAAGCATTTTTTTAAGTTTGTTTCTTAAGTTAAAAATGTTTATGCTGCATTATATTAGGTATAAAACTAGTTGCAGCAGCACCATAATGGGTTTTATTCCCTAATATTCTGTATTATCACATGACTAAGCACATATCTAGTAGGAACACAAGCAGAAAAATTCTAGTTCAGCAGGGCATTTAAACAGAAGCTTGCAATTTAGCTGCCTTCAACATTCCACTGTGTTCAGCAACTTTGCTGAGTGAGATCTTTCACCAAGAGAAGATACACAGATTAAGTCATGTATAATATTTCGCTCTTACTAACAGTATCTTTAATTTATTCTTAACAAAAACTATTTTGCATGTTTTAAATGCCAAGTGTTTCCAACCTTCCCCATTCCATAACTTTAGGTTGTGTCCATCAGATATTTGTAAGCTCGCCTCCAGTCTTGCTTATTGTTGAAAATGCAATGCAAGTTAGCATTTTTTTCTGAGCACAAGAGCCAATTACTTCTGTTACTAGGATACTGTTTACCATAAAGATCATGATGTAGAATGTACTGGCTAAAAAAGATAATAAAAAACTAACCAAAACCCCTCCTTTTCTGGAGGGATAAATCCAAAGGCATTGACAGTCAATTCCTATCCAGCTATAAAATGTACATAGGTAGCAAGAAGCAACACTGAATTTGTAATATTCCATTGTTAAAACAGAGGTAAAAAATATTCAAATGAGAGGTGAAAGAAGCTTTTCTCACATGGAGCTAGAGATGAGCTCAGCATTAACTACCATCACATTGGCTTATAGCTCGACAGAAATAAAATGCTGTTGGCAGGACAGCAAAAAAACTAAACTCTTGGAAAACTGAATTCAAGCAAAAAGTATATGAGGCTGTCAAGCAACCACAGAAAGATATTAAAAAAAAAAAAAATGTGCAACAGCTCTGTTTATGCTTGAATGGGAAAGTATATTTTAGAAGTCATGGCAGTCTGATGAAGCTTCCAGTGACTGGAAAAGGGGAAACATAACTCCCATTTCTAAAAGGTATAGAAAGGAAAACACAGATCAATCAGTCTCACTTCTGTGCCTGGCAAGATCATGAGGCAAATCCTCCTAAGGCATGTGGAAAATGAGGAGGTGAATAGCAACAGGTGACATGCCTTCACTAAGGGTGGGTTGTGTCTGACAAATTTGGTGGTCTTCTAAGATGGGGTTACATCATTGGGGGTTGAGGGAGCAGTGACTTCTGTCATCTACCTGGACTTGTGCAAAGCATTCGAAACTGTTCCACACAACTTCTTGGTCTCCAAACTGGAGAGATATGGATTTGATAGATGGATCACTCAGTGGATGAGGAATTGGTTGAATGGTTGCACTCAAATGGTTGTGGTCAATGGCTCAATGTCATGAGTGGCATTCCTCAGGGGTTGGTTTTGGGACCAGCGCTGTTTGACATTTTTGTGAGCAACATGGACAGTGGGATTGAGTGCAGCCTCAGGAAATTTGCAATAATAGCAAGCTGTCTGGTGGGGTCAACACGCTGGAGGGGAAGGATGCTATCCAGAGTGGCCTGGACAGGACTGAGAGGTGAAAACAAGTGCAAGGTCCTACATATAGCTTGGGGCAATCCCAAAACCAAATACAGGCTAGCTAGAAAAATGGATTGAAAGCAGCCCTGAGGAAAGAGACTTGGGGGTGTTGGTTGACAAGAAGCTTGACACGACCCATCAGTGTGTGCTTGCAGCCCAGAAAGCCAAGTGTGTCCTGGGCTGTATCAAAAGCAGCATGGCCAGCAGGTCAAGGCAGGGGTTTCTCACCCTCTACTCTGCTCTAGTGAGACTCCACTGGGAGCACTGAGTCTAGCTCTGGGACCCCCAGCATAAGAAGGACATGGACCTGTTGGCATGGATCCAGAGTGGGGCCATGATGGTGAACACAGAGCAAGAACACCTCTCCTGTGAAGACAGAAAGAAAGATTTGGGGATGTTGAAACTGGAGAAGACTTCATGCAGAACTTTTAGCAGCCTTCCAGTACCTAAAGGGAGCTATTAGAACTGGAGCGAGATGTTTTAATAGGGCTTGTTGTGATAGAATAAGAGGTAATAGCTTCAAATTTAAAGGCAGCAGGTTTAGATTAGGTATTAAAATTCTTTCCTGTGAGAGTGGTGGAACAGGTTGCTCTGAGAAGCTGTTAGTGCCCCAGTGCTGGATATGTCAAAGGCCAGGTTGGGTGGGGCTTTGAACAACCTGGTCTAGTGTAAGATGTCCTGGATCATGGCAGGAGAGCTAAAACTAGGTAATCTTTAAGTTGTCTTCCAACCCAAACCATTCAGTGATTCTGTGAAAAGACCTGTTTGATTTAGACACCTGTGAAACACTATAATTGGGTGCACAGCAGAGAAAGTCCCTCTAAATGCCTGCTTTTCATACATAAATTTTATGTAAAAATGCAGATGACTGAAAGTTTCCACAGGTAGATATTCTGTTAATTGTAAACAATGGAAATAAAAACAGAGGGTTCCCCCTCCAGATGTGCTCCAAGAGCAATTCTCAATGTTATCTTTAGAAGAAGCAATCCAGAAGTAGTGCTTGTTGGAGATCTGGGACAAGGAATATCCTCCAGCATTGCCAACAGCATTTATGGTAAGTCTATTCTTATTCCCTGAATAAAATGAAATAAATATTCAAGTGTGATTTCACCAGACTGTTTTGGTTAATGTTACAATACACCAAATTCTTAAACAGACAAAGTAAATGTTGGGGCAGATAGGGCATATTAATTAATGATGACTGACTGTAGCAATGAAGAAATTATTCTTTGCTTCACCTACATTCAAAATATTTCATGTTTGGACAAGTATTTTATTTTTAGTTCCTGTTATTTTTTTTTTAAATGAAAGGCATTAAGAGGTACCAACTCAGATTTGTTGGAATAAATGCTATGCTCACAGCCTGAAAATGTGACATATACACACGCTTCTAATTCTGTTTAAATCACATTTGTGCTTAGGGACATGTAAGTTTGTTTTTGTATGAATCACTAAGACAATCAGTCCGCATTCTCATTTCTCTCCCTCAGTGTAACTCTGCACTTTACCTACTTCCCTTACAATGTAATATCATGATCCTAAGTATAGTCGAATAACATGTCAAATATAACACCAAATAAAACACTAATACTGCTAATTGCTTCTACTACTAAATAAAGCACTAAAGCCTCTTAAAATGTAGCTTCCAAAGGAGTAGTTAGTGACATCGCTTAGCAGCATAAATTAATCCTTGTTCAGTTTTGTGCTTACAAGGTTAAACTGTAAACCAGAAGCTGCGTAAGCTCATTAAAAAAGGCTCATTCTATCTACATTAGCTGCACAAAAATCTGAAGCACACCCATATCCAAGCCTTCCCTTCCCTTCCCTTCCCTTCCCTTCCCTTCCCTTCCCTTCCCTTCCCTTCCCTTCCCTTCCCTTCCCTTC
>JAWWMO010000001.1:96954065-96980387 GCA_035047845.1 Dendrocincla fuliginosa
TCTCCTCTCCTCGAATCTCCTCTCCTCGAATCTCCTCTCCTCGAATCTCCTCGAATCTCCTCGAATCTCCTCTCCTCGAATCTCCTCGAATCTCCTCGAATCTCCTTGAATCTCCTCTCCTCGAATCTCCTCTTTTTTTTCTTTTCCCTTCATCCAGTGAAAAATATAATCATGTATTTCCCTGCACCCTTTTATGAATTATTTTCACTGTCTTCCTCAGACACTGTTTCAGGACACAATACATGAAAAAAACAATATATACAAAGGATAATGCAGATTTTCTCTGGACATATAGCTGTCTAGATGGGCTGTGATGTAGATTGTTTGTTTCCAGCAATTCCTAATTCACAGAAGAACAAAGCAGAGAAATTAGCAAGGAATCCTCCATGACAAGAAAGATATTTCTAAAGATTTTAGTATGTCAATCTTTCTGGAACATAAAATAGTGAAGAAAAAGAAGAGTTAAGAGTTGAAGCAGCAGACTAGTACATTATTAATTGTCTTTGCAAAAGTGGCATGTACATGTCAACATTCATTAGAAAATTTGAAGTATATTAATCTGTTTAAGGACTGTCATATTATGAAGCCTACCCAATGTAACTGATTGCTTAGAAGAGAAAATATGCAATTTTTAGTGGACTCCCTATAAGTTCTACTAATCACCTTAGATGAGAATCAAGCCTAGTGATCACAGAAGAATAGTTTCTTTATCCATATTTCAATATTCATTGACATTAATTTTTGCATAATTGAAATTAATAAGAATAAACGCGCGTCAAATAATTAAGAGGTTAGTAACTTTTAATTTCATTTCACAGAACTGTTTTCTGTATTTTTCTTCTATTTCTGTCCATCAAGTTTATGTCGTCCTTAGTCCCCTGCAATTCTGCTCAGTTTCACCATCAACAAGAAGCAGCGTTTCCTAAAGAAGAGATGAACACTTGCCAACTTTAAGAAGTGATTAACACAAGATATTCAGAGTGGAAATTCAAAGAAGTGCGGGAATGGGGTTTGGGAATAAGGTTTAGTCACTGCGTGAAAAGATACACCCACACATAAGTGGATCTGCTGCTAAGCTCCCTTAACTGATGGACACATCTAATACAACAGCCTTAAATTATTTTAATTTAACATAAGCCTCCTCTCCGCTCCACTCCCCTTCCCTCTCCTCTCCCTTTTTGTCAAGTGTGCTTTAATCAGGTGAAGTACTGCTAAGCTTACAGCTGTGTATTGATATTGATTAATTTTAAGTCTTTCACTATGCTGTCATTAGAGGGAAAGAAAGAAAGTGAAGGTGGAGGTGGGAAAGGACATATGTGCAGAGGAGGGGATTGTGTAGCCATTACTAGAGAGGAAGCCCACAAGCTGAGTGAGGAGAAGACCTTCCAGCTGAAGTGTTGACAGTGAGGGAAAGAAAGGCTTGAAGCTATGGTCAAAACACCAGAAAAATATAGCAAATGCAACTGAGAAACAGCCATAGTATCATCAAAGATACTCCTTTCACCAAAGAAGAGAATAATATCGCAGCCCTAAAAAGTAAAATGAAAAGTTTGGTCAGTCACTTTTTATAAATAGACTTGGACTACATGGTTTCCCTGGCTATATAGGCTATATATATATATTCAAGGATATGTGCTATAAAGGGTTCATGATGACTGTATTTCATGATAGCCATTAAACACTAAAAATTTTGGAAGAAAGGCTCTAGAGCCTTCCATACAATAAGAAGTATCTATTTAAACTGATTTATTGTTAGAAGCCCTTTGAAAGCAGGTACTGAAGCCATTGTGTGTTGCTGCCCATTTAACTACATTGTCTATTCTCAAACATTTTCTCAGTGTCCTTGTATCAGTAAGATTAAATAACACTGACAATTAAAAAGCCTTGCTTTAACTTACATAGATAAGTCTGGAGATCCTTGCCAGACCTGAGTTCATTTAAGATGTTGCTTGACAACCTGATCCTTTGAACTCAGTCTGTACTTGATCTTGCACCTCTGTGTTGCCATGGCTCCCAGATTAAATAATGTAACTATTTTACCCTAAAGGCACACCAACAACTAGCATGCTGCAAAGAGGTCTCCTTGGTTGTGCTTTCAGTTCTGGAATACTGATGCACAAACTCTCTTCATGCACAAGCATGCACATGATTAAGTTTCCTTTATAAACCTTCAGAATATACTTTGGAAAAAAAAGTAGAAAAGGATATACGCTGAATTTCTAAAACTCTATTAAAATGATTGTCATGATCTCCACTTGTTAACCTTTGTGATCACATTTTCCACAGTTGCTGTTAAATTGCCTTCTGCAAAGTTCCAGAACAGGTGACATTGACAATAAGTTCTTCATTTTACCCACATTTTCAATGGATAAAAATGATTCTAATAAGTTTTCATTATGATTATGATTCTAATAAGTTTTCATTGTGACATGCCATTGTCACAATGAGTAAAGTAAAGTGTCCTTTGGAATATAATAAACAAAATACAACATAAAGTAACAATGCATGTTATGTGTTAGGAATCTAGGAACGCAAATAGTTTCTTAATGTAAGCATTTGTTTTTTTTGTCACAAAAAACCATGGTAATTTAAAGAGTAGCAGAAATACATTTTCCTGTGAAAGGTTGTCACTGCAGGAAGTGATTGAAAGCTTTGCGATGCCCTGTGGTACTTGTAAAGTCATGATTGCCGGCTATAGAATATACATTTTAAAGTATTTTTCAAATGTTTATCACACTAGTTTAGATTCAAACTGTGAGATATGTAGTCATGGTTGCAAACATTTCCCAGCAGTCATAATATTTCCAAAGATCTGTAGTTTAGTAGAATATTCATCTGAAGGGGGGCATTTAGTTTTTATTATGAAACATTTGGTTGTGCAATCAGAGAGGAAAACAGGATGAAATAAATTTCATTGGGGTTTATATTGAATAATAAATATTTTGATAAAATTATTTTTCTTTCTTGTTCTATTCCTTTTTTTTTTTTTTCCTTTTTGTGTTCTTCCTCTTTTCACTGAGGCTTTTTTTTACTGATTATGAAAATTTGGATTTTTTAGCCCTTCTATGTTTTGGTGGGGTTTTTTTTTCGAGGCAAACATGAACATATTTTAATGAAAACTTTTAATTTTGACAAAAAACCCATTATCTTCTATTAATGGAAAATATAGGAACAATTTTTCTTCTACGTGGGTGTTGTCATTTGTCCATTTTCTGTGAGACACTGCTCTTGTGTATGTCCTGAAACCATTACTACAAGTTAAAAGGAAGGATGTATGTTTGATGGCAACAATCAGCGCTAAGAATCCATACATCAACTCATAAGTAGAAGGGGGTCATTTTTCAAGTCCTAAGTACTCCCAGCTATCTGTGACTTAACTCTGAGAGTTTGATGTCGTATGTTTTACTATCAGATATAACATTCTGCTGTATTGCAATGTGGCTTAAAAAGACATTTTTCAGCCAGTTTATATTTTATTTCATCAAGGAATACAATTTTTTTTTTTTTTTCAGCTAAAGGGTGACTTTTTTTTGTGATATTTATAACTGCTCTGTGAGTATAGTCTGCCCTCTGCCCCTGTAACACCTGTTCTTTTTTTAAAAGGCTTTGGAACATACATTTTTTCAGCCTTCAAGACTTGCTATTGTTTCAGTCAGTTTCAGTAGGGTGCTCTGTTACTGCCAGAGCACAGATAGGTCCCATTCAGCAAAATGTTAGATAACACAGATTCTTGAGCAAGATTGCAGAAACAGAGTAAAACCACATGGCTAAGAAATTAGTCTCTACCATATCTACTTTTTTACCACATTCATATCTTTGAATTTACAGGGTGTGCAAAGGCCTCTCACATAAAAGGTACAAGATAACGAACAACTGTATTCTTCGTGCTGGAGAAGTTCATCAGATATAGCACTGATTTCTAATGATGAGAAAGAAGAGACTGTGGTGGAAGCTTTTTCTTGGGCTTGTGATATTTTTCTCCCCGTCTTGAAAAGCAAACTACTAAAACTGAAATAATACTGAATAATACTGAAAAAATTAAGATTAATTTCTTAATTTAACTATAACTATTCTGCACTACTATGGTACTTGTGATCTTGAAAAGAACATTTGAAATTGCACTGTTTATCTGTCTGTGACAGTTCCTTGCATCCATGTTTTTTGGCTGTTGATACTGTTGAAAACAGTTTATTATGTGTAATCTACTGCCCACATCAATACTAATATACTTAGCATTAATCTTCCATGTTGTGTTGCAAGAGCTCTGACTCTCCTGCCTCCTCACCAAAAGCTTGTTTGCCATCAATCAAGCCCGCATGACATGCCACTTATTTTTTTCCCATTGTTTCAGACACGATGCACAGGATCTCCTTCTTATAAAAGCAGTAGTAACTGCCAACCCCAGTGCCAGGGTTTCCCTGAAAGGAGAGATCATTTCTCAACCCAGCAATAAAGCTTAAAGAAAACAAATAAACTAGTTTGTAAGTTGAGTGTTTGGAGGGGTTTTTTTGTTTGTTTGATTTGGTTTTTTTTCTAAATAGAAAAACCTGCCAGTCCTGTTCTCCATGGGACAATCAGAATTTCCAGCTCTGTCTCTTTGTTATTCAGTAACTTGAGGCAAGGCTGTTTTTTCAGCCTGAAAGTCAATCATCAATCATATAATTTTTCATCCTTCCAGCCATCACTCAGTACTGAGCTTCCTCTTTTTTTTTTTTTTTTTTGGATTCCTCATGAGTAGGCCAGTTTTGAGCATGTTCCGCAACAAACCTGTATTTTGGGGCAGGTGTTGGGGCTTTGTTCTCTCCCTGCCACCGCTGAAGAAGGCAGCTCCAAAGATCTCTTGGCCATTCCCCTTCCCAAACTTTCAGCTTTATCTGTGTCACGCACCCCTCATGCGTGTCAAGTAAGACTCCATGTGACAGAGCAGAGGGATGGGAGGGAGGGAAGGAGAAGGTCACTTTGAAGGTAATGTGATTTTTTTGTTTAGCCCTACAAACTGTTTGTAAAAGGTATCAGTTGATGACTCTGACCCTCTCCCATGTCCATGCCTGTCTGCCACCTCCTCAGTGGAGGAGGAATACCTTGCAAAAGACCTTTCATTGTCTATGTATCGCCTACAGACTGGAGAGAGACCAAAATATTTCTCACTGGCTGGGTTTTAAAGTGCTGAAGGTTGGCATTTTCCCATCATAAGGAGCAGGTCGGCAAAAGATAACCAAATTGCATTATTTCATGTAGCCACACCCAGAGAACTGGTGACTTTGAAGTGCTGTGTTATACTAAACAGACCTGGTATATATTCTGTGGGATATTTGTATTGTTTTATAGAATTTGAATAGTATGTTCAAAGGGATATCAATCAAGTTAATACCAAAGTATGAAAGAAAGCTGAAAATGAAGACAGAGGAAGGAGGAGTAGGCTTAAGTATAACCAGTAGGGAATAAAGAAAGAGCACTTGCTAAGGAAGACAGAAAATGCTTTCTCAAACATGAGAGTTTAAAATGCCAGCTGTAGTTTTGTCCCAAAAGGAGAAAAATATTTCAGGGAGTAAGTCAGGCAACCCAGGCTCTGGTGGGTCAGGAGCCCTGTACAGCAGCTCAGGCTTGTGCTTAACTCCCCTTGCCTCAAAAATACAGGGTGGAATGGAATCTGTGTGAATAAGAACTTTAATTACTAATTGCTTCCTATTTCAGTGGGATGCACTCAGTTTGTTACACTGGGATGACAATATTGTGATGGACATAATTGTACTGGTGGTGAGTTTAACATGGGGGAAAATGGGATTTTCTGATAAAAGATGACAGAGAGAGAAGAATCATTTTTCCCATTGTCTGAGGGGAGGCCATTACCCAGCGAATGCAAATTTTATTGTAAGTTTGATCTCAGTGGGAATAGTGTGCTTATATGACAAATTGAGGAAGCAGCAAGCAAAGGGGATTTAACATTTACAGGATATTAAGAAACCTTGTTTCAAGTAAGTGGGTACATGGAGCTTTATCTTTCAGTTGGATGGTTTGTCACTGGAAGTGCTCAAACTATACAGCTGAGTTCACAACAGCTACAAGGATGTGTGCATGCACAAGGTGCTGGTTTGCATATAAAATCTGAGTAAAGGGAGAGGAGTTTAAAAGACCACACTCTTGAATGGTAGCCTAGAAATGGATGGCAGACTGCAGCTGGGAGAGCATGCTGAAACGGATATTGCCAGTGTTTCCAATACTTATGTCCTGTTCAAACACCTGTGTCATTTGTTTGCTGAACAGTAGGAGATGCCTGTGATGTTACAGCTCATATTTCCACTAGATACAAAAACTCATGAAATGTAAGATGAGTCTAACTGAGCTAGAGCTTGATTATATTCAGAGAATAATTAAGTGAATTTACCCACATCCATACCTCTGAAATTATACTGTTGATCAACAAGCAAACAAACTCTGTCAGGGATCACAACATACCAGGTCCTACTGCCTCTGGAGCTGAAACTAACCAGAACTCACTGTAGAGACAGGATTTTTCTGAATTGTTGTGCTTCTTTCTCACTGCAAAGTCAGTTGCCTTTTGTACTAGAAACTCTTTTGGAATCTTCAAATGAACATGGATTTTTCTAACAGTGAAATTTATTTGAATGATTAAAAAAAAATAAAAGAATTGGTGTTCTTGCCTGTCATAGTTGTAGCTGGGAGGGAGATGGGCTGACATCAGAAGTTAGTGACTTCTATAAAGAATGGTTGCATGATATTAATGCAACCATTCTATAAAGAATGGTTGTATTAATACCATGGTGGTTTCATCTCTACCTATCACTATGTTATTAAAAAAGTGACAAAATCTGAGTATTGCTCAAAATAAAATTTGACATATTTTGATTTCCCTCCAGAAGACATTTCTGCACACTGAAGACATGTGTGCAAAATATGGGCTTTCTCAGGGTGTCTATGTGTATGTGTATATGTATATGTGTATGTGTGTGGGGTGTGTTTGTTTGTCTCTTTATTGTTGCTGCTGGTTTAATTGGTTTAGTTTGGTTTGGTTTGAATTAGCGTGTTTTTTTTCCAGTCAAGGGAGCACCCATCTGCAATGAATAAGGTTTTGGGCAGTGTGCTTGGACTGCAAATTAAAAAACTCATATTTTGAGATGTCTGACAGCTTCTACGTGCCATCCAAACCTGTTTCCCTGCTTACCTCACATTGCAAATTAGTACTGAATCCTGTAATAGATACACATAACTCAAATAACTTTGATGTGAGAAAATTCCTTTAACTATGTCAGATATATCTGGTTCTCCCAGACTAGATGAGAGGATGCACTATGCTAATTTAGAATAAAAACTCAAGGAATGCTTCTGATAAATGAATATCAACTGCAAAATTGTGAAAATTAGTTTAAAAGCACTGATTAAATCTTTCCTATGAATTGTTCAATAGCTATTAATATTGAAAATAACAATAACAAATATAATAAAAAATAAAAATCTGCATGGATTTGCTTATCTTATCATGGCAATACAATACCCCATACTGTATAATCTTTACAAGATACAAAAAGGGTCCCAGAATCCTGTGGTCTTTTGGACACAGAGTAAAAAATTAAGGAAGTGTTTGTTGTTCTACATTTTCAGCTCTCATTGCCACTAGTCTTTCTTGTTCTCTGTGCTAAACTAACATGTTTTCTGGTATATCAGATCTATTTTAGTCTTTACAGCACTCAAAGAAAGTTATAGTGGAGTGGTCTTATTTGAAGGAAAATATGAATATAAAACTGTATGAACTGTAACACCCTGAGTTATTCTTTTGGTAATATTTGTATATATTTTCAGGGAGTAGTAAGAAAATTCTATTTAAAAATCAGTTTTAATTTTGGTAGTTTTACAGAACACAAAGTAGTCATACAGCTCAAAAAATAAGAGCTGTACCAAGGCAACTATGTAGTGATGGACGTGTCCTGTTTGGCGTGTTTTCCTATTGAAGAGAGAAGACCAAATACCTTGGAGAGTTTTAGGCACTTAGGATTCAGTTAACTTCAATTTAATCATAATTTCATCAATTTCAGTCCATGGAACTTTAGCATCTAAATGTCTTTGGGGGATGTGAGTCACAGAGACTCAACATATTTAATATCTACATTCAGCCCCACAGATTAACACCTATAAAATGTCTCTGGGACAAACTTACTCAACTGCAAAGAAGTCATAATTTTGCTTTATGGCATTATTATAGAAGTTGCTTTTCTTAATTAAACAGGGAACTTCATTAGGTCATAGATTTTGATTTTGATAATATATGATTTAATGGTTCTATCACAGAATCACTGAACAGCTGAGGTGGGAAGGGACCTCTGGAGTTCATCTGGACCAAGCCCCTGATCAAGCAGGTCTACCTAGAGCCAGTTGCTCAGAACAGGGTCCAGATAGCATTTGCATAATTCCAAGGGTGGAGAAACCACAGTCTCCCTGGGCAATCTGTGCCAGTGCTCAGTCACACTCACAGAAAAAAAATAAATTGTCTCCTGATGCTCAGAGGGAACCCCCTGTGTTTCACTTTGCGCCCTGTCCTGACCTCTGGTCCTGTCACTGGGCATCACTGAAAAGAGCCTGGCCTCTATCTGCCTTACACATACATTCTTACACTCAGAAATTTACATTTAAATGACACAAATATAATTATTAATCTCAGATTTAACCTCTTGCTACCTATCCTGTTTAACATATCACTATAACTTATACAATTGTCTTAACTGGATATTTTAGAAGTTTTGTCATGGGAAGAATAAATGAAAACCAGTTCTGATTTTATTCTTATGTTTCATGTTTCCCATTTTCTCTAAGTAATTATCCCAGTATAATATTAATTCTGGTTCTGCAGATGTGCCCTGGCATTTAAGATGTTTTCCCCCAAATGGAAAAGATATATACTTCTATTCCAGAGTTGAGTGTGCTTAAATAGATTACAGCTGAAGAATCACCTCTACTCTAGGACTTCTGTTTGGTTCCTGGATAAGAGAGCAATTAAAGCTGGGTTGTTTAATGCAGCCTCTGTATTTCTGTATAGACCGTGAAATGAGAGTCAGGTGCCTCTAAAGGACTGCACATAAATTCTTTCCCTTCCTTGAAATACCAAAACTGTTAAGCTTTCACTGCCGTTACATTCAGTCTCTCTATATTTTTTGCTCTTGTTCATGTAACTATGTCAGTTTGATTCCTGATAGGAAATAACTATAGGTATTTTTCCTTCATTTTACCATGTTCTAATCTCTATAGGTGTTTGTACCTCTTTTTATCATAATGATTCCTCTGTGCACTCTTATGGAACAAACTGTTGGTTGAAACATGCACAGCAGAATTTCCATACAGTGTCAATTTATACTTAATGTGTTTTTCATAATCATCACTCATCTCAGGGTTTAATTTGTATATTGCCCTTTATGACTTTAAGATGTTAGTTTGAAATTTGCCCTTCAGATTTCTCTTCTACTTTTCATCGGTCACACATTTAGAAGAAAGAACAGTAAAGAGCACACAGCAAAGAGCAACAGCTGCAATGGCAACAGCAGCAGCAACGACAACAATGCAGCTTTACTATCCTTGCCTATAATAATATATAAGATTGACACAGATGTGTTACTTGCAAAGTGCCAGCTGCTGGCACTTCTTTTTTTGTTGACTATAAGCAAACGATAAAGAAATGAAACAGATTATTCCTGTGACACACCACTTACTTCATAGAATTCCAGCAGACATAAGGGCACATTTCATAGTTGAATATATTTTACCCTTGGATACATTCAATTTGTATTCATTTTAGAATTTACTCTGTTAATTAGGAAAGGTTATAAGATTAATAAGTAGTCATTGCTAATATATGCAATGGAATATAAGCTTCAGATGATGTTTTTTCCCCAAAGAGGCATTAGAGATTAGTTCATAGAAATCATAGTGAGCAGTATATCCTATCTTTCAAAGCTGGTCTTTATGTTGCTTTATAATCTCTGAATCATTTCTAAAATCCCTGCCAGAAAAGCCAACAGAAACCCAGCAAACTATTCCCTACCAATATAAAATGATACATTGCAATTTCACATGCTCTTATAGAAGAATTGATTTTCAAGGAATTCTTTGTAGATATGAAATGATAGATAGCTTAGAAACACACAAAGAATACTACAGCTTGTGAAATGACTCTTATTTGACTGTAGTGTTAAGTACAGAATTGGCAGGTTTTTTTTCAGTTTCCAGGGCATTAAACTGACCTACATATTTTTTGAGATTCATGATGGTGATGACCTGGAAGTGCAAGGTGCTCTCCATTGAGAGAGGTGCCCTGTTAAGCAAGATCACAGTGCCCAAACTTCAGCTAAGAGAGGTAGAGAGGTGGTCAGGCAGTGTCCTCTTCTTTGTGGTCACCCAGAGCAGGGTTCTCCACATAATGGTGTCAGGATGACCTCTATATAGGTGATAGGTTCCTTTTTTGGACAGGTTTCTCAACCAGATCACTCAGGTATAAAAAAAAAAAAAAAAAAAAAGACTATTAAGGTCAAGAATTTCTTGAGTCTGGGAGGTGAATCATCCACTACACCCTATATCCCTAATAATTTTACTACTGGTTTACTGAACTCACCACTTTTCCTTTTTTATTGACCTTTCCCCCACTGAAATTTGAAGGAAAATGCTGCAAGATGGTGCAGAATACCCAGATGCTCTTGACATATAATCTATGTTCAAGGACATTAACACATTCATGGCTGCTCTGGCAAGATCTCATCTCCAGTGCAGGTGCAAGAGAAAGAATAAAATTTCACCACCCACCCTCTTAATTTTGATATGAATGGAATGCACAGGTCAGATTTTAGCTGGACCCTGAATCTTGTCACATCTCAGCCATAGTTAGTCTAGTTTATCATGACATTTTCTTAGGGTGACAATGCAGGAAAAAAAACATTACAGCTTTTCTACATCTTTATAAATACAGAGATAGAAGAGAACTCAGAAGCTCATCAGCTCTCTTTCCTACAGGTAAATTACCTAAAGATTTCCTCTGACATCTTTTAAACTGAAAACAATTATCTAAGCCTCTCTTTTCCCATCAAACATGTTTATTTCAATGTATAGACATAATTCAGATTCTTTTTAAAAAAAGACCCCAAACCCCCCAAAAAACACCAGACAAGCAAAAAAAAAAGAAAAAACAAACAAACAAAAAAAAAAAAAACCAAAAAAAACCCAAAGGAAATATCCACATACAGACACTTAAATATAGGTGTCAATAAGAAAATCCCAACTCATAGGTAAGATGTTTTGTGAAATGAGACATACACTATGTCCTTTTAAGAAAGTGTCTAAAGGACAAATCAAGAACTGTGAGTTTTGCACAATTCAAGATTAAAGTTCGGATGAATTTTTTGATTTTTAAATGTTTTAGAAATTTTTGAAATTTAGTAATTTTTTTAGTTGCAACACATAAACTTGCTCAACTATGGAAACTGTAGGACTTTAGCTGCAGAAAATATATGCTTTTATTTGAAAGGAAAATCCGTGAGAGTGCTAAGAAACTCTATTCAGACAAAAAATTCTTTGTCACAAAGTTCACTTTTGATGCTTTAAATGCTTTGATATCATGGACTTAACTCAGGTAAGGACATTAACACCAGGAATAACAAAGTCAAGCAAATATTTAGTAATAAATGGAATTTGATAAATAATTTAGCTCCTGTAATTGGTATACACTATATCTCATATTAGTAAATACAAAAAAAATTACAGACAAGGGAAAAATTCTGCCTAAAACAATTGGAACATTCAGTGGTGCAATAATTGAATTAATATCATAAACAATTTCAGTTGCACATTCATCCATCCTTTATTCTGTTTATTGGCTTTTTTTTTCACCAATAAAGCCTGAATTTATTCCTGTACTTTTCTGTACAAACTGTTGTGGTGAAATATAAACCCAGAAATGTATGAACATATTTTCAGAAATGTAGTCAATGATTCACCTGTGTTTATATGCCCCTTTAAACAAAACACGGTCCATCTTTTGAAGACATAAAAATCTGTGTGCATTATGATCCCCTAAGTGTACTCACAACTTCATGTGTAAAAATAGACTTTATTAAAAACATATCATAGTTCTTTATTATATTGTAACATCATACTGTTTGATATAAATACAGGTTATAAAACTGTTATTAGAAATTAAATATTAATACACAATATGCTTTCAAAACACAAGCGTCAAAATACAGTTCATATTTCACTTTTAATGCTCAGCTGAAAATCCTCATGACTTTTCAAAGTAAATCTGAACAACATTTTTGTTTCTGACTAAAGGCAATCCACATTAGTCAGTGCTGACATAACAGTCAATAGACAGATATTGCAATATAGTTTCGAAGCATCCAAAACTACTGTGATGTGGTGTGTCCCTCTGAAGTGCTATGTCACTGGGTATATTGAATGGTCAAGGACAACTATCTTTTTAAGTGTGGACCAAACTTCCGCAAATTTCAGTGAGGGCTTAGAAAAATACTTAGGAGAGGCTGTGTGCCATGTTTAAAGGTTTATCTGTGCATTTCATTGCAGTGTTAGTACATGGCCATTTAAACAAAACCTTTATATTTTGTATTGCAACACAAATGAGATAACTGGCATATTAGCTGATTTACTTTATAGTGGGTACAAGATAAACCTAATACTCTGAATTGTTTCTTCTGTTTCTAAATTATGTTTGTTTTACTCTAAAATTCTATTTGAAAAAGAAGACATTCAGACAAGACCTCATGCAGGTTTTAGGAGGAGAGTAGAGAATAGACATCTACTGAATCATCAGGTTTAATTAGTGCCAGTGTTGGTCAGGTGAACATTGTTTTCACTGCAATCATTGACCCAATTTATTTTTCAAAAATAGGCCATGCAGAACACCATTATCAGTTGTCCATTTTTCCAGATGTTAATTGCAAGTATCACCACAAAGCATGCAGTTATGGAGGTTTAAATTATCATCCCAGATTATTAAAAAAAAAAAAAAAAAATCAGCAAGGCCACAATAGCTTCTTGGATGTCCATACTTGAGAATTAGTATCTTTTACAAATGCTCTGATATTAGGGCTGTTAAAAGAGATGTTTTAAGTTAGTGGAGAACTGCCTGAACCTACACAGAAGTGTACTGATCATTTTCAGCTCTTAAGAAGAACAAACAAAGGAATCCAACCTTTACAATGTGGTTCTCATTTATTGGAGGTTATGCATGCACATATATCTAGTGCCATCTCAAGAAGCCACTTTTTTCTGTTTAGACAATTTTTAATTTTTTTTTTAATCACTCTTTTGGGGAAGAACAACCAATTGGGGACATTACAAGGAGTAAAATGAGCTCCTTTCCTTTTTTCATTCACAGGAAAGAGGGAAAATTAAAGCAGAAACCAGGACACTTGTTCCTCCATCATCTACCTATCAACAGCAACAGGAAAAATCCTTAACAATCCAGACCCCTAATAAGTTCACATATACAAAGACTCTGCAAAAGCAGAGAGGACTGAGACACAAAGCAGCATTCCAGCCTTAGGAATGATGTTAAAGAATCCCAGGTGCTACATGAGTCACAGTGGTAAAAGAGGAACAGAATTACTGGCTTCACGCTGAAAGGAACAATATTGATTCTGAGATTTAGGGGCAGAATTAATTCCTGGGCTAGGAGTGAAGAACTGCGGGTTCATTAAAGATTTCTGTCTCTCTTGCTCACAAGTTCATCCACGCTTTTTCGATTTAGGTACCAATTATTTCTATTTCATCTTGCTGGGGTTTTTTTGCTGTTCCCCCAACAGATGTTTCAGATTATGAAACATGGGAATTTCATATTTTCAGATGAGTTCACTGAATCTTAATGTCTCATATTTTCATGTGATTACAGAAGTGTTCTGATTGAAGAGAATTCACCTCTGGAAAAGGTATAAAAGAAAATCCCCCCAAAATGTATTACCTGTCCTTTTATAACATATACATTTACATATATAAGACGTTTCTGCCAGAGGCACTTTAAATTATCATTCATTCTTCTCTTTAATTTCATAAAATCTTCCTGTGCCAACAATTTACAGGCTTGTAAGTAGAAGCTGACAGTGAAGGCATGACTCGGTCCACCATGAAACAGCATGCTCTAGTGAGTGTAATTCTTAAGAATCTATAAATGTCAAGACTGTTAACTATTTAACTGTTCATCAAAGCATGTCAGAAAAGAGAGCAAGTTTGTTCTCTGAAGAGGTGCTCAATCAGCTGTGACTGACAGCTCCTTTTTGTGCCGTGGATTTATGGCTTTGGGAAGTGTATTTATTTATTTACTCACTTAAATTCAGGAGCCCAGCAGCATTTTGCAAGGCATCTGGCATAATATGCCTGTGTTGTAATGAGACCAGGTTTCAGACACCCTCGATTAAGCTGTTGCCTGCTTGAGTTCGATCGCAGACATGTGCTGCCCCTCAGAAGATACACATGTGGAGCTGGATCCCTGTTCAGCTGTGGTTGCTGTAGTTGGCTGGGGTGCTAAAGCCCACTCTTGCAGTTTTTGACATAGCTATACTTTTGGGGAAAACCCTGCCAGGTAGGAAGCTTAATGAGGCACCAGTTTTCTGATACCAGTTTCAGGTCTTTTAACTGAGGACAAGTCAAGACTGAACAGCCAGGATAGGGAATATAAACACGTTTCAGATACTGCTGTTGTCCTCATTCAGACATTTCTGATAAGGGTGGTCCTATTATTAATATATATATTAATAATTGTGCTAAATCATTGGGCTAAGATCTGAAACATAGTTTGAAAATGTGACTCTTAAATACCTGGAGGGCAGTCTAACAGAGCAAGGACTAGCAAAGCTCTACACAACACTCCTGTGGTGCTTTATGGAGGGAAATGGTCAAATGTGTCATCAAAAGTTACATAATGTGTACTAAATAAAGTGCTACTAATGACTGCTCGTTGTGCACATAACTCAGCATACAAATAGCTTAATTGACTTATTAGAAAATGCATGTTGGAAGACAACAACCAATGGGAAATAAATAGTGTATTGCATAAGGAACTGCTTACTTTTATGAAGAGTAATTGTGGTTTGGATTCTTTACATTGGACTGTTGACCAAGGGGATCCAATTTTCTGTGGTTTGATCACAATGCAAAGTATAGGTTTGTTAATCACAGTAAATGTCCTCAGATAAAGAAATGTGACTGACTAAAGCTGGTCAAGCACTAAATTAATGTGTTTGCTTAAGAAGAGACAGATGCAAACTCTGGACCAGACAGCTGTGGACAGTGGAAAAACATCTGTACCTGGTATGATATGAGTAGGGCAGAGCTGCTGAAATGTCCTGGAGATAGGATAGTGGCCAGAGATGCAGGGCAAACAGTAGCTGGTGGAAGAAGAGGGCCCTGTAAGAAATGACCAATGATAACAACTTACATATGGTCTCTTTTTTTTTGTTCTTAAAAACCAAAAAATATTTTTTTGTATTTCTCTGGCCATTACTTTTCTCAGGACCAAACAGTATATCCTTATACTAAGAGGCCTGAACTGTACCCACAGGTAAAGGAGTACAGTTATTGTGTCCCTTTCCACACTTCTACAAGTGCCCCATTCTTCCCTCCAGCAGTACATCAGGAAGCTGCAGAGTTCAGTTTTTAACAGGGCAAATGCTTGCACTTCTATTTGGAGGGTTCTTTGCAGCCTTCTATAAACTTTATCAGAGAGCTTTCACAATGACCAGCATTCCCATTATGTCTTTTCCACACCCATCCCCACAACGATGCCTGTGACACACCTTTTGCATAGTACCACCCAGGAAAACAACCCCCTTATGCAATTGAAAGTTGTTTCATCTTCAGTTTCTTTCTTTGCCAGAGGCCACAGGAGGTTATTACAAACAGGTGGTGGTAGCCAAAGTCCTAGATTTTGCTTTATTATTTGTGTGCATTTACAACCTTCCTATGTGAAAGTCTCATTTAGTCAGTGCTACAGGCAATCTCTGTCTATACCTAAAATATCTTTAACAGCTGCATGTAGGGAACAATCACAGGGGAAGGAAAAGAAGCATACAAAAGCAAAAGGCAACTTAGAAAGGAACTGGAGCCAGAGGAATTCACGGCTGGGATTCTTTTATTAGCTAAAAGGACACATATTTTTTTGAACATGCAGAGTCTGCCTTTACTGATTCTATTTTTGTTGATATTTTGTCCGTTGCCATTGTTTGCTTAAAATAATTTCTCAGGAGATATCTGGTTGCTGCTGGCAGCAAATGTTAGCAAAGTAGCTCTGAAACTGAAAAATTGGGTTATTCTCTACAGAAGACAACTACTTTATACCAGCACATGAAATATCTGTGAATCTTGGCATTATATATTGGGAAGTGTGACAGGTTCCTATAAAATCACAGACACAAATAAGAAATAGTGTGAAGAAAATATTTTTCTCTCTTTTCAAACCTTCAGCTGGAAAGACTGGGAGGTAGTACCTTGTATGTCTTTTTCTCGTACTCACTGGAACATTCACATCTGAAAGTTCTTTTCTGTTCTTTCTTCTCAAAGTCCTTGTAGCACTTATTATCTCACAAAGTTTGCCTTATCCCCTTCCTGCCACCCTGTCACCACTTCAAAAATTGTTAAGCTAGGGCTGAAAAAATCATTCACTCTGTGTAATCCCAAAGTGGAGACCTTAAACTAGCAAACAGAAACCAATTTATAACCTCTTTGCGAACTATCCCTCCCTCTGTTTCCATCCCTTTCCTTACATTTTCAGCTTGCTTTTAAGTGTTCTGGCTGAGTGATTAGACAGAAAGTGCAGTATAGTCCAGTTTGGACACCCCATCAGGACTGCCAGATATCCCAGGTGAGCCTGCCAATTTCAGATACTTGTCTAAATCCCGACTAATTTCCTCCTTTCTCTACCCGTGCTGCAGCTTTGAGATCATAATAGAAACAGGTTTCAGAATGTCCTAGTTTCCTGAGGGATAAAATTAAGTATTTTTCTCATCCCAGAATTGTAAGATGGTGAGTAGGTTATAAGATTCATGTTGTCTCCACTAGCACAGTGTTTTTATTTGTTCAGCATATTGATTCCCTGAAACTCTAATTGGAAGTGTATTAAAAAGGAAGACCTATTGCGGAATGTAGAAAATAATATGGTGTTTCTCATACTCAGTATAAGAAAAAATATTTCATAGTATCCTATGTGTGAAGAGAAAAACATCACTTTTCTCTGTCTTTTTAGTCTTATATTACAAGGGAAGAATAGCAGAAATATGTGCAATGTGTCCCTGATACCAGAGCAAGAGGGCTCACACATGCCCACATATTTTTCTCATCTTTTCCATATTTATGTTATCTGAATTATAAGTGGTTTTTGCTTTGTCCCTCAATTTATTCAGAACAAATATGTCTACTCTGTCATAAAATTTTCCAGTAACTGGAATTCTATAATCTAAGTGCTCTTTTCTGGTGCTTTACTAAATATTCCTAACTCAAACAATTGCCCTCGAATTCCAAATAGAATTAAAAAAATGAAACAAAACACCCACAGAGACCCCATTGCTTTCAAGGAATTTTTACTTAACTAATCTCTGGCAAGATTCTTCTAACCTACATTTAGATGTCCATAATAAAAATATTTAAAGTTATGCTGACTCTTATTGACTCCTTCTACTGCCAATGGAGAAAATTAAGCAGTTCTAGATTTCTATTCATCTGATCTATTTTAGCTAATCAGTAAGATTAATCATGACCTGGAAGTTTCTACCTCACGCAGATAGAGAGGGACCTCAAGTAAATTAAGACACAGAGCTGGAGTTTTACATTTACTTTGGCAAGTTTTACGTAGAGGAGAACACAAGAACAGTGTTACTACTTAAGGTTTATGAATTTCTGAATTAAAGCCAATCTTACCTATGGTGTCCAGAATCAGCTGATAATGTCACAATAGCTGCTCAGATATCCAAGATTAATCTGGTATCTAACAGTCAGTTTGAGTATGAAAAAATCCCAAAAGTGAAGAAGAAAATATAAATGAGCATAAATTAAGGATGCCCAAGGGTTTTTACAAATTTATCAGGACAAAAGCCATTATGAGATCAGAGAGTAGATGCATATAATTGTGAAAAGGTGAATGAAAATACCATGACTCGTATAATAGCTTTTTTTAAAGAACCTAGAATTTAATTAGAGATCTGAACTGAACTAAACTGATGGACTTCTAGTTGCTATAACAAATGTGGGGGAAACTTTCAAACTAATGTTTCCAGAGACACAGAAGTGATGTGAGTGCCTCTGAAGTGAATGTTTACACCCTTTGATTTACCCCTGTTCTCATATCACTGTGCAGCAGTAGCACAAGGAATTAAAGCCAGCAGGAAGTAATGTAAAGACTTCAATAAAGACACCCCTTGTGGAAGATTCAAGCAGATGAATGAAAGAAATAAAGAAAAGGCTTGCTTGTAAGGTTTCATTTCATGATAAGACAAATTTGTTCATCTTTTTGCAAGAACACAAAGCAAATCTTAAAAATGTCATGGTGGTCACAGCCATGAAGTTAAACATTCAATGTTTTCCCTTTTTTATATAATATTACATGGAGTTTATACCTTTTTTTTTTTCCAGTTTTTTCAAATTCCTGTTTCTTCCAAACCCTGCCTTAGTCAATAAAAAAGAAACGAGTCACACAAAGAATTAGCAATTTTCAACCTTTTATTTTTCTATGCCTTCAACAAGAGGTTCCAATACATGAGTTCTAGAGGTTGCTTCCAGCCAATGTTTCCATTACTATTTTCTGTATACACCTTGTAGCAAGTTTTAAGAAAAAGAAGTGTAAAACCCATGCAAACATCCCCAGAGAAGCTTTAAAGAACAAGCATTTTCACAGAACAAAACCAAAAATGAAAAGCACTAATCAAGACAGAAGGATAGTCAGGTGCTTGCAAAATGTTACACACATACATCCGACCTGGCTAACTACATTTTCATTCTTGTGGGTACTAGATTTGAGTCAAAGAGGTTTGAGGAGCACTGGGTCAGGTTAATTTTTATTTCCTACCTCTAAAATAAAAATATGTGAACACAGAAGGTGACAAAAAGTAAATACTATATACATGTTATCAGAACTTGCTTCATGTCACTCCTTCGTGAGTTACTAGAAGTGGACACTTTTTAAAGTGAAACCTGGCTGCATATTTTTGAAGCTCTTTGTGCTGAGAGGCATTGAGGCATCCTAGAGGCTAACTACTGGGAATGCTGGAGTATAAAAATAACTAGAGAAGTGCACATTTGATTAATAAAAATAAACAGCTCACTAACTTCTGAACTGTGAATCAACAAATGAACACTACTTAGCTGTAAAAGATTGAGTTCTAAATCAAAAAATATTTGCTGAATTTCTTATCGCCCAGAAGAAATTTGCATTGCAGATACAGGACACTTTGAAAGGGTTGTATCAATTTTTGTGTGTGTTTCAACACTGCTGAAGCTTAATTTATGTACTGTCATTGTAGAGAGGGAAGTATAATGGATTTTTAATTATTCCAAGTTTCAAAGAGCAAATGGGAGATAGTCCAGTTTCCAGACAAAGCAGGAAGAGAATGAGGAGTTATAAAGAGCAAATTACACAGTCATGCCCTATTAAATTTTTCTTGGGAATGTGTCATTCCTATTTTTTAAAATGTTTACATTCATTTCTTGATTCACTCTCAGGATACAATACTTTATCACATTTTTGAAGTTGTTAATAAGGTTGCATGCACCAAATTAACTCTGGTTTATTTATATTCCCACACACCTCTTTGCTTTTGGATAAGAAGGTTGATGTACTATACAAAGGCAACAAAGCTCTCCTATTAGACTTAGTATTTCTGGGGTTTTTTTCCAGTTCTTCGACTAAAGAAAGTGGAAAGTTGTTTGCATACTTTGAAAAAGTTCTTAATTCTCAGATCATGTATTAAAGTACATAATTAATGGGATTTTTAAACTTAAGTTCTTTCAGTAACTGCTAGCACTTAGGATGAGAATTTAGAGACAGACTAACTGGCTGGGTTTGGCAAATTGCTGCATTGGTGTGATTGTGAATCTTAAACACTTTTGTTCAGTGATAGCTGATTGATTACAAGGCGGATAACAGTACTTTTATATATCTCTATTTTTTCCTGTTCACTAGTAACATGATCCAGTACCTAAAAAGTCATCAAAAGTCTTAATAAGTTTGATATGGATTTAAACTACCAGAATACACAGAACATTCTTCCTCCCTATATCTATCAGAACTCTATCACTAACACTATTAATAATTGCTCACTTATTCCCCACACACACACATACCCCTTTACAAGTCTTCTGTGCCTCCTTTTTCTCTTTGCAGCCTAGTTGCCACTGAAAGTACTTTTGACATGGGCTTTCACTGAAATAGGTAAACTTATACATGTTCTTTTTTAAGTTTCCATTCATCTAAATATAGGGAATTTTGATGATTAGACAGAGTTCCATTGTACTCTTCGAATAGTTTAAGTATTAGAACAAATCTGGAGTTCTTAACAAAAATATTTTCTTGGAAAATTTAGAGCTGTTATGCTTTTGGTTCTAAAATGCTGAAACAAACCTTGTTGGTGTTTCATCATTTGCAGTTCCATCTGGAACCCATAAGGCAAATTTGCATACATAAAAATAAAATGTTATTTGAATATTTCAGACCTTCATTAAAGGTTTGGTCTAATTTTTTGTCTAATCAGAGATGAAGCTCTAGTGGTGTTGGGGGACACTTAGATTTGAACTAGTTTATATCTAATTTTCATGATCAGGATGACTGTCTTCTCTTGGGAAAAGGCAGTAATTAATGACTGCTGCTTTTTCTCAAGATTATTGGAAAGTGAAACAAGAAGTAAATGGATGGAACTCAAACACTTGAGATGGTTTTTAATAGGTTTTGAAGGGCTACAAGAAATGAAAAGAAAGAATTCAAAGTCAAAAAGTTTGCATGCACCTACTGTTGAAAATTTATATGATTTAGTGCAGAAACTTCCCTGGCAGAAATAAAATTGGTTATGGACTTCCAAAATGAGTCTCTATATGGCAGTGACAGCTATGTTTCAACCATAAAGGAAATAAAATGTATTTTTATTACTGTGTTAAAATTTTTGAAATAGATTGGTTTCATTGTTTTTTAGAACATTACTTCATTGTGTTTCACAGCAGTAAAATTCACAATGGGACCTTTTGAAGACCTTTGGTGTCTGGGGAGCTTGGGCACAATTTAGAGGGCTTGCAATTGAGCTGTCTGTCATTCCACAGAAGGAAACCTACTACTTCCATTAATTTGAGTTATTAGTGTTTTGTTCCTTTATTTTTCTAATACATACACAGTGTGCAACACAGTTGATTTCTTTTCCCAAATTAGATTTAACAGTAAATGATAGCGGTTTCACCAGAAATGTTCATATACCTCAGAGACGATGGTCACATCTGCTATCAATAACATAAAGTAATATCTGGGACACTCCAGGGTCTACTAAAAGAGGAAACAACATCTACAGTATCGAGTTCTTAAACCAGAAAAATATGAAATGGCAACATCATAAAATCCACCTGTGTGAGTAATGGCAGACAGGGATACAAGTCTCAGGCCCAGCCTTAAAAGTAATCTATTACTTCTGTTCCTGCCTCTCCCTGGTGGCTGCTGCTGCTCTCTGCAGGATGGAGAACGCAAGCTACCAAAAATCCGTGTTTGCTACTGTTGGCAGACTGTCAGAACGACATATAAAAAGGGAAATCAGACATTTGCCATCCTTCCTGTGGAAGGTTTCCAGGAGGTATTTCAACCTGCAAACATATTCCCTGCTCTGAGGGACTAGTGTTGGAAGACGTTTCTCTGTTTAGGAAATAGTGTTGCCTAGTGAAGTTCTTTGGGGATAAGGAAAAGAAAAATAATAGTTTCTTCTAAGGTTCATGATGATAGCAGGTAAGTGTAGTGTGAAGAAATTAATGAGAACATATATGTCAAAAATTACTTTTCAATTGAAAGAAATATTTTTTTATTTTTTTTTTAGTCAGGCAGAACCACAGAATCTAAAGGTTAATATCCCTCTCAACATTTTTGTAATTTTCTGCAGCATCAGAACTGAAAAAAATAACAATCATAGAAAAACCCCAAAAACAGAAACAAAAGAAATGAAAAAATCCAGAACACCAAAAGCAAACAAGCTTGCCAAAGAAGCATGAAAACTCATCAACCTTTATAGAAAGTTTTGATTAAAAAAAAAAAAAATGCTTCAGGAAAAATGCTTTGTGATATTTTCTTTTACATTCCTAAACTGGAGTATCTTCTGGAATTCTATTGCTGTCATATTTTATTCTTGTCATAGTATCATGCAATATCCTGAACTGGAAGGGACTCACCAGGATCACCAAATCCAACTCCTGCCTCTGGACAGGACAACCCCAAGAATCAAGCCATGCCTCTGAGAGTGTTGTTCAAATGCTTCTTAACTCTGGCAGGCTTTGTGCTAGGACTGCTTTCTTGGGGAGCCTGTGGCTTAAGGGTCTTTTGGCAATTTCCAGCCCAAACGCTCTGGTCCCCTTCTGCAGCACCTTTTTTCAGCCTCTCATCCCTCAGTCTGTACAAACATTCAGGGCTTCCCCACCCCAGGTACAAAATCCAGCACTTGCTCTTATTAAACTTCATATGTTTGGTGATTGCCCAACCCTGCCAGCTGAAGTTACACTGTTACTAAATGCATCAAGCATTTACCTTGCAGGTGCTTAGAGACTAGAAAAATAAGGACCAGAATAACACAGTCAGTATGGGCTATTAAAAACAGTGGCACCTCCCACCATGTTGCGACTAACCTAACCTCAGAGAGGTGAAAATTGATTCCTTATACCACTACTTGTTGCTACAGCAATAAAGCTGGCAGAGATCTAAGAATTACACTGCTGTTATCCACAAGTTTTAAAATAAAAACACTGCTAAAAATGAGCAAGTTCTCTCAAGCCCCAGTTTGAAAACCCTGAGCCTCTTTGATGCAAAAACTGAAAACATCAGCCATGTAAAAATGACCCCATAAAGCATACCATAGATGCTAAATACTGTTCCAAGTGAAAAGACTCAGCTGGCTTGCAAACATGGGGTTATCCTATGTGCAAAGGAGTAGCCAGTGAGAAAGAGACATCTGTAATTGAGACTGAGCAGGTTTTCTGGAGATACGCAAATGTGATGATATATATTTTCACCTGAATCCAGTTTGTGTGCCTTATCTGGTGTTTCTCAGGGAGTATGTGACTGCTTAGGTATTGGTTTTGCTGTAGTAAGGTTTTCCCTCTTTGTTATTTTTGACCCCCTTTTAATATGGGTCTTCACCCATTATATACACTTGGTTTATTGGGTGAAGACTCATGCCAGTTATAATCAGAAATCACCCATTCTGAGCCTGAGAATATCTTCAGTGGAAGCCAGTAAAATTCTACGGACAGGTGTAGTTGTGACAAATCACTGTCATTTCCACTGGTCTTTGGTGTTATATCACTGCCATGTTCTTCTCTTTTTCAGCAGATCGATAAGATATTTTCACCTTTAACTAGTTTCAATCTAGTTATAGTACTTTAACTATAATATAATAATATAAATGAATATAATATAATAATATAAATGAAGGTTTTCTTACTGAGCTCAAGAAAACTGACACAATTTAAAGAAGGGGAAATAAACCACATTGCAGATCACAGAATCACAGAATATGCTAAATTGGAAGGGAGTCACTAGGACCATCGACTCCAACTCCTAGACCTGCACAAGACCATCCCAAAAGTCACACTTTGGGCTTTTTAAAAAAAATTAAAAAAAAAATAAAAATCTTATGGAAAGAAGCTAAAAAATAAGTCTTAATCTTCCTTTTGTCATCACTGACCTTATGACATGAGTTTTGTCTTTCTGCCTGCACTCAGGAGAAAACCCCCACGACTGAATGTGTTAAGTCTGTTTTCTGGCAAAATTTACAACGTGATCTGAAAAAGCATTTATAAGACAGCCAAGATGATTTTCTCTCCAAGGTCCATATCCCTTCCTAGATTTCTTTGCTATTCTGATCAGAACATAGAAACAAACATCAGGATCAAGAAGTCATCACATTAAAGCTGTTTTCAGTGTGTTGCAGTTACAAATTCAAAGTGTGATGGTATTGCAGGAGCTCAGTAGATTATATTTAATCAATACTATATCATGGTATGAACAGAGAAAAAGCTTTAAAAATCTCCTAACTGAAAATCTAGAAGATCTGGCAATTCTCCGAAATATTTAGAAGCAAAAATATGGGCAGAATGCCTATCAATTTGTAATCAAAGCCATATGAACAGAAATCTGCAGGAAACTGATGAACACCAGTAACGTGATAAGGCATGCTGAAAGGTGGGATTACAGTGACTAAAGGGCCTTAGGGACCCCTTCTTTCTCTAAAGCTCTGAGGCAAACTTGCTTGGTACTATAACTGCAAGATGGAAAGTTCTTTCATTTTGCATACTGTATGTTACAGAAAGAGAGACAACACCAGAAGATGACCCTCCTTTCAGCTCAGAAGGAAGATTGGTGCCCACCTTGTGGTGGTATATAAGCTCCAAAACCTGCCATCTCTTCTGCTGCTATCCACACAGAAGTCTGATCCAGTACTAGTTCAGAGACAATGACCATTCTGTCAGTAAGATCTGTTTCTGTTTTCACTAAGTAAAACTTTTTAGTCTGGGGGCACAAAAAGGAGCCATAAAGCAAATTTCCAAGCGTTCTGACTCTTCTGCCTTTCCAGTGGTGTTCTCAGTGAGTGATATAGATCCTGTTTCATTTCCTTCGCTGAGATTAGTGTGACACTAATTAAGGGATCACAAGTGACAACAGCATAATTTTACTGAAGGAACTCTATACATGCTACTTGTGAATAAAGATCTTAGCTGCTGACGGACTGAAGTAGCACATCTCCAAAGACGTGAAATCTCCGGGCACTGAAATTTTGTCTGTTGTATTCAGAGTGGTATCATCTCACATTAAGGTGTCTCCAGTATTTTTTCCTAGCAACATTTATGCTAGGGTATCTAGACCTTGATATCTCAACCTTCAGTTGAGACCCACTCTATGATATCTATTGTCTCCAGAGGTTTATTCATTCCCCTGTAAAGCTGAACATAGATTTGATCAGCTAACTGCTTCCTCATCTGACTAGCTACTCTGCTGTAATGGAGACCCAGACATTACTGACATGTAAATGTCTGTTTTCTAAATGGACCTACCACTATTATCATAGGCATCACAAAATCTTCCAAGAAGGGATAAGTGGAATGCAGAGGAGAAGGGTTTCTGGATTTTTTTCCCCCTTTTTGACAATAGCCAAGCATCATTTCATCCTATTAGTCTTCTTGAGAGTGACAACTGAAACAAAAATGAAAATACACATCACTCTATTTTAGCTGTAGTATACATCAACTTATTAAAGTTGGTCAACACCCGTATTCATGTTTCAAACTGATGAATATAAGGAAGTGAAAAAAATGAACTCTGGAGCCTGACTGACAAAAAAATAGGTTCAACAGAGAGAGAATAAGGTGAAGTTTCAGTGTAAGGCTGTATAAAATAATTGTTATGTAAAACTCTTTTAAAGTTTGTGTTTGTGGGTTTTTTTGTTTGTTTTTTTTTCTTTGAGACCTTTGAATGGTGAACTTTCTTCTCTTTTAAGTAGTGACAATACAAAATTTAGGAGAATGTTTCATCTCACACAAGACACAATTGATCTTGTCAACCAAAGCAATATGAGGCCAGGAGTTTCACAAATAGCAAGAAATTGGCTTTTGTATTTGCTGCTCTGTGCTTAAAATAAAGGATAATGTTAGATTATATCATTACATTTTTAAATAAATGCAAAACTTAGTCAGCTTAAAAGGAAAGCAAATATAACGGGTATATCAAAGGAATGATTATCCTGCAGGAAGTACTTTACTGAAATTTGTGTAGTGTTTCTCTATCTAAACACCTGTGTTCTGAGAAAATCTATAGCTTTAAATACAAATAAATCAGCAACAAAGAAAGGAAAATATGAACAAAAAAATACCCCCTCCCTCCAAACTTCCCAACTTGTATCTAAAGGCGTTAATAATTTAGGAAACAAGGTATTTAGTAAGGTAAGCCAATCACATATTGGCCATATTTTATATGGAATAAAATATATATAGGCATGTGTATTTATGTGTGTGCATACTTATTCTTCATTGGATGAACCACACAGATTTCATCCTTTTAAACTGTATGAAAGACAGATAATGGTAACAAGAAAGGAA
>JAWWMO010000001.1:96980487-96990809 GCA_035047845.1 Dendrocincla fuliginosa
GTGGGTTACAGATAGTCTAGTAAATTTCAAGTCAGTCAGACCATTGACTGCTGATCCAATGATCTGTGAAATTGTCTAGATCTACACTAGTAAACTCCTTTAGCCCCCCAAAGAGGGTAACCATAACCAACCTAATGACTGTGAGCGGGCTCCAGTCCATACAAGCTATGAACCATGGTTGGAAATTGTTTACGAGACTGTTAGTGACTGGTGTCTTCCAGAATATACCCAGCTTCCTGGGTTTGGGGAGGAAACTGTTCCAGGGACTCGGGATGTATGTATGTTTGTGCATACTTACCTGGAGGGCAGCTTTCAGGACTCGGGAGTCTGCTCTATTTGCTTTGTCCCAATCCCACAATCTGCTGCTGATGTCTTATTTTACCTTTCTCCTATCATCTGGCTTGGACATACTCTTTGCACATCCCCTCTATGTTTCTTCAGCTCTTCTGCAAGTTTTTGTACTTTTCCTGTTGCCTCTCCAGCCTCTCTAGGTGACTGTAACATTGCCTCTGCTGCTACTGCTTGTCATCATTTGCCACTGATTTTTGGGTTTCATTCTTTGCAGAATTGCACCACCATATTGGGACCTGGGATAATCCTGAGACACTCCTGTGTCTACACAAGTAGTCATTCATCCAAAGGAAAGAAATAGCTTCACCCAGCCTTGTATCAAACCACTTATGTTTAATCTATTAGCCCAGACTATTTGTGGAAATTCCATGTTGCATCACACCAGTCAAGACTAGCAGGGATGAACCTCACTGAAAACTTCTATCTTGGGAGTTTATTGAAAAATTAACATTACAATTCAAAGCAGTTTAAATAAACTAGATATCCAAACAAGTCTAGCAAAATGAGTGTTTTAACAGCCATAGGAAAAAGAAAAAGAATCCTTTCTGGTTTACATGTGCTTTGGCAGAAGATAGGCCCCTAAGTCAGCACAGCCATAAACAGTAGGTTGATGAAAATGCCATGCAGTATAGTTGTAGCTATTATCTGGAACTTCACAAGTTGTAAGCAGCTGATATTTTCATGTGTGTATGTGTGGAATGTGGTTGTACTCCTGTGGTGCAACAAACGATCCTATACCATAAAGGACCGATACTCAGAGTCAGCAGCAATGCATAAGATAAAACACTGGAACCCAGATTTCTGTTATTTTCTCAGCCTTATTTCTTATTTATGGACTTTTCCAGCAGCTTGTCTCATCAGGATCTCAGATTTTCTTTTTCAATGGATTTGCAGTGTCTTTAAAATATTAGATCGCCATTTTATGTTATGTACTTACGTGAGTTAGAAACAGTTTTAGAGAGCAACAACAACCAAATCTTACAAAAAATTCCATCAGATTGCATCAGTGAACCTAAACTATACTGAGAATGCTGTTGAAATAGACTGTCATCTTCACTCTGCCTTCTGCAAAAACGAAGGCTTAAAATGAAAGTGTTCTTCAAATAACATAGAAAATAATTTGCATGTAATGACATGGTTTTTCTTATCCCAGATATAAGCCCATCTGTGCACCAGAGAATATGACAGAAATAGAAATTGTAAGGCAAGGGGGGAATGTTATCCATCTACCACATCAATGTTCATACAGGAGGCCAACTAGAGTAGCACATGATCAATGTAAAGTTCTGCCTGCTAGCTGCTTGGAGGGCACTAATTGATTCGCACAAGTGACCAAAATCTCATTCTTCTCAGCAGTGTGGGAGTGTGGTGGAACATGTTTTGAGCCTTGGCTTGTTCATTTATGTAATGATTTTGAAATCATTACACAACTTCATGCTGATCTCATTTAAGCTGTACTGTAAATTGGGCCCTTGGTTTCTTTAACATAGTTTATCACATAGCATGCTAAGTTAGAGGGGACTCTTCAAGGCAGCTTTCTTCAACTAATTCCAGTTACTTCTTGTGCAGCCATCTGAAATCTGTCTCCTGAGCTTCCTATAGCCTGGACTGGCAGCAACCTGTCATATTTGTGGTTATCAAGGTGCATATCATTAGAGAAGCTTGAGGAATTCTCTTTTGTTAAAACACAATGTTTTGTGGTATAATTTTGTAAATTGCAAACTCCATAAATCCAATACCTCTCTTTCCGTGGATATTTGCCTTTTGAACCTATTAAAGGACCAGTCTCTGACTTTCACTCATTGCAGGACCAGCACAAGGATCCTTTTGTATGAGGTCCAGAACTGGCTGGAATTGGGAGAAGGCAGAACAAACAGCAAACGTACATTAAAACTTTCATCTCTAATTGTCCATTTGATTCTGCAGGTCAAAATACAAATATTTTCCCCCTCTGTGTTACAGAATGTTCTCTGACTGCTGGGGGCATATAATTGGATTTCCATAAGCTGCATGGTAACATCCATTTACCAATTTGCAGACCATATAGTTGCTGGGACTGGGTCTCATTTTGATTGAACTGATGGTCCTGTTTGTTGAGGTTTTTTTCCTTATACATACAGTATGTATGATTATATCTTAATTGTTTAGAAGCTCTGACAAAGGGTTGCTGAAGTTACAGAGTCCCCCTCTGTTCCTATTGGAGCAATGGTTTATACTTTGAATTTTACTTGAAATAAGTTTTTCTTTTTGAGTTTGAAAAATGAATAAAAATCTATGTACTTTTTTTTTTGTTGTTTCCTGCTGTGACTAGCTACTATGCCAAACATCTATTCACAATCCCCTATACTTTACTCTGACACCAGATGGAGACCTTCCATCTAAACTACCTAATTTCCTAGGAAACTTGTTTTATCTCATAATTTGAGTGCTTTCAAAGCCTATGTAATATCAATGGTTTGTACAATTTAACATTTTGAGGAGTCTTGTGACCTTGAGGCAGATCGTCAGTGCTATGTGTTGTTGTTGTACTGAAATTGAAGACAGCTTTTAAATGACTTAAATTCTAAAAAGCTAGTATTGTATTTAGTAATGCTATAGTGTTTTATATATTTATATTATATATAATGCAGAGAGATTGTTGTTTTTGTCCAAGTAACCAAATATTTGTTTGTTTAACTTAACTGTTGTTCTCATCAGTACTTGTTTTAGCAAAACTAATGTAACCCGAGAACTGAACAAAACAATGGCAAGACAATAATGTGGATTTTTTTTTTTTCTGAGTAATGAATTGCATTGCTCTAAAATAACCAGGAGAGTATTTTTCTTCTTAAAATCTCACAGAATCCAGAGACTTAATGCAAAATATCAAGCTATATGTTTATAATATAAATATGTTTATTATATGGTTTTAATAGTAAGTTATATGGTTTACTTATATCTGTGCCTTTTTTCTTTTTTTTTTTTTTTTTTAATTTGCAAATGAGAACACATTGAATAACACCTTGTGCCTGAGAAAGCCATCTATTAGTTTATTTATGGATCAGTATGCTTAACTATTTCTCACTCAGTTCTTTCCTAATTAATCATTATGTGATTTTGTATTTATTTGATCTTTAAATAATAAAAATAATAATAATTTCTTCCTCAAAACATACAGAAATGCAGTTTCTTATAATCTCAGTAATAGTAAGGATCATGTTTCACCTTGAAATAGTTTTGGATATAGGAGTTTATAATCTGAAGGAATTTCTCCGAAACAGTAGATTCAGACAGAATAGCTTGTTTTTTTCCAGTTTCTCATTCTGAATATTGACTTGGGACCAATTTTTTCAGTCTACAAAAACAACTTTACATGCATGCAACAAACAAACAAACACAATCCCCTGCATATATGTTGGAATGTTAAGAGTTTCTCTTAAATAAGAATGTACTCATGGAGTTAATCATAGGTAACTGGGGGAGCATAGCTCTTCCTATTGTAAGTGAAGATCAGGTTCATGACTCTCTGAAGAACCTGAATGTACATAATCTATGGAACTTGATGAGATACAGCTCAGAGTTCTGAAGGAATTGGCTGATGTAGTTGTCAAGCCATTTTCCACATTTGAAAATTCTATGATTACATGTAAATTCATGGTAGTCAGGTGAAGTCCCAGGTGAGTGGAGAAAGGGGAATATGGTACTCATCTTTAAAAAAGGTAGATACAAGGAGTCTTGGAACCACCAACCTGTTAGCCTCCCCTTTGTGCCTGGCACGATCATGGAGCAGATTCTCCTAGAAGCTATACTAAGGCACATGGAGTACTGGGAGGTGATTCAAGACATCCAACATGGCTTCACCAGTGTTATTTAATATCTTCATTAACACATAAAGGAAGGGACTGAGTGCACCCCTCAGGAATCTGCAGAAAAAACAAGGAGAGTAGTGTGGTTGGCACTTCTGAAGGATGGGATGCCATCTAGAGGGACCTGGACCAGCTCGAGAAGCAGGTCCATGGTAATCACATGAGGTTTAACAAGAACAAGTGCAAGGTGCACCTCAAGTACCAACACAAGCTGGGGGATGAACAGATAGAGAGCTGCCCTGCTTAGATGGACTTGGGGATGCTGGTGAATGAGGGTCTGAACATGACATGGCAAAGTGCACTTCCAGCCCAGAAAACCACCCCTATCCTGGGCAGCATCAAAAGCAGTGTGACCAGCAGGTCAAGGGAGGTGATTCTGCCTCTCTGCTCTGCTCTGGTGAGACTCCACCTGGAGTGCAACTCTGAGGTCCCCAAGAAGGACCTGCTGGAACAAGTCCAGAGGAGGGCCAGCAAGATGATTAGAGAGATGGAGCACCTGTCCTGTCAGGAAAGAGTGAAAGTACAAAAACTTGCAGAAGAGACACTCAAGGATCATTGAGTCCAACACCTATCCCTGCCGAGGACCAACACCAAGAGTCACACCTTGTGCCAGCAAGTATCATTCAAATTCTTCTGTCACTCGGTGCTGTGACCACCTCCCTGAGGAGCCTGTTCTAGTGCACAGCAACCTCCTGAGTGAAGCATCTCTTTCTAATATCCAACCTAAACCTCTCCTGACACAAATTCAAGCCATTCCCTCAGGTTCTGTCACCGATCACCAAAGAGAAGAAATCAGTGCCTGACCCTCCTCTTCCCCTTACAAGGAAGTTGTAACTGCAGTGAGGTCTCCCCTCAGTCTGCTGTTTTCCAGGCTGAACAGACCAGGTGTCCTCAGCTGCTCCTCATACAGCTTCCACTCAAGGCCCTTCATCATCTTTGTTGCCCTCCTTTGGACACTCTCTAATAGCTTAATATCTTTCATATACTGCAGTGCCCAAAACTGCACAAAATATTCAAGGTGAGGCCTCCCCAGTGCAGAACAGAGAGGGACAATCCCCTCCCTCTGATGCAGACCTGTTGGAAAGAAGGGACGAGCCACTCTGCATAGGGTGAAGGCAAAATGGCCAATTTATTAAGGTGGGTGCTGGCTTTTATAAGGTAGGGCATGGAAGGGTCTGGAAAAGGGGTGTGGTTCAGGGAAGAGTTAACCAGGTCTACATCAAAAAAGGGAAAAGGAGGATGGGCTTCCACAAACAAGGAGAGACAGGGGAGGAGCAAGGGAGTGGCCAGCTATATATGGTGCAGCTGCACTGCACCACAGGCCGACCAATGGAAAAAGGAGGAATAAACGGCCAATTGCAGGGGGGTAACTGGGGTAGAACTGGGGTACATTAACCAATCAGGACAAAGAACAGTTGAAATGTAATTATTCCCAATCTAATAAATTGAATAAGTAACTAAATTATCCACTATGGAAACTCCGGACTCTCTTCACACATCAGTGGGCAGTCTTTCTTCTATCCACAGGGATGGTAAGTCTGTGGATTCTTTCTTCTGTCTTGTTTCCCTTTTCTCCATGATCGGTAATTTTTGGTCCTGACCCCAACATCCCTCGACCCCCTGGAGATGCTTAGCCTGATGCCCCCCAGGACATGGTTGGCCCTCCTGGCTGCCAGGGCACTGCTGACTCATATTCAACTTGCCAACAACCAGGACCACCAGGTCCCTTTCCAAGACACTGCTTTCCACCATCTCATTCCCCAGTCTGTATGAACATCCAGGGTTGCCCCATCCCAGGTGTAAAATCCGACACTTCCCCTTGTTGAACTTCATATGGTTGTTAATTGCCTAGTCCTCTTATTTGTTAAGGTCTCTCTGCAGGGCCTCCCTGCCTTCCAGGGAGTCAACATCTCCTCCTAGTTTTGTGTTGTCTGCAAACCTGTTTGTTCAGCTTTTCCAAGCTGAACAAACCTATTGTTCAGCTCGGAAAAGAGAAAGCTTCAGGGTTACCTAATTGTGGCCCTCCAGTACCTGAAGGAAGCATACAAGAAAGATGGGGAGACACTGTTTATGAGAGTATGTAGTGACTTGATCTGGGGAATGGCTTCAAACAGAAAGAAAGCAGGTTCGGTTTAGATTAGTGTTGTAGTTTTAGGTAAATGGGAAAGACTTTCTGTGAATTTTTTCATATCATCAGATGATTCAGAGCATGAGGGACTGCCCCCGCCCAGCCTCATCCGAGCCAAGAAGGGGAGGGACTGTCACCAGCATCTTGGGACCTGCCTGAAATGGGTATCCCTGAAGTGAAACACTGTGGGAACTCAGGAGACAGGGAATGAAATCTTCAGTGGTTCTGGAATTTGCTCTCTTGTTCCTGGGTGTAGTTGCTGAGGGAAAGGACCATGCAGTCCCCATGCCAGGAACTTAGAACACACCAGCTGCTCTCAGGGTGCCTTTGCTGGCTCTCACCATCAGCTCTCTCACCACAGTCCTTGACACCAGCTGCCTGAAGGTGCAAGAACTGCTGCTGCAGCCATGTCAATATATAGAGAATTTCCCTTCCAGGAGCCCCACAACTACCGCTGCCTAGATCAAGACTGTTGGCCCCAGATGAGTCATCTTGGCAGGACCAACCATCACTGATAGTTTGGGAATTTCCATCTGGGAGCTGCACAGGGTGCTGCTGCCATATGGCCCGTGACCACCCAGTCCCAGCACCGTGTCAGGTCACCCCACCCCTACCATTGCCACTCCACATGGTTTGCTACATCAGAACCCACACTATCACCCTGGCGGCATAGGGCTTCTCTTGGAAAGAGATATCCTCCCAGGTTTTATTTCAGCCTGGGGCGAGGGGATGACTAGGTGATATTTTCTGCTATTGCTGGGACGGGGGGGAGAGTGTTTGGTTTTGTTTCTTTATGGTTTTTAGTAAAATTGCTATTTTTCATTCTTCATTCAGACTCCTTGTAATGTCTACCTTGTCCGTATTTGCAGAGAGGGAAATAAAGTAAAGAAAATGAGCGTTTATCTCATTAGAGGTCCCACCTCCTGAACATATTGCCATTAAACCGAGACAATTAGATAACAGGAAGACATTCTTTACTGTGAGGGTGGTAAGGCACTGGAACAGGTTGCCCAGAGAAGTGGTGGATGTCCCATCCCAGTTAGTGTTCAAGGCCAGGCTTCATGGGCCTCTGAGTAACCAGGTCTAGGGAAAGGTGTCCCTGCTCATGGTAGGGGGTTGGAACTAGATGATCTATGATCTTTAATGACCTTTCCAACCCAAACCATTCTATGATTCTATGACACTTAACCCATAACAGTTATTCAGTTTATTGCAAGTGTATGCAAACCTTAAGAAATGGGCTCCATTTCAAGGTTTTTCAAATATTTCCTTGTGCTCTGACTACCATTTCAGAAAAACTGTATTCCAAACTGCAAGGGAAAATTTTTGGTTTAATTGAAAAGACTGACCCAGCAACACTGCTGATAATAGGCAAGTTTTGGTTGCTAATATTTGTTAAAGATGTAAGTAAAAAAAATGCACCATTAAAGAGATACCCTTAAAAGCTATATGAAAACTATTTGTCAACTGAAAAAAAGGCAAGAAGAAAAATTGCTGCTAAAAGCTTTCAGCAGCATTTAGATTTCTGAAGACTGATTTTTTTTAAAAAAAACAAATTTTTAGATCTCTGTTAGTAGTTAAACAGTATAGATAACTGCTCCATGAATTAATTTCCATTTTGCCTAAATTTTTGAACTCCTGAATTGTATTTTATGAAACATTATCTAATCTCACACAAAAAGCTTAATGCCTGACCTTATCAGATTCCTAGGGAAGATAGGTACAACCAACTTTCCTCTTAGTTTTCAGGAACTGTAGATGTATTGACTTGATGTGAAAACTCTGACTGAATCGTCAACTACCCACAAGCTACATTTATCCAAAATATCTTGAGTTTCAAAAAACATATTATATGACAAGGTGAACCCAGCAAAAGTATTCAGGTTAAGTTAAATCTCTCTGGAGAAATGACACTTTTTGCCATATTATTTCTGCAGTCATTTCTTGTTGGTAAGAGCTACATGTTCTGTAAGTAAGTCCTCTGATGTTTGAATGCCAGTACCAACTGGTATGAGACAAGCAAATATACCTGCTTGTTTTGCAAAGGAAAATAAAGGTTTACACTTCGGGGTGTTTGGGTTTTTTTTTTTAGATATCCTTGCCATGAAAGAAATTTTGCTGCCTGTATTTTTTTTCCTTTTAAATATTTCTTATTTTATCATGGCTGCTAGGATGAAACAACAGGTAATCCCTGTTAGCCAAGACAGGGAAACAGCAGGATAGATATCATGTTGCACAGACAAAAAATTCCTGAATTTAATAGGAAGAACACTGTTATCTATGATTTTCTATGCAATATTTCAAACAGTTATTATTATGCGGTTCAGAGCTTTCTTTAAACTAAAATGTAGAACACATGAGCTTCAGCATCTAAACCCTATGTCAGTCTTTGTTTCACTACAGTTTATGGGACACAACTTCCCAGAGCATCGGAAATTTTATGGGGGGAGGACTTAGATTCTGTGTAAATCTCCACTGAATTTAGTTGATTTTAAATGTTTATGTAGAACACATGTTTATTTTCTAGAATTTCAGGCCTCACTGAAGAAGGGAAGTTGCATTTTCAAGATACATTTTTTAAGTTACAGTGTTCTCAGATGACTTTCATTTCAATCTAGACTTGCCTTGGCTATAGGCTTATTTGTGCCTCCTAATGTTAATCTCACATTCTCTTCTGTATAGTATTTCTCGTCAAAATTTTATACATACAGAGAGAAATATAAACATGCATTAAGTGACATCAGAGCTTTCCAAAATTCTTTCACTGGCCCATTTGTTCAGTGCATTAAGGTACCTTAAACATTTCCTATTCTTGTCTGAATGAACTCAGATGAGGAGAGTAGCTACTCTTTTTCAGAACAAAAATATTTCTTTTTGTCATTTAGGCCTCTTTTCCTAATTAGTGGTGAATACTTATGGAAGATATGTCACTTTTGAGTCTCACTGCTGTTGTTATAAATGTTTCTGCCCCTTGGCTGCCACTGGAAGCAGATGGTAGGCTGACAAGATCTATTTAAGTTCTGAGTGCCTTAAAGGAAGTAAAAGCAGTAAAGGAAGGTAATTTGAAGTGTGGGGAGTATAAATCATACCTTCATCAGCATAATTGTAAAACTAGGCTTTGATCCTGGAAGAAGAACTTCTCACACAGGAATCTATACCTGATACCATAATATGTGTTTGTACTCTGTCAAAAAGTCTCCAGTGCAGATCCTTTTCAAAAGACCCCATATATTCTACGCCTTACTGAGACTAAAGAATGTGGGTGTACGGGTCACACCACAGTTTCTTCAGCCTCTACTATCCTCTCCTTGACAATGGGCAAAAGCTGAGGCTGAGGGAAATGTGTAAGAGCAGGGGAATAATGTATGCAATTTTTCTCCCCAACACTTGACCAATAATCACTTATTTTCATCTAAGCCACCAATTCCCTACATATTTCTTAATATTGGTGGATTTTACTTCCATGAGTCTGATAGCAACGACTGCAATCTGCTGTTGTACTCATACATCTCTTAGAAAACCAGCTCTATTACTTCTTTCTATGTCTGCTGTACAGACAGGGAAGTAAGTGTCTTTGAAATGAAATCGTCTATGAAGATGTCCAGCTATCTCCTTTGGATACAAGGAGAAACCAGCTTTGGCTGGGCTTCAAGTGTAGGTACTTCAATTAGTTGTCTGAGGATATGAATTTTGTAGCTGACATTTGCTTTTAGAAGATAGATTTCTGCCAAGTCTTGAGTAGGCTGTCGGGGGCAAAAGAGATAGGAATAATATTATTTAGTGTTATAATAGTTGGGTATACATCCCAGAAAGACTTTACTGAGATATCAAAATTTTCCCAAGGTTATGACTAGCAGCAATACAAACCAGGTTCAAACTTGAAGGTGTCATTACTAACAGAGTAACTCAAGTCTGAAATCTGAAATTCAGAACAATTCCCTTAAATTTCCTAGCATACATGAACAGCTTTTTAGCTTTTTCAGATATTCTTTAATAGG
>JAWWMO010000001.1:96990909-97043389 GCA_035047845.1 Dendrocincla fuliginosa
GAAATTCAGAACAATTCCCTTAAATTTCCTAGCATACATGAACAGCTTTTTAGCTTTTTCAGATATTCTTTAATAGGCTAAAAGCTAATATTTTCATTAGCAGGAGAAAAATGCAAGATAAGCAAACAGTACCTAATTCCCCACGTAATTATGAATGTATAAAATTTCACTCAGAGTTTAAGATTGTCAGTTTTTACTGGGTAGCAAAGCCTGGTTTGAGCCAGACTGCTATTATGGTATGAGTTCCTTCTGCTCATAGTTTCTTGCACATACTCCAGGCTTGCTGTTCCTCTAGCCATTCCTTGTGCTCCTCCTGTATGCTGAGCACATTAGGTAGCCCAGTGAGACACAAAGAGATTTTTGTTGTGCATCTGAGCAAACGGGAAATTCTTCTGAATACAAAATGCAGTCTGGTGCTACATCTAAGATTCTGGTTTTGATCAAATGAAACACACATAGTCAAGATTCTTTATTTCTTTCTAAATTCTCACCACTGAGTCTCAGTGCCAAAGGCTGTTACATGAACGCTTACGCTATGTACAGTTAGACATGGTTGGTGGACTAGATTCCTCCACAAAATTGTAATTAGAATTTTTCCACCATTTCATGATAGCTTTTTGTTATGGTTTTTGTTTGGTTTATTTGGTTTGGTTTGGGTTTCAGTTTTTTTATGGTAACAATACTTGTCAGTCATAATACAAATCAAAGAACATGAAAAGCACTCTTTTTTTTAGTTTTTCTTTGGAATTCTTGTTGGAGAGAGCAGAGGAAACCTGGAAGATTTGGTTTTCTATTAGATTGCATCTACCAGGGGTACATAACATGCTCTTCTTTGTTGCTGTTTACTCATTACACTCTAGTCCAGAACACAAATATGTTTTATTAATTATTTTTTTAAATGCTTTTTGAAAACTGTGAACACTTACGATTAAGAAAAAGGGTTAATAGGTTAATATTTGGGAAAAATTAAATAAGCATTATATTAATAGTTATTCATAAACTGAGAAAAAGTAGCTACTTTACTGCTTTGTACTCTGATGATATTTCAATTGCTGCCCCAAAAATGGCAAAATCTAGCCTCATACAGGACATGTTCTGGCAAAGTAATCAATGTAAATCTGATAAAATTAGAGAAAGAATAGTTGTTACTTGATTTTCATATAAAAATGTTTTCTACCTAGATACATAACTGATAAGTTATTAAATATCTAGAAGTATTAATTTTTGCATTTTGCTTTTTAAGCATGAAATAGGACAAATTTCTTTTAATGATAATTTTAAAAGAATATCCAAAAATTACTAAAAATGAGATTGAAGGAGAACCAAGAATTTTATAGGACATAAAAAAGTAAGATATTTCAGAAGATCAAAAAAAAATATGTTTAAGAGCATTTAACATGCATATTATTTTTTATTACATAAGAATAGACATACATTTATAAGCCAATTTTATGTTACTTGCCAGCTTGGACACTTACCTGGAGACCTTGCTAAAAACTGAAAGAAACCTGGGTCAAAGAACTTAGTCAATCCCTGCAATTTTTTCACTTCCTACAGAATGAAAAATATTTTACATGCTATTAATTAGAAGGTCAAAAAGTCTAAAACTACAACTAAGATCGGTTGAAAAAGGAAGGTCAAAATGTATAGTACCAAGGCACATATAGGCATGTGAGACAAAAGTTTGTTCTACTCTAGTAAAATGCCCAGAAAGTCAGGCTTTTGGTACATCCACACTCTGCAGAAGGAACTGACTCCAGGTAGAATAACCCTTCTCCTGACCAAGATGTCCATATGATTCCAAATGGAAAGGATCGTCACACACTGCCCCAGAATAAGTCCCTTAGATGTGCATGTTCCATACATCACTGCTCACTACAAACATGGGTTCATTATCAAAGCGTAGGTGTGTGGCCTTGTTCAAGGAAGGAAAAACCTTGTTAGACAAATTTTGCTTTTTGTTCTTGGAATAAGGCATATGAAAGTCAAACCCTGGTTGTAATTAAGCTCTCAATTATAAATTTGTCCTGTTGAAATACAGCATTCAATAGTGACCTGGGTGCAACAGACCTAGAACAAACATTCCTTTAAGGATGGTTCTCACTTAAAAGTCACAGTATTTTCTTTTGTTGTAGTTATTACATGAGTCAACCACTGAAAAGCTCAAGCAAACCACGAAAGATTTAGGAATATATTACAGAAAAATTTTGAGTGGCAGCATGCAGTGCTTCACCTGGTCAAAGTACTACTTAGTTAAATCAAACTTGACCGTCTGGGAAAAATATTTCGAGAAAGAGGTAAAGTTCTCGAGACTGGAAAGAGCTAGTTTGGTTAATAAAATTTTATGTGATCATAAATGTGCTCAGATTGATGAACAATAGTTTTTGTTGAGACATCTTTCCCAACTTTTATTGGAAAAATAATAATGAAATCATTATTTTTAAATTTATTCTTTTTTAAAAAATTACAATATTTATTAGAAAGACTCAGTAAAGGATCATGCAAATTTTTATTTTGAACTGCAAATTTTGAGTACATTATAAACAGAAGCTATACTAAAACCTAGGGTTTAGAGCTGCTAACATCTCTAGCTGTCAATTATTCTGGTAAATTGTATCTTATTCTAATCCTAGTTTTGGGGTCAAAAGGCTACCTTACCATCTATTTAAAAAACTTAAAATCGCCATTTACTAAAAATATCTTGACTCTTTACATTTTTTCAATTTTTCTCAATCTAAATAGCTTCCCCTGTGTACATATAACTTCTTAAATGTCTTCTCTTCATAAGACAAAGTCTACATTTGTTAGGTGTATTAAAATAGAAGAGAATTTTGCAGCTTCAAAGTCTCATTGTATTCTTCTCTAAAATATCAGCCAGAACCACGTTTATTGCAAAATAAATATACAAAATATAATTAGGAGAATACTCCAAAGCTCTCCTCTGCTCAGTTGTCATGGTTGATTATCTTAAAGGAAAAACTGTCCAGATGGAAGAACAGGCTTAACTGAAGTCAATAGCAAATCTCTTGACGGGAAGATGACCAAAATTTCCACAGAGCAAACTGTATTGAAGTAAGATGAGATTTTTTAAAGCAACCTAGGCCCCCAAAACTACATGCTTATCGTTAATCATCAGTCCAAATCTGGCAATTTGAAAATCTCATCCCTAAATTACAACTGAAGCACAAACCCGGCAAACTCATATAATTGCATTTAGGTGAATGTCACCTAATGAGGACAGATCCAATTCCAGGTTAAAAAAGAATAAAAATCTGTCAGCACTCAGTGGTGTTTAACTTGTAGGCTCACTCTTTAGCTTTGAAGCCTAGCCATCTCCAATTGCTGTCATGAAAATTAGTCTGAATTAGGTAAGCTAGAGCCTGTTAAGATAACTAAATGAAAATGCAGTGGGATAAATGCACCTCCCTTGAATCTCAAGATGCTGTTGATTCACAGAAAGCATCCTTTTCACTCAGGGTTTATAGCCTGGAGTTTCCCAAAAAGTTTCTTTGAAAAATGGAGACAGATGAAGCCTGGGAATCTCCTACACCTCTAAGTCTAAAGCATGAGATTTGAATACAGGAAAAAACATGTATGATTCCCTCCTTTACCCAGATCTTAGCTTTCATTTTGCTGGATAGTACTGAAAAATCACAAGCTGAAGTCCATTCAGAGGGAAAGGATGCTGTTATTTCTGTATCCTTCCTTTGAAGCCATTCCACTCTCCAAGACAGGACAAAACATGGAACGTGTCAGAGATCAAGAGCATGTGAAAGACTGAGTAGACCAACAACTAGGGCATTTGCCTGTCAAAGGAAATTCGAAGGTTCCAGTTTATAGTCTCAGACTTTTACCGCTCATCTGTACAGTCTTTCAGAAATAGAGATAATAGGACAGGACATGCTTAACCCAGAAGAAATTATAGCAATTTTGCAGTCTCTATCAAGTTAACATTAGCAAATTGTAAACATAGAAAATGTTTATGAGATTAAATACATTGTGCACTTATTGATATTTGTTGGCAGCAGACCCAGAATGAAGCCTAATGGGCGAAGGTAACTCCTGCTGACCAGCTCTGTAAAAGATACGTGGTGATGACAGCCCTCAAGTGAAAATAGACATATGCATAATTTTCAGGACCTAAAATGCCTAATGGGAAACCACACCAGGGAGGATAATTCTCATCATTATAAACCTGTTATGTGAACTTTGCATAAGTAAACCTGAGAGTCATAAAAGCACTTATTAGGAAGATTCCATGAATAAACAGTAGCAATAGTTATGGTTAAATGTCTCCCTCCTTCTTTTATTTTTTTCCCCCTTATTCTGTCAGGAGACACCTAATGATGTATATTTTATACATTTTACTAAGACATTTCACAGTATAATTGCTACTCTATGTTCAACATCACAATAATTGGCACCACTCTTAAACTCAGTGTCCTTTATTGTGTCCCAGATGTCCTGCTATGTAAAATGTCATACTAACTCTATTTCATAAAATCAGAAAAATAGAATCACAGAACCGTAGAATGGTTTGGATTGAAAGGGACTTTCAGACCAGATTGTTTGAAAGCCGCATCCAACCTGGCCTTAAACCCTTCCATGTAGAAAACATCCACAACTTCTCTGGGCAACCTGGTCCAATGTCTTGTCACACTCACCATAAAAGTTTTTCCTTATATCTAATTTAAACCTAACCTCTTTCAAATTAAAACCCTTGCCCTTTGTCCTGCCACTGGAGACACACTAAAAAGACTATCCCATCTTCCTTATAAGCCATCTTTAAGAATTCAAATGCCTCAATAATGTATCCTCGCAGCTTTATCTTTTCCAGACTGAAAAACCTCAGCTCTCCCAGCCTTTCTTCACAGAAGATCTGATCAATTTCTCTCATGGCCCTCCTCTGGACTCGTTTTAACAGGCCCACATCTGTGCTGAGGACCCACAGCTGGATGCAGCACTCCAGGTAGGGTCTCACAAGAGCTGAGTAGAGGGGCAGAATCACCTCCCTCGACTTGCTGGCCATTCTGCTTTTGATGCAGCCCAGGATGTGGCTGGCTTTTTTTGCTGTAGTCACACTCTGCTGTCTCATGTTCAAGTTTTCACCCACCAGTATCCCCAAGTCCTTCTCTGTAGTGTTGCTCTCTAACCATTCACCTCCCAGTCTGTATTGGCACTGAGGATCAAGGTGTAGATCTTTGCACTTAGTCTTGTTAAGCTTCATGAGAGTCACATATGCCCATTCCTGAAGCCTTTCAAGGTCTCTCTGGATGGTATCCCATCTTTCAAGTGTATCAACTGCAGCACTCAGCTTGGTGCCATGGGCAAACTTACTGAGAGTGCACTCAATCCCACTCTCAATGTCATTAATAAAAACACTGATGAACTGTTCCCTGAGGAGCACCACTTATAACTTATCTCTGTTTGGATACTGAGCCACTGATGGAAGATGTATGATGTGGTCATCCAGGCAATTCCTTATTCTTAACCTCTCTTTCTGATAAAGACTTTGAGTGACTTCCGAACTTTTTCCCGTGGAAAAGGGGAAATCCACGTCATCAAGATTAATGAAACTTGTACCTTGAGTATTTGAATTCAGGATGTAATTAGTGCACAAATATTTTCAGAAAGTCATTGAAAAATTGAGATGCAAACATAGATGTGGTATTTTGAAAAAAAAAGTGGGAATGCTTTGTGTGTCATCTTTCAAATGCATCTGGAAAATTTAAATAGTGGTGTACACTTTTAGCATGCCTGCATTTTGAAATGTCCTTGTTTCAGCTAGGGCAGAGTTAATTTTTTCTTAGTAGCTGGTACTATGCTGTGTTTTGATTCAGAATGAGATTGGTGTCGATAACACACTGATGTTTTTTGTTTTTCTAAGTTGTGTTTATCCTAAGTCAAGGACTTTTTTTTGTTGTTGTGTTTTTGTTTTTGTTTGGTTGGTTGGTTGGTTGTTTTTGTTGCATGCTCTGCCAGTGAGGGGATACTCAAAAGAAAATGGGCAGGACCATAGTTGGGACAGGTGATTTGAACTGACCAAAGGCATATTCCACAGAACATCATGCCCTATATATGACTTGGGGCAGAATGGGGGCCAATCTGGGTTTGGGAAGGGGGATCTGGCATTGTTCAGGGCATGGTGAGCAATGTTTTTTCCCTTATTATTATCATTATTAATATCCTTTACCATTAATAATGTATTTTACTTTATTTTTGATTATCAAACTGTTCGTATCTCAACCTATGTGTTTTACTTTGATTCCCCTCCCCGTTTCACAGGTTTGGGGGAGGAGAAGGTATTTGAGCGAGTAGCTGTGTGAATCTTAATTTCCAGTTGGGCTTAAACTACGACAATGTACCATTGCCAAGATCTCATATAACAGGATCTTGAATGTAAGATGCAAAATTCATGTTTAGGCTCTTTAAGATAAGTCTTGGTTTTCAAGAAACTGTCATTAAGCACAAACTAATAAGATATGTTGGCTTCTCACACCAAAATATGTAGAAATTGAAGTAGCATTTTGTGTAAAGTAAGTTTTAGAAAATTGCCTCTCTTAGAACTCCAAAATTAGTTGTATACTGATGTCAGCCCCTCTTGCTTAGATTTTAGAACCACCAAACTAAGAAAATCAAAGCTAGGTAATGCTTCTGTGACAATGCTTGTGCACTGTGAAAAAAGTTGTAATAGCAAGATCACACGCCGTAATTAGAGTGGCATGTCTTTATTTTCCACTGTCTATAATCAACATATGTTTCCATCCCTTATTCTATGGTTCCTTAATCAAAGCTTACTTCTGGATTTTTCTTCAGCATGCACCACTACTGGAATGAGGAATGCAAATCTCTTTTTGATTTATTAAAATCAACTCTTTTGTCAAAGCAGTTCCATTTTGCCCCTGGAAGACAAGAACAGGTAAGATAACTGAGAAAATGTTCTGCAACACCAGGTCCTTAACTTGATGTTTCTAGTACCTGTTATTTGCTGAACACTTATCACTGAATGGCACTTCTTATGTCCGAAACTTAGCTCCCACTCATTGTCGTTTATTGCTGTGACTGAGTAGCAGGTCCATCAACCAGAGATCAGATCATCAAGCTGAGCATTCAGAAAATAAGAAACACATAATAGTGACCATCTGTGAAGAGGCAGATTAACTGACTTTACACAGGAATTTTCCATAGAATCATTTGTTTGCTTTGACTAATGAGACCTTTTCTCTCTGCTTGCAATCACATTAGTCACTCAGTATGCTCTTTCTAAATTCAGCAACAAAAAAGAATCCTGCAATCAACAGCTTGCTTCACCCCAAATGCTGGCTTTCTAACACAGGAGATCTACTCTGCACATCCAGTGAAGGAAAAACAAAGGAAAGGGAAAACTAGTATGCAATCATATAAAGGGAGATTGTGTTAAGGCAACCTCTATTTTGTTATATTTTAACAGATCATAATATCTTGACAGATTTTACTAGGATGATGGCTGAAATCTCTAATCTTGTGTGCTTTGCATGGGTAAACAACATTTCTTAGGGTACTTAGAAAGCAAGCTGGAAAAACATAGATGTGATCAAATTGATACTCATTTTCACTGATCTTAGAAGATATGAGTCACCTTTCACAGGTTTTTGTAGTCTCTTATTTAGTCAGACTGGAGAAGTTGCATTCTAACCTGAGTGCCTTGGTTAAGTCCCTGAAAAGGATCAAAACAAAAACAATAACAACAATCCCAAAACCAAACTGAAAAACAAAAACAAAACAAAACCAAAAAACCCACAAAATATTTTGATACTGTATTTTGATGATACCATCATCATCAATCTAATGTAATGCAAATGTGTTTTGATTGTCCATTTACACTATTACATTGGGCAAAATTTTACAGCTCCTGTATACTGTTTATTGATAACAATTTGCTCATAAATATTATTTTTTCTTACACACAGTGTATGCTGCAAGAAAATTCATAAACTTCCTTTGATACTTCTCATCTTTTAAAAGCTGATACATCTGTACACTCTCCTGTTACAGAACTGATGAGACAGAACATATCTAAGAATGAGACATCTAAATAATACAAGATGTTCAAGCACATACTTGTCTCCCACAGAGCCCCTCTAATCTTATTTGCCAAAAGCTTTCACACACTTGTCCAAACAATGAGCACTATCTCAGAGCTTGGTCTCACCAGGCAAGAATACAGTGTAGAAAAGGAGAAGGAAAGCAGTCTGATATGAAGTGTAATGATAGTAGGGAGCAGGAGGAAAGACAGATAATGAGATCTTGTTCAACTGTGGCAAATACCCCATGAAAAAAACCCAAAAATCTTGCATTGGAAGGAGGTAAACAATTCTTTTCTCTGAGCCTATCTGATCCCAAAGAGGCAGTTTTTACCACAGGTCTCAGCCCAGGCTTTAGTAAGATAAAGGTTTCTGACTACAAAAACAGATAGAGGCAAGTATAAGTGTAAAACTATTCAATTGGTAATATGACTATTCCTTGCTTCCTTCTAAAAAGTTATAGTTTACAGCACATACAAACACAACCCTGACTATTTTCCTTTTATTCTGAGAGAGTTTATCCCTTTAATAACTGGCAAGCAGAAAAGCCCATTTTTATTTAGGAGATAGATGGAGGAATCTCAAAGCAAGTTTTACAACTGGTTATGCTCGGGCTCCATAAGTCCTCATAAAGTCCAGGCTTTCAGCCTATAGGTCTGGGGCCAAGAACAGGAGACCGTGCTGTGTACCCTTCCTCTGAAACCCAGTCCATTGTGCCTGGGGGTTTGTGCAACTAGTAAACTTTAGTCTGGACTAACTAGCGAGGTTCATATTTGGAAAGACCAAAATGAGAGCGGGGGAATGTAGGAGAGTGCCAGGACCCAGGCACGAGATCGGATGGACCTAGAACCTTAGCACATATTTAAGAGTCCTATGATTCTGTGGGTGTTGCAATCAGAGAACAAATGTGTGTTTGTGTCAGTCTCAGTCCAGACTGGAGCAACAAGCCTGGTCTGTCTGTGGTTTTGGGAGTGCCATGGGGTTTTATGTGGTATTGGTGAAGGTACCCTTGCTGGTCTGTGTGACTGGCTGTGTGATATCCTCTGTGTCTTTTGTGAATTGTGTGTACCTACATTTTGGAGACAATCTTCAGTATTGCTGCTGGCTGGACTTTTTAAGGGGAGCGGAACAGTACACATCAAGCTGGCACGGGCAAGACCTCCAGATCTGCAAATACACCACATTCAGCTCTTCTGGTACAGAAATGAGGAAAGGCTGGTTTCCTGAACTGCGCTGCATTCCACAACTCCTTAACAAAGACAGCTGATAAGGGTGCCAGGGAATGAATGGGATTCTGGTCTGCAGTATAATAATTCCTACAGTGATGCCTTTAGCAAGAACAAAGGCTCTGTTTTTGCTGGAAAATATTTGTTGTGTTTCCAGGAAAAGGAACACTCTGAGCAATGAGGGTTTTGAGGACTGTTCCAGTCATCACATCAGTTCTGATATCCACTGAGGAAGATTCTCTTTTCAGCTGCAATAGGTCTGTCAGACTTATTGACAGGCAAAGTTTCTCTGCCTGTTTATTGTGAACAGCTTGAGGCGGACGAATTGTGGGAGAACTCTGTGTTTTTCCTTTTCCTAAATGTTCTCATGAAGATTTTGAAACAGAACGAGATTGGTTGAAACAAAATAATCAGTATGCACAAGAATGAATTTGTGCAGCCAACTGATGAAATGCAGAAAAGCAGTTACCACTGGAAACATCCATTTTAGTTTAGATATTTAAAACCTGCTTTTCTAAGAGAAGAACTGAGATACTTCCTAAAGGTGAGCCTATCAACTAAAATCTGCAACTCTAGTGGATATGAGAATCAGTTATATATTCAATGTATTTTCTTACAGCCCATTACCATTTCCTGATTATATCTTCCTATGGCAAAAGTCCTAATACATTTTTCTTTTTCAGTTTCATTGTATGTAATAAATGTATATAATCATCATTTGATTTTGTTGATAGTAACATTGTATATTCCAAATTTAGCCTTTTGTTACACTTTATCAAACTTGATGGACTGACAGTGAGTTTAAAATGTTGCTAATTTTTCTAGGTTGGTCCAGTGAAAAATGGCACCTAACCCTATGCAACTCACCAGGACTTTACAACATTTGTCTGTTACAGTTCTGTTAGTTCTTTACATTTTGCTATGAGTTTCCTCACACTTGGGCATGCGTCTTAAACCTTGACCTATGGACTTGTGAGACTCTTACCATTTATCTAAAAGACAAAATGATTCCCAAAATGGGATTTTAAAAAGATACTTCAATAGCAATCTCTGGAAGAGATCTTGAAATTTTAGATGTGTTTGGCTACTGTGCTGTTACAAGACTCACTGTCTTAGGGTTATAAAACACTTGCTCAAGGGCAATAGTCAGAACAAAGATACCCATGCTTTGCCTTCAGTAAATCTCAACACCTGCACATCCAAGTGGTCGTGGTAGGCTCCAAGTCATCTATTTCCCCCTTGATAAATATGACAATAATTTTGCTTCTGCAGTAGTGAAATAACGTTTAGACCTGGTAAGTGCTGTCTGTGGGTTTTTCAGTATCTTTGTTCACTTTGGAGTTTGCAGGCCACATGGATGAGCTGAAAAAAGCCCTTGTGACACAACTCCTGTAAGCTGCCTCTAGAAGACTGTCACTTATCTTTATAAATGTTTAGGCAGGCTTTCGCAGGTGAGCAGAAGCCTATCCTACTTAAATTTTGAGCTAACTGGAAGTAGTGCGGATGCATTGCCACACAGCTGAGCCTTAGCAAAAAAAGTCTTTTCAGCCGGGATTTAGAACTACACTATACCAGGCACTATGGTAACTACATAGTGTAAACATCCATCTGTCTGGACTAAGCAAGCATTTTGTAAATCAACACAGGGACTCAATTATTGCAAATTTGTATACAAAGTCAGTTCTCATTTATCTACTCATAACTTTATTTGTGTTGTTAATTTTTTATGTGCTGGTGGGAATTGTATATACCAGTATAGTCAGTGATCTAAGGTTCGTGGATCTTGATTGCAGTGCCTTACACCACAGCATTTTCATGTAGTCTTGGTTAAGTTGCCACCTTTGGGTTCCCTTAGAAAACAGAGAAAATAATTTGATACTGTTACTCTAGGTAGAAAGAAAATTGAGGTTTTATGCAGATTTGAGATACTAACTTGAGGTAATTCTTCTAATTGCCTAATAGACTTTTGAATATTTTTTTTAGTATCCTTCGGAAGAATGCATAGTTTAGGCTGCCAAAAGCAATGGAAAGGAAGAGAGAACAAACTAATATTGAACAAATCTATAGAAGAAAGAGATATGATAGTCAAGTGTGTAAAGGTGTCTCAGTGGTGGACTCCATCCTCATATACAGTGATGAGCCAATATGGCCAGGGCAGAACATGATAGAAAAGTGTGTGATGCACAAGACAGTGGAGAAGCAGTGAGAGGCCAGAGACTGAAATTTCTTGGCTCTGTTTAGTTAGTACTGTATGTGAAAGCCTTCTTCTGAGGGGGTGTAACCTGGGACGAAATGTTCACCTAGCACAACTTTATCACTTTTTTTTTTATTATATTGGGTACCGCTAAACATCATCTTATTGCACACATCACTGTTTTGTTTGTTTTTAAATTGAAGTAGTTAATTCTGTTTCCCCATAATGTTCAAGAGTATGATTCGCATTCTTTGGTAATTTGAAAGCATTCCCAGTCAATTTATCATCTATATTATTTGCAAACACATGAAAAATTGTCATGTATGGAAATTATTTCTTAGGGATAACTCTTTAATCCAGATACTCCTTGGAAGTACAACCTTTTAATAGCTAACCAGCAACTTACTAGGTTTTTTTTAATTTTTGCTTTCACAAAAATTGCAGAATCCAGGGTTTTTTGTGAGTCACATAAAAGTTAGATGCAGTATATTGCTAAATTGAATATAATTGGTGCACGTTTTCTGTCCTAATAAGACTCTCAAAAGAACATTTTGCCTGTCAGACACAGTCTGTGATTTGTGAACTAGACTAATTTTATTTCTCATTAATGGATTTTGTTCAGTTGTTAATTTAAATTCCCTAATTGCTGTCATTGTTTTTTTGAGGGAAAAATAATATTAAAATTATCTTGGCCATTTTCTAGGATGTTTTCTCTCCTTTCATTTGTGGCAAATAAAGTGATACATTTTTTTTACTTACCCATTTAAACAATTCATTTTTTTACCCTACAGATTTATTTTCTTCCTTTTGTCATTTCCCCTTTTACCCTACATTTTATTCTCTATTGGTGCACTTCTGTTAAGACTTCTTCATCTTTGTTACTAGGTTATCCATCACAGCTGCCAGCTATTCCACCTTATTTTGGCAGCCAGCCTCCATCCCTTTCTTCTATTATTAGATACTTTTACCTTCTCAAGTACTAGGCACCCTCCCAGTCTAATAGCAAATGGACTCAGCAGAAGAAAACATTATAATGGTTGAGAGTGTTTTCCTGCAAAACAAAATAAATGTCATAAAAGCCAGAAATTCCTGTTTATTCCCATGACTGAATTTCTACCATACTATGTTGTGTATTAAAATAAAGTAATAATTTCAGTATATATTTTAGAAAATCAAAAATATCAAATCATAAGGACGGAGAAAACAGAAAAAAAATGCACATATACAGGCATAGTTCTCTTTAGAAAAAACAGTTACTTGCATTCCCATAGAAGAATAGTTATTCCTTTTGTAATCCACTCGAATCTTGTCATTAGATGCTGAACCCAAAAATCAAACTCTTCAACAGAATTAATAGAAGAAAGTTATTTTAAAAGAAAAGGGTAAAGGTGAAGGCTTTTTTGACAGTCAGACACTAAAATTCAAAGCTCAATTTGTAAGCATTTGACAAGGTAACACCATTCAGAAGCTGTAATAACTCAGTCTGTCTTGCTGCCAGTGGCTACCTGTTGGTTATAATATTGCACCACAGGTAAAAAATCCACTTTCACCAATTCTTCCTCCCGTGGGAAAAGCCTCTAATACCAGCAACAGTTCCATTCACTTTACATCCTTTTTTGCTGTCAGCCTCAAGAAAGTGCTGTCTTTTACAAAGTATATCTTACCCAGCAAATGAAATATACACTTTATCACCTGCCAGCAGACCTCAGGACCTTTGTTACTTGCCCATATACATCAGGAGAAAACAGAATAAGAAAACCCAAATGTCCTTCAGAGAAATTCATGTTGTGTGACTGCTTTGTTCTCCAGATAAAGAAAGGTTAATAAAGGAATATGAATGATTTCTTCAATGACAAATATTGTAAAGCTCTGCTAATGTACAAGCTCTAGTTTGTCACTCAGATAATCTAAGAAAATAGGTATCAAAGATCTTTATTGCCATAATTTATATATTTTCAACATTTCTCTCTGGCTTCCTATAACTCCTCATAATCAGTTTTAGTTCAAGTATGGCATTATTCAGAGCACGGATGCTTAAAGTAGAATGAAAATTTGGTACTTCTGCAAGTTTTTCTCTTTGTCCACTGGTGAAGCATCAGGGAAGATATTGCATTGCCACTATTTAGTGCTCTGCTTCTTATTTGCTTAACTCCACCCATTTGTTCACTAACTTTATTAATGTTATTTAAACAGCAAACAAGGAAAGAAAAATTACCAAAGAGTGTTGCCAATAGCACTTACTTTTCTCATCAAAATTACCTTGTTTTCTTGAAAATGCTATTTGTCATTCTTTTATGAATGTAGGCAGGCCAAGAAATATATTATTATATCAAACTCTGGGTACCAAGATTTTTTTTTTTCTCAGAATGGCCTGTTACAGATCTGCTTATAAAAAGAAATAAAAGGCAATCATGTACTGTCAAAAAAGTCTGCGTTAATCCTAAATATGAGGAAAGTTCAAAATGAAAGCAATCTTAAGAAAAAATTATGTTCCTGATGACAAGGTTAAAAAGACTATTACAAAACAGACATCTAAGTAGTGTGCAACATATCTGGACCAAATATCTCCCAAATCTTATCTAAGCTTTCTCTAACACATTTTTTTCTCAACCCAAACCAGCTCAATGATAGCAGATGCCTAACAGTGTTGCCTCTGAGATAAGATTAGTGTTTAGTCTCTCCTACCCCATTCTGTTCCTCTTTAACATTATTGTGATGTCACTGCATACAAATAAATCTTCAGAGTCATTTCTGGAGATCTCTACCCACTCCTACCCGACTTCTAGCCCCAGTAATACATGTGGGTTGCTTCATCATGTTACTTATTTGATTATCTCAAATACTTATAAGAATTCAGGTTATTCAGGTTGAAACACAGTTTCAAGTTCATCCAGGATTACACACAGATTCCTCAAGATATTATTATTGAAATATGATCAATATATCTCATTTCAGACACAGTTTGGTGTTTAAGCAATGTATTGAATTAACATATGACCTGGCTTCTCCCTTACTGCATTATATGATTCCTGTCGAGAAATGTTTCCTGGTTTCATAACAGTTCACAAACTACATCTTTTAAAAAAAAAAAGTTGGTCATATCTTTAAAGTAAAACTACCTATAAATTGTCTTATATCTATTAGTATATATTTCAATAATCTTTCATTGCAACGAAAAAGTTGATTTTCATGAACAGTAATAGAAAACAGTTGCAAGGCAACTGGAATGGTAAAAATTAAACATGCATGAAGCATCCCTCCAGATTCCATATATTCCTTTTATATACCAACACTATTATCCAGGTTTTCCAGGTCCAATGAAAGGAAGTCAATTATTCATGAAACTTGCAAGTTGGTATTTGGAACAATGAGCAACATTTCTCTCCCATTTCTTTCTTTTTTCAACAAAAAATGCTGGTTCAGGCACTTAATCAACTCAGATCATTAATGTATAGGCTGAAGAAGTTCTGACAAGACAGAACAAATAAGAAGATGCTTAGGATATTAATGAAGACTTTTGATATATTCACACTGTGTAAATATGTGGCTACATATATATATGTGTGTGTACATATTGGTTGTGTAAATGAAGGGTCATTCTCTTCATTTGTGGCACTCTGGGCTCTGCGACAAGTGATTTTTTTCAGCTGCTTTCACAAAAGTCAATAAATGGTCTTGTGTTTAGTTTGATATAGTATCCATGCAGGCAACATCATTTAAACTTAGCAGTTCATTAACTTTCCCTTAAGACTCATGTGAAAGTGCTTTCTCTCCTCTCTGCCTCTCTTACATGTTTGGCATGACAAAATAATGTATATCTTTGTTATTTAAGGTTTTACTACAGCAGCAAATCTTGTTAGCAAATACAAGAAGCTGCTTGATTGTCTCATTCAAGAATTCTCCAAGCAAGAACTTTAAGTTAAGCTAGGAGCTTAGAGATAGAAATAACTTGTGCAGTCCTGTGGCACAGATAAATTAGCATTGTCACTGTCCTTGGTAATTTTCTGAGACCTCTCACTGTGCTGTTTTTATGGAGCTCTAAATTGCTCATATATTCTTCTCTTTACTGTATGCTTTTAAAGTAAATTTCACTCTCTATGAAAAAGCCAGATTGGAATATGTGGACCTTTTCCTTTTTTAAAAAAATCTGATAACTAATGAAAGGAAATTAAATTCTTGCATGTGACCTCCTGCCAGGATTTGCCCTGATGATGAGACCTTCTGAAGGATGAAAGCAAATTATTCTTTAGTCCCACTCTGTCTTATTTTCTTTTTGTACTCAGAAAGCTAAGCAAATTGTTAACAAATGCAAACTGCTATAATATTCTCTTTTTTTTTTTTTTTTTTTTTAAATCATTTTCTGGAGGAAAATTGTGCCGCTAGAAACCAGACTGAGATCAATGTGTTTCAACATGAAGCATGAAACAACCTTCTGAAAGTAGTATCTCTTATTTAATAGTTTGAGCTTAGTAGTGGAAAGCTGATGTCTACTTTTAGAGATCTGACCACTACCCCGAAGCAGTCATGCAACCTCTGATTTAAAACATAAAAATATTTCCAAATATAAAGATTACTGAGAACTAACCTGATGTGAGACAGCCCTTGAACACTAATGCTGTCTCTGACCACTATTCAGAATACTTACATTTTAAAGTGTCACTACTTCTTTAAAGAGGCAGTTGGCAAAAGGACTTTTTTTCTTAATTTATAATGTCTATTCTTGTTCTTCACTGAAAAATTAGTTCAGAATTAATTGAATATTATTAAATATTCTTCCACTTCCAGATAGCTGTTGCCAATTGCTTATCCATTCTCCAGATGTGACACAGAGGGTGGATGTTGCTCCCAGATCACAGTGACAAAGCCTACAAGGATATTATTTTTTTTTCCCTCAGAACTCTTTTGATTTTTTTGTTTTGTTTTACTTTGCTTTTTTTGGCAGTGGTACATTTCCTAGAGTCATCTGAGGACCTAGCTCTGATGGTGATGGTCTTCAGTCTTCCAGGCCACATTTTGGCTTTGGTTTCTGCCTTTTTGTGGTAGGGCTCTTCTTTACTGAAGGAAGAGGGGGGCTCCTTGGCCCAAGGTGTGCGAAGCGGTCACCCTGCCCACGTGCAGTCAGGGATCAGGGGAGACCAGAGTCACTGGTTTAGGATGGTACCTCCCATGCCCATGTTCCCAGTTAAATAAATAAACAAACAAACAAGAACTCTCTTCTGAACATTGCAAGGATTTTAAAACTTGCTGCAGATGCTGTAGCTTTATGCATGCAGAGAAACCAGTGGGATAGATACAGTGCTCTGGCCTTCATTGATTTCCACTTTTACTGACTATTTTATTATCTTTTTATTAGAAAATTATTTCAATGCCGACCTTTCATATCTGTTACCCTGAAGACAGCAAGATGAAAAATATCCTTTTTCTTTAATGACAGAAACTGGATATTTTGTTTGTAAGAGGAAAACAATCTCATTCTCAAATTTCATGTTGTTGTGCAACAGAAAATGCATTTTGATACATAGCAGAAAGCACATCTACTTTTACAATTTTCCCATAAAATAATGAAACATGATTTGATCATGTGTGAGGTTTTGAACAGGTGACAGCCTCAATCTAGATGTTAGGGTACCTAACTGGTACTTCTAGTGCTTAGAAAGATTAAAAGAAAGAAAATTCTATTGAAATATAGATAACATGTGGTTGGCAAGAAATTATTTGCATTCATGACCTGAAGTGATTATCATTTAAGGCTAGTATAACCCACTTTTTTCAGTAGCAATGGATTGTAATGGTGTATTCTTTTCTAATGACCAAACAAAGAATTGCAAAATCCAGTGCAAAATTATTTACCAGCATGAATTATTTTCTTCTAAGTAGTATCAACCCTAGGAAGATATGGAAGTCATTTTAACACATAGATAATAGCATCTACATTAATTGTGTTTGTGAGGCATTGGTAAAACAGACTCAACTTGAAGAAATTAATTTAATTTGTTACCAATCAAATCAGATTAGGATAATAAGAAATAAAACCAAACTTTAAAAACACCTTCCATCCCGCCTTCCTTTCTTCCTGGCCTTAACTTTACTATCAATTTTCTCTAACTTCTGCCCTCAGAGGCACCAGGGGCCAGAAAAGGAGCTGCTGTCAGTTCTGCACGTTACTTCTGCTACTTCTTCCTCCACAGTGGGAGGACTCCTAACACACTCCTACTCTCCTCCAATTTGGTCCCTCCCATTGGAGACAGTCTTCCATGAATTCCAACATCATTCCTTCCCAAGGACTGTGGTTGTTCATGATCTGCTACAACATTGGTCCTTTCAATGCTGTACAGTCCTTCAGGAGAGACTGCTCTAGTGTGGGTTGCCTGTGGGGTCACACGTCCTGTCAGCAAACCTACTCCAGCATGGACTCCTCTCTCCATGGGACCAGAGGTCCTGACAGGACGTTACTCTAGCATGGTCTTCCCACAGGGTCACAGCCTGCTTCAGGCATGCACTTACTTCAGTTTATGATCTTCTATGAACTGCAGGTGTATGTTGCTCCACCCTGGACCTCCAGGGGCTGCAGGGGAACATCCAAGGTCTTTACCACACTCTTTATCGTGGGATGCTGGAGTATCTCTGTATTGTCACCTGGATCATCCCCTACCCCTCCTTCTTCATTTATCTTGGTGTCTGCAGGGCTGTTTTTCTCACATATTCTCACTCCTCTCTTCTCTGGCTTCAACTGCTTCCTCCCAGTAACTTCTCTTCCCTTCTGAAATCAGTTATTCCAAAGGTACTGCCACCATAACTGATGGGCTCTGCATTGCCCAGTTGTGGGTCCATGTTGGAGCCAGCAGTCAGACACAGGTGAAACTTCTGGGAACTTCTCATAGAAGCCAGTTCTATGCCCTTCCCCTTCTTCCCCCCAATACCCACTACTAAAAGCTTGCCACACAAACCCAGTACATTACAATGGAACTACTAAAGAATATAATGGAAGAAATGCCTGCTGTTACTCATTGCAAGAAAGGCAGCACATAGCTGTTGTGCTCCTGTGGTCTTGAAGGCTAGTTGTAGGACACTTACTAAACCTCCTACACAGCATCTGTGGAAAAACTCATAATCATCAAATTTACTCTCTGGATGTATGAACTTACCAAGACTTGTGCACTGCAACTTGAACACTTAATCACTTGTTTTCTACCTCCTTTAATATGACTGTGTCCCAAGTTCCTTTTCCAAGGTGTCTTAGAGGTGCAGCTCTACGCTGTTCACGGTGACTCACCAAGTCAAGCCTCCCCTCGCCATGTGCAAGCAGCTGGATTTGGACAGGTGATTTCAGTGCTCTAAACAGCTAAGGCTGCATAGAACTCCTTTCAAGCTCATGAATTTATGCTGAAATATATGTCACTGTGTTAAGAAAATCTAAGCAGCAAGCAAAATGTCTAGCAGACATAACTTACTCCCTTTTTCCCTTAAATATACACAGCAAAATTGAGGGACTGATTTTCAGGCCTTTTTTGGTTTGATTTAAGGATGTAAAATGTAGGGTTTAAGATAATAAGCATTTAGTAATAAAATACAGCCTTCAACAACCTTAAAGAACATACCTCAAATCACTGTAAACTTTTTTCAAGCTTCCTTTCTTGCTTGAGCCTTACAGGAGGATCTAGAAGAAGAGTGGAGGGGAGAAGGAATGTGACTTCAAAGATGACATTAGATAACATTCATGAAAGGAGTTGAGCTCCTATGTCAACAGAAGCACAAACATTTTGCAAGTATTTGCAATCTCTGGGCTTGCAAAACGCACCTTCCTTTATGGCCACTGCATAATAGAGTGTTTACACAAATGAGTTCTGCTTCTACACAGCAGCACATGTCAGAAAGAAAAACAAAGAAATAAACCAGACTACAGTAGTGATATACTAAATAGGTATTTTTTCAAGACCTAGCTCCAACATTGTTAAAAGAACCCCAGAAAACATAAACCAAAGAACATCAAGTTATAGACCTACTGTTAAACCCCTCTACCTTTAAATTCTTCTCTTCTTCTCCCTTGTTCAACTACGTTAAAAAAAAATAGGGTCGTCTTGACATATTTTCTAATCACTGACTCTAAATGTATGAGTAGACAATAAAACATCTCAGTTCACTTGAGGACAAATCTAGGCTGTAGGATCTTTATTGTCTGTGGATGCTTAAAGTAGTCCTTACATCCTGAAATCTTTAGATTTGCTTCTGCTTAAGTATACTCACTTTATTTTATTTAATTTATCTACAGAATCTATTCGTGATTGCATGGCAACCTCCAAGGACAAAAGGTCTGAAGGATAAAGTTATAACTAAATCCATGGAAGAAATAGAAACAAAAATAAAGTGTTGTTTTATTTTTTAAGGGAGAAAGAAGACATAGTTGGCAGTGACAACTCAGTACAAAAAATTATTTTAGTGGTAGATATGATCACAATATTGGAGACCTTCTACATTTGCATGGATCTTTAAACAGTTCTTCTGCTTTAAAAGTCATTAAAGATAAATTTAAAGTCTGTCTTATCTGTAGATTTTTATGTATTAATTTCTTTTTGTCTAATAAGTGTTATAATCTTGTTCAGTGGTTGAAAGTTACTGATGCTAAAGTACTTTTTACTACAATCTCTCAATTTAGTAGTTTATCACATGCTGTTCATTACCACTTCACAACTGCTGAACTGTATGTTACAGACTTTTTGTTGCTTTTTCTGTTGACAAAAATGTACTACAGATGCTTTATATGATGCCTTATATTCTAATGGTGTTCTAATGAGGTATCATGCCATGAATTTATGTCCAATGCAAGTTGCCTCATCCTATAATTAATAAGCACATGAATACACTTTGGAGAAGAGACTTTCAGAACCCCATAGGAATGGGCACTTATAGATAAGCCAGAACTTCCTTGTTTCTGCTTGTCATACATGGAACAGAGTTTTCATAGTAAGCTTCAAGTGATTTTCAATTCCAGTTCAATTTCTCGCTATATTACATTTATCAAGCTCTCCCCAGCATGCTCTTTACCCCAGAGTCAATTTCAAATGTACAAAAGCAGAACTTTGCCTTCTCCAGGGCACTTCTCAAACAGCTGGTATATAAGACTCCTACAAATCCAGTGTATCTCAGCTTTGGGCCCACACTGAGAGATTGGACTGTCTGACCTCCTGCACCATTCCCTGAGTCTGTGAAATACCAGAACAATAATGGTAAGTGCCATCATGAGTGTGAGAAAGAAAGAAACTCAAATTCCTACAGATTTTTTTACCTGGGTCATGAACTTCAATTAAAGATTTCCTGTTGCTGGGGTATCTGTAAGACCTTTTCTCCATGAGACTTCACTATGTTGTTCAACAAAGGAGAGTTTCCACTGTAATGCCTCTGCCAGAGCAAGCAGAGATGTGTTTCCTCAGTGTGGTTGTCTATTTCACTATTCTCTCAGTGGAATTCCCAATGTGAAACCTTAGTTGAGTTTATTTGGATACTACCAGGTTCAACAGTTGGCCTACACAAAGGTACTTCATCTTCCTCCCAGTTCCCCTAAAATGCCAACCTTTCCTGATCAAATAAACCTCATTCTTTTGGGAAGTCTGGATAAAGGTAAATTAATCTTTAGAAAGTACCTTTAATAAATTAGTCTGAAGAGAGATAATACTGTCTAAATTGCTTTTTATTACCTACTGTACCTCATGACTAGGAATGGAAACATGAAATCTTAAAATTAACAAAGATTGCCTTATTAACTAGCAAACAGGTGGCAATGGAGTAGAATCTAATAAATTAATAATTTAAATGAACTCAAAGAAGGAGGCAAACCTCATTTATTTTGTTTAACATTTGATTAACTGGTTTTGCTCAGTTCTCATCCTGTGTTTTAATTTTCCATAATCAGCACTTAGCTGTGAGGATAACAGGTGGTTTTATAAACTAGAAAATTAAATTAATAAACCAGTTACTTGGGCTTATCTGTGCATCTCCAGGATATCTGGCCTCAAAAAGTACTGCCTTCTCCAGTACAAAGAAACTGGAAAGATGAAGCAGTCTGGAACAGGCAGCGTACACAGTTTCATGCTGCCTGAAAATTTGCTTATCAGAAGTTTAAAGCTTTCCCTTAAAATAACAAGCAGCCAATTAAGAACAAAATGAAAATGGAAGACAGGATTTTCACATAGCCCAGGCTTTTGACTAGTAATTTTTCTTCATTTTCTTCAAAATATGGTTTTCCAACCTCACCAAGGAAGAAAGAAAAGGAGAGGAGGACTTTTGTTTCTCGAAGGCTAAAAAAAATCTATGTCAACAACTCCTTAGAGTTTATTGAATTTGAATAGTCTCAGTGAAATGTTTTCAATTTGATGAATGATAAAGGTGATGGTTTAGAATTGGTTTTGGCACATTCCACTGGGACTGACTATTCTAATCAGATGGATGCTCTATTTATTCCATGTTTTTGAAGGACAAGTAAAATTTTACTACTAGGTACACTAGGAATAAGTGTAATTGTTGACAAGTAGACTATACTGGAAAAAAATGTCTTCTCCATTCATATGCTCCTACAGGTATTTGCATTCATATTGCAGTAATATTTATGGAGATTGGGATTCCATTGTGTTATATAGCACAAGTGTACATATTTAGAAGGATTTTATACAATAAGAAAACTACATGAAATAGAGAACTACATGAAATTACTTCTTTTGCTTCTGAAATGGTCATCTCCGAACTGTGTCAGAACAGACATGAACAGGTACACAACCTTTCCAGATTCTGATTAATTCTAAGTATAAATCACCATCTCCCTGCAGATGGAACTCATTTGTTACCCTTCTGCTTCCATAGCATGGTGCTTGCTGTTGAAATGTACTTTAGCCTGATTCAGTTCATTACCATCTATCATCTTTTCTGATTTTCCTCTAAGGAGACTCCCTGTGCTTTAGTATTGCTATCTGTGGCAAAAGTTCTATCTGCAAAATGGTCAGGGTACGCTGTTGTGAATCACATAGAAAAGCCATCCTGGGCTATGTTTTGTTTTTTTAATATATTACAAGAAATCTAGTAAACTGTTTCAGTGGCAGTTCTTTTCCTGGAGGCAATGTACTTTCTACTGACCCTCTGGAAAGAGATCCTTGAGTGTCTTGAACATCTACATTTCTAAAAGAATACACTTGTTTTGCTTAAATTTCATGGAAATAATCTCAGATGAAATTTTACACTCAGTGGAAAGCGGCTGTCTGTGCCCATGGTTTTTGCTAAGTGTGACTTTGAACAATTTGGTTTCCTAAATGAATATGGCTAGCATCACAAGGCACCCGTGCTAGAAGCCGTGCTTGTAGTACTGCAGCAGAATGAAGTGCTAACAGAAATTTGAGTCCAATGTTGTTCCTGTTGCTGCCAGTAGCTGTTTGTGACAAATGGCTATTTCTGAATTTCTGAATATCTGTGTCATGATTCTGAAGTTTGGTTGAGGGGGGTTTTTTATGTACCTTTTTGCGAGAGCTAAATAAATATGAATAAATCTTGTCACTGCTTCTGGTCAAACAGCTTTCCAGGGGAAGATGGAGAATCTGCTCAAACAACCTCATCGTCTTGTAGACTGGGCAGTATTAGAACCCTTTGAAGCTGATCTGAACCTGCTGCTGGGACATCCAACATTGAGGACACCACTTTCAATAGATTGATGATAAAAAAGGGCTGACTGAGGCTTTGCATTGCCTTTGGTACACTGGCTCAAATTCAGGCTTATTTTGGGCAGGATGGCTCAAGTATGCTCTGTCAACACAGGCACTGGCTGAGCTGGAGTCTTTCTTCTAACCCCTCTACAATGCTGTCCTGCTGAGTCACCACCAGGTAGCCTGTTCCTTTCCTTCAGGTCCAGGTTTGGAGGCAGACAGGCAGTGCAGGTGGCCAGCACATCGGGCTTCAGTACATGGCAGTGTGCTGCCAACACAGCTCCAAGCTTGTGTTGTAGAAGAGACAAAACCTTGCAGCCTGTGAGGAGCATAGGAGGGAAATACTAATTGTTTCACGAACTACTTAGGTCAAATATTGTATTAATAATGAATTTTAAAACTAGAAAATGAGGGGAGAGGGCTGAGTCAATAAAAATTATTGAATGCCTCTGAATAAGGAATCTGAAGGCTGGCTGATACAGCAAGAAAGAGGTGAACAGAACTTTGCAGCCATGCTGGAAGGATACTTCTTCATTTTGTCTTCAGGCTTCCAGGTACTGGATGTTTATGTTTTCCAAGTTTATTTTTTTTTTTTTTCTCTTTGAAGCAGGCTGAATTGAATTGTACTTCAGAGTTTATTTCAGGTGGAAAGCAATTAATAAGAAAAGTTCTTCAGGTACTGAGAAGATAAAGACAGTAGGTCAAAGACAAACACAAAAGAAAATTCCACATAATGTATTGCTACTGTAGCTTTCAGGTAAAGGTGAAGCCTACAGAATGCAGAATGGATTTATGTAGTACAGTGTCAAGCTGCAGGTGAACCACAGATAAAATCTCATTCGTATAAACATATGACAGAGAGGATACACAAACTCTTAGGCTTTTAATGGTAGAGCTCAGGAACTTGGACACAAGCAAATGACAGTCAAAAGCAGATTTAGTAAACAGATTTATATGAAATAGACTTGGTCAGAAGCATTCTTCCACCAGTAGAATAAATAATTCCATTAGCAAATGGTCACTCACCTTTATTATGTACAAATTTTTATATCAACAAGATGGTCTTCACTAAGTATACATCTGCATTGTCTTGTTAACAAAATGTTTTCTCTGCAGGTAAAGGGCTACAGATTGCAAAGAACATCAGTCAGTAGTGATGGTTTAAAAATCAAACCTAGTGGGGCAAAGCAGTTTAGCAGCCTGTGCCTCATTCCATGACTTGTAAGATTAGCCACACTCAACACTTGAGCGGTAAACATTTCCATTTGCAAAGGCTGATGAAAAAACTTCAGGAATGTATACAATACATGCTCACTGCATCGCAGTAAACCTCAGAGCCTTCATGCTTAATCTCATAGCAGTCGATAGGGCATAACAGTGAAGAAGTGAGATGACATAACTGAAGCTCAAATAGCTGGAACAGCTGCCTGCCTGTGTTCTGGCAGGTTGTGGAATATTTTCCTACCCAGAAAAGAACCTCATTAATGTATTTAAAGGTAGGCTGACCAAACTTCTGATTAATGCACAATTGAGAAAACTCCAGAATTAGCTTAATTAGATTATATAGTTCTTCTCTATCTCAGACTTCCACAGCTTTAGGGCATGGAGTAAAATTACTGATCTTTTAGTAAAATATATCAAACATGCCTAGCTGCATTTTCCACTTTGCAACACAGATCTGGTGCATTCTACCTCATCTCACTAATTCAGGATCACTCTAATATTAGGAAGGATGTCACTACCTATCACTGAAAGAGAAATCCTGTCACTTTTTCCCAGCATAAGGTAAAGAAATGGATTGCTAGTTCAATTTTTTTCCTTCTGCAATTTCATAAATACCCATATATTCCTTCTGTCAGGATTCCAGGGATTTTCTAGCATCTAGGAGAAAGCCCTTCAAATAATAATAGGACGTGATTTCCCAACGATGAGAAAAACACATTTGGGATGGCAATATTTACTTATTACTGTTGTCATTTCTTAATGTGGCAGCAGTTTATTACATTGTTTGTTTTGCTGCCTTCCTCTTTTGTAGTTGGTGCAGGTGTGAAGCAGTTGGTGCCCTCCTACTAGCAGATAATTTTAAAGAGTATCACTCTGCTACAAACAAATATTTTTAGATTTTAGAGTATGATCATTCCTTTTGTTACACTGTCTTCTGAGCTTTCCTAGTTACACAATGACTACTTACTGAGGAATGAATACATTGGGGGGTTGGGTCTTAGTATTTCTACTGAGGATTTAGATTAATATTTGAGATTCTTTCTCTGTTTTGGACCTTTCATCAAATTACACTGTGAAGCAGTGGATATTCATTAGAATTTGGTTCAGTACAGGTTTTGACTTAATCCAATAGAATTTTGGGGAGGTATTCAACATGCAATTTAGAACACGGATGCTTAAGTATTTAAAAATAGGGTGTGAGCCTAGATATCATGTGTTTTATTAAGATCATGTAGGGTATCCCACCTGATCTATAGACACCAAAACAGAAAGTCTAAGTCTCCTGTAGGTCCTGTGCTGCATCTGCCAGACTGCAGAGTTCTTGGTTGGCACTAGACCTCCATCTTCCAGTCTAGATATCCACATGAGAGCTAGAAGCTCTCATCAAGGCCACAACAGGTCTGATAAGTGCAGTCAATGGATTATAGAAAGTTATTTAACTTATTCTTCTGTAGATGCTTATATTGCACTGTGTAGCTTTCTTGAATCCATGGGAAGTAATTGAGCACAGATATTACCAGAGAGCAGTAATATTCTTCTGCTTTATGTTATACTAGGACAGCTGATTTGCAACCCCTGCTTGTCTTCATACTTTTGAAAGAGAAATTTTCATCAGATGTACCTGACCTTTTGACTTGACATTGTTTTTAGTGTCTGTTTGTTGTGAAATGGTAAGTAGAAGTATGAATCTTCAGCAGACTTGTTTTTTCTAGTTCTGATTTGAATCCAGTCAGTATTCTGTTTTCTTTTATGCGCCTGTCTTAGTTCGAGAGAGAACTAAGATATTACACTGGCCAAGAAATAATCCCTCTCCTTTAAATTTGGGAAACAGAACTTTAATTAGGGGAAAAAAAAAATATGTATGGAAAAGGATAACAATTCTTAACCACTATATATATATATATATATATATACCCAGAAAAGAACCAAACAACAACAGCTTTGTAATAAACCCCTCCATCCCAAACAACAAGGCAAACAGTCAAAAAAAGGTCCCTTTGGCTACCCCCCAAAAAGGGGAATGCAATTATATCCACAGACAGCAGATGGCACTGTGGCACCTCCGCCACTGGTCACTAGCTCTCTTCCAGGGGTTGCAGTTATATTTACGGACAGCAGGTGGTGATGCCACGCCCGGCCGGCTGGCCTCTCTCTTGCAGGGGGATGGCAGGCAGTTCCCAGGTTGGTTCCCGTGAGGAAAATGGAAAGCAAAAGCAACAACAATCCTGTCTTCGCAGGGGCAGGGAAAACCGGGGCTTTCCTCCCACCTCTTTTCCTTACGGCAAGCTTTGTAGTGGTTATGATCACTCACGGATGAAAACAGTTGAGTTAGGGAAAGGAAAAAAGGAACACAAATTCAATATCCAGTGATGCTGGGATCCCAGCATCTGTGTCCCCGTCCTCCTCACTCCGGCGAGAGCTGAGCTCCTGCCTTGCACAGGAAAACTAGAAAAACCAGTTTTTTCCCCTCCCAGACTTCGGGGAGATCAGAACAAAGGCTGTGCTTAAGGCAGATAAAATCAAGATACACACATCCTTTGTATCCTCTGTTAACCATCCCCACCACACCAGGGCATTGGCTCCAAAACTTTTTGGAAGGAATTCCCCCCTTAGGCTTTGAAACTCTAACAGTGTCTCTTGGAAATATCCTATCCCTACCTTATTAGCCCAAATAGATGGATTTGCATGGGTTTTGCCATCTTTGTGTTCCATGTAAATATTCTATATTAAATTGGTGCTGGCTTTTCTATCTTCTGATCTGAGTTTGTTATTCTGGGGCATTGTTTTGTAGTTTCAAAATGTGTGGTAGTAAGCAGTGTGTTTGAATACCTTGCAGATGTTTCTGATTAAAGTTGGAATTTTGCCCTTTAATTTATGACAGGTTTAATTAAAGTACTTTCCTTTGGTCTAATCATTAATGTAAGTAATTCTAAGTTATTGCTTCAGTCCTGTGTCATGAACCAGGGACTACTTAAAAAACATATCTTTCCATTTATGGAATGCAGGATTTATGTTTTATAGATACGTGCCATTTGTGATTTTAGAACTGGTGGCTGCTATTAACTCCAGTTTCTCTGAATCATCCTCTGCTTCCTGTTTTTAGATTGGGTTTGTGCAGCTAGAGCATTTATTTATGTTTCAGGTGTTTTTCTTCTGACCTTGAAGAGTCAATAAACACTGTTTTCAGTTAAAGTATGGAAACATTGCTTCAGGCTTCTCTTCCAATATTTCCCTATTTCTTTTTTTTTTTTTCCTTTTTCTTCGTTTTGTTTTTATTTCTCCTTTTAGAGATTACATGTCTGACCATATGTTGCTACTTAATTACTTTTTTTACTTCTATATTTGCTTTCTTTTTGCTTGTTAGCAATATCTAGTGATTGAAGATGATGCACAAGCATTCGAAAAGAAAACCAGCCAGCCACTAACTTCGCCCCATTCTTCATGCCCTTTTTAATACATGCAAGCATTTTCAATATAATGACAAATCAACTATTTGAAATAGGTACAGGGCTTGGGTATGTTAGTTTTTCTGCTCCATTACTCAGCTGGAAAAAGGAACAAATAGCTATTTATTTATTTCCTGAGTTGTTCTTTGCTTACACCTCATATTCAGATTTACTCATAGCTTCCACCATGATGGAACCAAATCCACCTCCATGAAGTCTATTTTACAGTGACAACCTTGTGCTGCCTGGAAGCTATTTGTTAACCTCTAAAGTTCATATTTCAGTTGTCAACAGTAGCATCACTTGATCTGCTGAAGTAAAATACTGTCCTGGTTTTGGCTGGGATGGAGTCTACTTTCTCTTAATAGCTGAGGAAAAAAAGGGAAACAGTGAAAGTGTTTTTTAAAGAGGAAGTAGAGATAGTGCAAAATGACCATGGAGAAAACAGCCTTTTCTTGCCCTCACAATTTTCCAGGCTGTATTCAGTAATTTTATGTAGTAATCCAACTTGTAGAAGCTTAGAAAAAACCTGACTTATAGGATCATAAAGTTCAGGAGCTTCGGTGATTGATTGAATAAAATAGGGATGCTAATCCATGAGACGTGCATTATGGTGTAACTCCAGAAGAGCAGGCAGAGGGGTGGGATGCAATACAGTGGATAGGCAACGAGCCAATGAACAACATCATTGTAATTGCAGATGAAATAATAATTATTTGTGATAGCTTACTAATCAGTGAAAGCATGGAAAAGGCTGCTGACAAGTGCCATCAAGGTAATTAAGGTGAAGCATTGAATTTGCATACATTTACACTTTGATCATTGTTCACAAGATATCATCTCTCAAAATAGACTTGGCTGGATTCAAGATGAGCACTAAATCAAAGCAAAGGAGTGCAAAAACTGCACAGCATCAATAGTGCTCACAAAATACAGATGCATCTTACATAGGCAATTATCTAAAGAATCTATTGTCCTTAATCAAAGGATGATACTGAAGTTACTTTTTCAAATTACCAAAAAGTTCTAGTTAGCATATGCCATTCTGGTTTTAGCTCTTTAAGAAGCAGAGAAAAATCCTGAAACGAGATCTTTGGAAAACACATCATTTGATTATTCACTTTGCTGAAAAATACCCAACCTGTTAAATGAGGGCTGCTGAAAGTGTCATTTCTCATATTATTTTAACATACACATGCAAACTGTCTTGGAAAGATGTATTTATTAGGTTTCTTTAGAAGCTGCAAATATGATAGTCTCATGATCTCATGGGCTAAGTCACCACTTCTGACAGAAGGTTAAGCTGTAGTCCTTCCAGTCTCTATGCACGTTTCCTGAGCTATTGGCCAGGGTAATTCTGGTGCTCGGCCCTGCAGTCATAGCTATGTGGTCTGCCTCAGCTGCAGTTCTGTGATTCTTTTCCCTCTGGAAAACAGCAATGGGTCTCATGACAGTGCAGTCTCCTAAGGAACTAACAGTTTATGTAAAACAAAGGACTTTGAACTCTCAAAGCATGCATGCAAACAGCAAAAAAATAGACTACACACATATATTCATTCTTCCCTGAGGTTTATCACTTACTGGAAAACCCTACTGAGACTTCTGGAGTCCTTCTCTCTGTCAACCTTTCTCTCCAGATAGTTTCTGACAAGCCATTTTCCACTCTCTTTCTTACTATGATTTTTTTTTTTTTTAAACTGTTTTCTCTTACAGATTTAGATGGATCATCTTATTAAAGATAAATCTTATTAAAGACTAAATCTTATTTTTCTTATTAAAAATAGTAAGAGGTTTTAAACTAAACACATGGTTAATAATAATTTCTGAGTATTTTTATTTATATTATATTGCTGTTTGCTTTGATTTTGGCTAACATCATCCTATAGGAAACTTCTTTTCCTCCCTTGCTAAATATGAGATATTCATGCTCCTAACTATTTCAGTATTGATATATCATAATGCAAAAATTTCATATATGTCATTGGGTAACTGCATATACATATGAAAAAATAATTCAGCTGCTGAATAATTTTAGCCACTCATTCTGGAAATTTTTCTGTTGCATCCTTGTGTTCTTACCTCATCCTCCATCTACAGTAATGTTGCATAAACTTTAGAATCAAGGTTACTATAATTACAATCTGCTGTAAGATTTTTACGCCTTATTTATCGCTTTTATTTTATTCCTGTCTTATATATGTTCATTCACTAACAAAGTTGCAAATCATGCCATCATATTTGAGTAGGGGGTTTGTATTTTAGATATGTAAATTGTTTTTGTCTAGATACAAAATTTTAGTAGAAGTAAAATGTATTTGTCTAGTACAGTATGTGTTCAGCATGTTTTTACATTGTACTGATTTAAAAAGATGATCTCTTAAAGCTGTTGCACTGACGCAGCTATGAACCATGAAGAGTTTGCTTTTACAGTGCAGCAATAAACACATTCACTTAGGTACCAGAGATTTTATACTAAGACAGATCTCTTAGCATGCTGCATTTGTATTCCAGGCAACCTCCACTCACTAGTGTAATTATCTGATTAAAAGTGAGTCTCATTATTGTATATGTGAGCATTCTGTGCACAACTCTCCTGGTGATGCACATATTTTATATGTCTTCTAAATGTCATCTGTTCTGTCATTGTTCTTCACCTGTTTATTAATAAATAAATAAAGCTGCTTTAAAGAACATGAGAGAATTATAACAGGAGATGCATACCTAATGGTGAAGTTGCCTTCCCTGCTGTAAATCTAATAATCTTATCAGATAAATCTATCTCATAAGTCATATCTCAGCTGAATATAAAGTTTTTTTACAAATTTGATAGTACTAGAACCATCTTTAAAGTTCTGCTTTGAATGTCTGGCTCCAGTAAATCAGTAACAAGAGCATACTAATTTCAGCATGGATAGGGTTTCACCCATGGTATTCTCAAGTGTTTCTTTAAAATTCATTCATTTATCTTTTGGAACTCAGGATGTCTTGGTCTCTTTTTTTTGCTACTAGAACGAGATGTGGCAAGGAAAAGAAGAGAAGCAAGTATAAAATATACATAACAAAAGTATGCATATTTTTCATAGGGGTTTTTTAATGAGGGATTAGTTACATAGGAGCTTTAGGGATTAATTAACCAATACCTAATTAAAGCAGAGTTATAAAATGAATTCTCTGTAAATCTGAAAGTCATGTTGAAGGAGAAAAAGTAGAAAAGGGAAATGATGTAGAATAATGGGCCATTTTTAAACTGAGCCAATATATTACATCAAAAAGAATGGAGAAAAAAATAGGAAAAGAGTTTAGAAAAGTAGAAGCAGAAGGCTGTTACTATCTCTCTATTCTTTTTGTTTTTAATGGATAAAAGTCCTAATTTTTCTGGCCCATATATTGATCCACGTTTACAAACTATACTCTGAAAAGTCATTTACTTGACCAGTAAGGCTCCCTGTAATGCAGATCAGAGTGTCTTGTTGTGTTCCTACTTACTGGATATATACATAAGATGAAGTCTACTTTCATTAATTGCCCTTGATTATATATTCATTTCTTTATCTGTTTATCCCCATTCTTGTATAATTTTCTCTGCCCTGATATTCTCACTGCATCTTCATTATACACTGTGCTCTGGTGACTTTCTTAGAGTAGTCTTGAGGACAGTCACTTAGAGTTTCACTGTACTGAAAACAAGACATTTAACTAGAAGACTAACATGAAAAACATGTTGACTCTCTACAATAACATACACTTGCGTTTTGTTTTTTAGACCATTTTCCCAAGAAAGCATGTAAAATACAGCCAGCATTTTGGGGGAAAGGGGAGAAACCCTGGATGGTCTTAAGCTTTTCATTGGAAAAGCAGCTTCAACAGAAATTATAAATCCAGATTATAATGTGGGTCTTCTCTTTTTTCTCCTTCCACCAATTTTAAGGTTAAAATGAGCCTTAATGCATTTTTATTTGAAGCTCCTATATAATATCAACTATAAAAATTCACCTTGCAATACCTTCATTGAATCTAATAATTTTTGGATGAATAAGTACAGATTTTACATAGACAGTCTTAGATCAAAAACTTTTATGAAGGTGCCTCCATCACTTCTCCAGGGAAGTTTTGCAAAAGGTTAATCACTGTTAAAATATGTCTTTCTTCCCTTCTGAATTTGTCTACCTTCAATTTTAGTCCTTGAATTTTTTAATGGTTTAGGAAATTCATGGTCAGATGGTTCTGCAGCATGGCCAAACACTAAATCTTTGTCACAGGCATGCTTCTTCCTAGGATGTTCAATAATATTTTGTCCCTCCATATTTATGTCTTTTCATCTGACTCTAGGAAAAATGGTAGCTGACAGAAACCATTATTCCTCTTTGAATGTGACCCTCTTAAAAATGGTTTGCTTCAGTTTAAAAATGACCCCTGTTATTATCTATCACTTCACCAGTCCTTGGTTGTCTATAAACCTTGATGGGGAGTTGTTTATATTTTCTTCACATCTCTGATGGAGATATTGAGTTGCATTGGATTGAGGCTATATGTTCATTCTGTGATTTCCTATTAGTGATTACATTTTGATATCCACCAGTTACAGCTTTGTCATCTATTGACTAGGTACTACATTGTTCTTGAATAGTGCTAATGCCTTCCATCAGAATGCTGTGTGGTAAATCTCACTTCAGCTGACTATATCAAAGCTCAACAAAACCCAGTTCTTTCCACCAGAATTGACTAAACTAAAAATATATATAATCAAAGGAAAAAATCTGTTGTTTACCACAGTATTTCCCTGATTGTACAGAACAGTCACAGGCTCAAGAGTACTGTTTGCACTGAAATGACAAGTAATCCCAGCAAAATCTACTATGACACTATCTCATGCAATGTGTTGTATCACTCAGAAATCAACCACACAGCACAACTCTGCCGGACTAAATATGAAAGAAACGTGTTCAAGTGTGAGAATATATTCTACAGAATTAAAAATAGAGAATATATACTGTAATCTTTAGTCCAGAAGCAATGCCAGGTTGTGTTCTGTATATCTCCTGTCATTAAATTTCACAAGGAGAAACGAAGTGGCTGTCACTCCAGGAATCTTGGTGACATTTTGTTCCTTCAGCAAATCTGGGATTTTTAAAAATTTTATTTGCAGGAGTACTTTCTATTGGTGGCATATGTGTTCCACAGACACAAATATCTTTCTGCATTTGAATTTGAAAATTCAAGATGTGGCATTTTCCCCTTAAAAAAATTGACTTAAACTCAGATTTTAAGCGAAGGTTTTATTTATTTATTTTTCTCATTTAGAACTCAGAGTTAGAAACATTATGTTTTTCTCCGTAGGTCTAGAGGTTCATATTTAGCACATATCAATGTGCTAAACCCTAATTGCAACCTACTTGGCTCAAATGTGTCTCTTTCCTTGCTACCTACCTGGCTCAAATGTGTCTCTTTCCTTTTACACTCAATGCAATATCAGGTTTATTGGTACAATCCAGCTATGAATTAACTAAACATGTGATCCTGTTTCCCAGGCCTTAAAGGTGGACTGTAGAACTATACTGAAGTACATTTCAAAGGCAATGTCAGTACTTGTCTTTGACAGAATTCCTTAAAAATTCCTTATATACAGCAACTAAAAGGAATTGAAACGCTCTATTAATATGTATGGGTAGCATTTATTTTAATCTGTTTGGTTTTTTTTTTAAATCTTACCAATAAGAATAAAATGTGTTATTTGATATTTTTAAATCTTACTATTCTATTTTAGAATGAAAAGAAAAGACAAAACACACCCAAAATTACCATTTCAGACTCACTGGAAGACTACAATTACAATGGTCAACAATGGAATGAGGTTAAGAGAGATACTGCCACAAAACTAACTAAACACTTCTCTGAACACTTACTGAGGGTATATATGCATTTTATGACTGATTTTTAAACCTATCCTTCGCAGGAGCTCAGTTGTCTCAATTTACTAAAGTTTAGTAAAATTATCTACATTGATGTTGACCTTTAGGGTCATATTATGGGAATATGCTATACTTCAAACAACCAATATCTTTATAGATTAAAGTAATATTCTTTCCCTCACCCACTCTTGTAAATTACTATAATCACAATGCTAACTCTGTGTTTGGTTTTGATTTTCACAATTTGAAGCCAAACTGGTCTAATTTGGCTTCAGACCCTTTGATGAACCACCTACCTACAAACCATGGTGGGCAGTGACCCTCGCACAGCTCAGTGAAGAACTCCTCTCAAGGCACCTCCTTCTCTGCAACTATGAAATGAACTTCAGGTTAAGGTATATAAGTATTTATACACCTTATATAATTAAGTATTTAAAGTTTCTTGGGACAAATGGAGAGAGAAGGTCCAACCTAGTCAACAGTGTTGCAAGATAGTTAATTAACTACACCAGGAAAACTGGCATTAATAAAGAGTTCAGGGAAAACAGTCGTTAATAAAGGGTTCAGACTTCAAGAGTTCTCTACTAAGTAGTATTTAATGATGAGTTCAGCGAAAACCAATCATTTGTTATATGTGCATTTGGACAACAGTAAGGGGATAAATGAGTAACTGTGGTTATGCTGCAGTCAGACATTTCCTAGAATAGTATTTCAAGCAACTGAAAATCTTTTTCAGTTTTAAAATCTATGTCAGTCAAACATACCTAAAAATAATTTATCCCCAGAAAATTTGCAAATTGTAAGATGAAAGAAGCATTGTTGATGTGTGAAGTAAATACTTGCATTCACCTTCCGTGGATTTCTCTCGAGAGTTGCCACATCTGGTCTTCAGCTAGTATGAGTTGGGGACACGTGTTCTATTCTAGAAGAAAATACCAACTCTAACATGATCAGTGAACCAGATTTTTATGTAAGTACAAAACATTCATGGTCTATAAACTAGCAAAGTGCTTTTAAATTACCAGCTTGAATAAGTACTTCATGGAACCAGATTTGCCAGTATTAGCAGTTATTCTTAGCACAATGGGGATGAATAGCTAGAAAAGATTGGACCTATTTACCTACATTGTTTCCTGTTTAGAGTATCATTGCTATTGGTACTTTGAAGGAGCTTAATGGAAGTGAGAGAGAAAAAAAATATACAAAGATAGAATGGAATAATAGACTTACATACAGAAAATACTCAGCAGAACACAAAGTGATGGCTCTGAATATTTTTTAAATTGTTTGAAGTTTTTTTGTCACAGGGCAAGTAGTGCTCATGCTAACAGATGAATTTGTTTTGATGGGAGTAAAAAAACCCAGCCCTAACCCCCAAAATAACCAAAAAACTTTATAAGGGTTATATATGGATACTGCAAAGTGTTAATGAAAGAGAAGATACTGTGAAAGATTTATTGATACATGAACAGTAAATGTCAGGAAAAATGAAATTACATTGATACAGAAAAGATAAAACAGACATACTTGTAGAGTGATGAGATGTCATATTTCCAGTTTGTCTGAGGTGTTTAACCTACAAATAGATAAAGATTTTTTGAATGTTAGGAGGAGGACTGGAAGGCTACAGATATCCTCTGCATTTCTCCACTAGCCAGGTGGAAGGAGTCAGTGGGACTAAGGTATATAGAACATTAATTTCCAAGTTGTTAATTTTAGTATAGATGCTTTGTAGACAGTGAACAAAAGGTACCATTAAAAAGCAATTAATGTTAACACAGTGTTTTGTTTACAATAATAAGATTGCTATATACTGAACAACAATTGGATTATTATATCAGTTGTGATTATTGGTTGCACAGACGGGACAGTTTAAAAACAAATTACCTGATCAAATTCTGTTATTGAATTGTAATCAACTCCTGGATATTTTTCTCTGCTGTCTGGAACACATAGTCCTTTTTACTCAGTTTACTCTAAGAAGGTAGGATCTTTTATAAATTTTAAACATTTGGGGGGAGGAGAGGGGCTGTCAGTCAGTGAAACTTATTTGTGATTCCTAATATACACAACTGATAATATGGATAGACATTTATTCTATATCAAAGACATCAGCAACTAAAATAAAATTAGAAGAAGAAATCACAGACTCACACAGAATCACAGAATGGTTGATGTTGGAAGGGATCTCTGGAGGTCCTCTGGACCAATCCCTCTGCTCAAACTTGACCACTTGGAGCACATTGCCCAGGACTGTGTCCACACAGCGTTGGAATATTTCTGAGGAAGAATGCTTGGCCACCTCTCTGGGCAACCTATGCCAGGGCTCAGTCACCCTCACAGTAACATATTGTTTCCTGATGTTCAGAGGGAACTTTCTGTGGTTAAGTTTGTGTCCGTTGCTGGCGCTGCCACTGGGCACCAATGAAAAGAGCCTGGTCCTATGCCCTTTGCACCCACCTTTCAAGTGTTTTTTATACATTGCCAAGATCCCCCTTCAGCCTTTTCTCCAGACTGAACAGCCACAGCTCTCTCAGGTTTTCTTCAGTTGTGAGGTGCTCATCCTTGTAGCCCATTTGCTTTCTCTGCAGCAAGAGCACATTGCTGGCTCATGTCCAGCCTGGTGTTCACCAGGATCCCCAGGTCATTTTCTGCCAAGCTGTTTTGCACCTGGGCAACCCCCAGCATACACTGGTGCCTGGGATTATTCCTCTTCAGATGCATGATTTTGAACTTCCACTTTTAGAATTTCATGAGGTTCCTGACAGCCCCTTTCTCCAGTTTCTGAGGTCCCTCTGGATGGCAGCATGGCCCTCTGGCCATGGCATCAGCCACTGCTCCCAGTTTAGTGTCACCTGTAAATTTGATGAGGGTACACACCCGTTATCATTTATGAAGCTGATGAACAGGATTAGATGCAATATTGACCCCTAGGATACGCTGCTGGTCACTGGCATCCCACTAAACTTTCAACATACTTCACGATCTGCTCATCCAAGAACAGCTTCTCTATGAAACTCTTCTTCTAGAAGAGAGCATCAAAGGCTCTACTGTCATACAGGTAGAAAACAGCAGCCGCTCTCACCTTGTCCACAAGGCCAGTCACTTCATCAAAGATGTTTATTAAGTTGGTCAAACAAGATTTCCCACTAGTGAAGCAATGCTGAATGCTCCTGATGATTCACTTGTCTTTAATGAGTCTGGAAATTATTTGCAAGATGAGTTGTTTCAACACCTTCACACAGTTCAAAGTGAGGGTGACCATCCTGTAGTTCCCTGGGTCCTCCTTCTTGTTCTTCTTGAAAATAGCAGTGACATTTGCTTTTCTCTAGTCTTCTGATGCTTCTCTGAGACTCCACAATGGGCGAAAGATTATAGAGAATGGTCTTATAATGACATTTGCCATCTCTCTCAGCACTCGTGGGTGCACCCCTTCAGGGCCCATGGACTTACTCATGTCCAGTTTGCTTAATTATTCCCTGATCTGATACTCTTCCAGTAAAAGTACGTAAACCTAAAGTTTTCTAAAGAATAAATTTCCTGGCTTGTACATTTTCTGGATTGTTTATCTTTTACTCTCTGTGAAGATGTCTCATCAATTTTCCCTTTTTATGGTTGCCTAGTAGAATTATCTGTTTCCCAACATTGTTTACAGACCTCAGATTAGGTCATTTGCTCCAGTGTGCCAAACACTGTGCAGAATGCAAACACAGAATACTTGGTTCTTTCAAAGCAGGAGATCTCAAAGTATTTAATGTTTATTATTCTTAAAAAAAATAAATAAATAAATGGTCAGGAGTATTACTGATTCCCCTCAACTTCTCATTTCTGTATTGTTTCGGTAATGCAAAAAATATAACACTCTTCAGTGAACTGTCATACCAGAATAGAAAATTGCTCATATTGAGTCCTGGTTTATGTCTTTATTCTGACTTTCTGAAATGAGAGGTTTGTGAAATAGGACAGTTACATAATAAATTAGATAAAAGAATGCTCATTGTCATTATTACTAGACCATTATATTTTAGACATAAAACAAAACTGACAATTAAGGTACAATAAATGCTTATCTATATTACAGCTAGCAATAACAAATACATATATTTGTGCATTTATATACAATAGCAATTGATTAGTATTTCATAAGTTTATTGGGCTGCCAAGCTGGAAGACTTTCTCAGTGTCAAAAATATGCCCAGCATTGCTCAGGCAATTAAATCAGCACATATTTTAGCAATTGAACCTTATTTATGTGGTTTTAGCCACATTCAAGAGTTTTTAACTCCATATATTGTCCTTTCATATTTTCAGAAGCAAATAATTTGCTTAAAGTCAGTGATACCAATGTAACTCTTAGCAGTCCAAAGAGGAAGAAACCAAACTAAATCAAACAAACAAAACCAACAAAAAAAATGCTCTACAACATCTTACTACAAAACAAAAGCAACACAGGGGTTTAGTTGCACAAAGTTTCAGTCTTTGGAATAACTTTCCAGTATTCCCATACAACAACCATTTCTCTAACATGCAGCATCTAGCTGAGATTTTGGTAATTTCCTGTCTCTGCAGCACAGTGTTCTAAACAAAATACTGTAAGCAGGATCAAAATGCCTTCCCCTACAAGAAACACTTTCAAAATAATTTGGTGTCAGTTTGGAAGCTTTACTATTCAGAAAAAAAGATAAAATTTTCTAGATATGACTGAAGCTGCTTTTTAAGGAGTGTCTCATCTGCGTTATTACATCATAGGTATTTCCCATAGAAATCCACCAAAACCCCAGTTTCATGGATCATGAACTTTACAGAACAGTTAAGCAGAATTTGTTACAACCATTCTGGGAACCTCAACCAGAGAGTCAAAATGAGATAGTCTACAGGGTGATTAAAAGTGAAAGAATGAGAGCATTTGTTCAATGCAACATACTCAGCTATAAGCAGAACTGTCAGCGTTACTGTGCAACTGTTCTGTCCCTGATCCAAATGGTTAGGTAGACCAAAACAGAGCTCCAAAAACACATAAAGTCTTTCTTTGTTCTGAAACTTTCTTTACAGTAAATGTGAGATGAATAACAGCGATGATGGCAAACATTAGAAACACCTTCTGTGCAGTGTGCGTGGAACGATGAGACACTACTCCAGCCAGATTCTGTGTTTGGAGAGACATGAGCTGGAGTTTCTCCTTCACCTTTGGCTCACTGGTTTGTTTTCTACTTTGGCAGTGAATGGAACTGGAATTCACTGTCCTACATCTGAATATAAAAGTCAGCAAATATCCTCTAACTCTGCTTTGTTCAACGCACTACCTGGCAATGATGTTCTCACAACTATGCTTCTCCTTAAGCATGAGAATAGATAAGTAGCCTCTCACCTCTGGATCACATTAACTAAGTGCAGCTACTTTCAGAAGACAACATTTCAAACAACACTGAAAATAATCCTGTTTGCTTTCATTGATGAAGGTTTATATGCATGAAGATTTGATACTGTTAGAAGGCTAGAAGGCACTTAAAAGTTGTGGACTTTTGCTGAGAGGTTGACAGAGACATAAAACCCAAGATCAAGACTCAGACAAACTTTACGATTCCTACATGCTAAATCAAGATCTGAAAAGCCAGATGTGACCCACTACTCTGAAGACACCTCTGTGTAGAAATGCTTCTGCCCAGATGAAAGTTCCTTTGAAACCTGATGCTTGGCTTCTGCAGAGGTCCTTGTACAGTTCCTGTCTGTCCACATGCACTGAAATGTGAAGGGGTGACAATTCACATGATGTGTTGTTTTCCATACTGGCACCCAGGCATGATAGCGGCAATACTGTGTTTTCTTCTGACTTTAAAATGCGAACTCCAGAACTGAAGACTGAGACTCAGCTCACCGTCACATGGACTAGAGGTTAGAGCAATAGCCCAAGGCTTCTTAAAAGATGATGTTGCCATACGGTCATTCAAATGAATATGTTTCTGGCACTGAACAGTGCCTGAAGAACAGTAGCTAACACATTGTCATTTAAATTTCATAACACCCCCTAGAAACAGATGAATCATTTGCATTGATTTCTCCAGGATGCAAGCCTATATATAGGTAACTCACAAGTAGCCTACAGAAGAATGGGAGACAAAGTGGCTGCTGTTCTGGTTGACTGATTTCTGCCAGACAAGGAGGAGAATAGAAAATTCTATCAAACCTTTATTGGTTTAAAATCAAAGTATATTTGAATAAGACCATCATGACTCCCCAGAATACAAAATGGTGGCGCTATTAACATATAGCAGCAATAGCTAGTAATAAAAAATAAAATTTGTTTCTACTTTTGGTTTCCAAATTTTTCACTTCCAGGTAAAAGGAAAAAAAAAAAATTATGATGATGCACTATAAAATTTTCAGGCAGCTTGAGAGCTAGCAGCTAGCCAGACACATTGAAACACAGAACAGTAACAGGCATTTATATTTAATCGATCCTATTGAGCCAAGAACAATATTTTAGAGAATACCTCCATTGTTCTGTGACAGAGGTGTTAACCGGGTGAATGGGATCGATCAGTGATGAGATGAAATGTAAATTGCTTTTAATACTCTGCTACCAGCTGAGCAACTAAAAGAGAGAACTGTGATAAAATGGGCATGGTTAACCAGCTGGAAAAAAAAATCGGGTCCCGCTGCTGCAGACTACTAATATATTTGCACCAATTTGCCAAACAGATAAAAATTACTGAAAAATGTGCTACTGTTCCTTCCTCACCTGGAAAATGAGAACTTTCCTTCCCTGTTGTGAGGAGTAGTGGGTGAATACGGAGTCCTTCTGTAAATCACCATTTCAGAGTCTGTAATGCAATCATAGAAATCAGCAACTTCAGTAGCTAGGGAGAGGGAGAGCCCAGGTCTCCTTTTACCCTAGATTCCAAATAAAAACATCCTGTTAAGGAACATAACAAAAAATCTTGGTACAACTAACCACACAGACAGATGGTGTGCCCCTGGAGAGCTATCAGTCACAGTTTCCACCATCTTGCCACATCCCACCAATTGCCATGTCTCACTAGACTGCCAGTTGATCTGCTCCATAAACTTTCAATCAAAATGAATGTTTTAACCTGGCTTATTTTCCCTAAAGTAGACTAGGGAGCAATCAAATGATTGTATCATCTAGCATATCTAAGGCCATGGTCATCCTCAACTACTCACCATCAGAGATAATCAAGCAAGTGATCGTCTGGAGCTGATAAACTTCTATTATGGAGCCAAACAGGATGTGTACTCCATCTTAATTATAAATGTAACTAATTAAAAAACAAACCAAACCTTTATAAGGAAGATTTTTCTCTTTATAAATTAACCAAAACAGAAGAAGTATTGAGAGCAGACAAAATATTATGTCTGAAATCCTAAACTGGTATTTACTGGAAACTGGAAAGAGATCTTTATGGAAGCAGGTGAACTCAACATCAGCTAAACAAAAAAAAGTTTGTCATCTATGATTCCCTTTAGTTTTGGTCAAAATAAACAGCTTTTCTGCTAAAAAGATGCTCAACTGGATGGGCAGCAGATCTTTTTTTAAGTACAGCATTCTTTTATCAGCAAATGTATTAATTACAAGGACCATCGGGAGAAGGTTCTATCATATCCAAACCATGTCAAGGAATAACAATTGAGGTGTCCATAGAAAAATAAGAAAATCGGTCCTCCAGAATGGCAACAATAATTTGGTGACAGTAGTGAACACAAGAATTTAAAAAAAGTGCAAAAACAAAAATTAAAGACTCATAAATTTAATTTTGTTTAAGAAGGAAAAGGTTTCAATCGTTTAACTATTTTGTCAAGTATATCTTTCTCTTCAGCACAAGGAGATCTATTCCAGTAATCAATGACTATGATAGCTGAAAGTGCAGCTTCTCCTGTAACTGAATCAATGTAGACAATTGTTTGGATTTCTTTGATTCCTAAATATTTAGGAGCTGTAGCCTCTTAAATTATAAACCACTGAGGTCGGGTTCTCATCTGCTTTGTTTCAAATACAAACAGTATATATATTACTCTGAACAGGGGGAGAATGGGGACAAGTATGTATGTGCATTCAGAAAATGATCAGCTAGAGATGTGACTGTTATCATGAGTGAGGGCTTGGGGGATTAAACTCCAGATTTGAAGCTCATCATATTTAGGCTTAAAAAACGGAACATACAGACAGCTGATCTATTTCCCATTGAGTGTAATAGCTCTGTAACTTCCATTTTGCATCCTGGATTATGACTGCTGCAGACACCTGAGGATGTGTGTAGGATTGCAGAAGGCAGCATACTTCACAACACACAATGAAACCAACCTGAGAGCAGCTTCATAACATCTATTCACAGTCATCTGCAGTTTTCTAAAAGTAAACTGCTTTGCACGGTATCTTTGTCAACCAGCTAACATCATTCAGGTCTGTTGAAGCAGTTTTCCTCTAAGAATTTGTTATACAGTAATAAGCAATCTTTCAGAAATTAATTTTATTAATGAATGCATAGAAATCAGAAAATAATTCCACAAGTACTCAAAAATTTGTAATTTGAGAGTAGATATTCTGTCCTGACCCATCAAAAATGTTCTTCTAATCTTATACACAAGCAAAAATCTCTGTTGCCAGGATAACACCATGCAACCTAAACTATGGAGGGCACAGGATATATGTTCACAGCAGTGAACATGACATACATGCCAGGTACTACTTCATAGACCATGCCTTCAAAGTAACATCTGATATAAAGCATTAGATAAATATTTCTGTTCTGATTGTCATCATATAATTCTTAATATATGTATTTATGTAACTAATTGTACTGGTTTAAATGTAAACCAACTGGATAAATGAAACCAACTCCAAAAGAGAGTACAAGTCAGAACTACAAGTTAATTAAAAGATCACAACAAGTACAATGATGCAGAGGAAAAATACTTTTGACCCACAAAAAACAGATGTGCCACCCAGGGACCTGGGTCATGAACAAAATAGAGCTCACCAGCTCCTGTGGTGAGCACCATGTGGCCCACCCCTTAGTACAATGTAAAAAGAAAGAGAAAACCTGTTAATGAGGATGATGTCCACAGTCTGGTCAAGAGTGGCAGTCACAATCCTGTTGAGGTCCTGGTCCTCCTCTGGATCCCACAAGTAGTCCCAGAAGTCCTAAACCCCCAAGGTTATATATGCTTGGGCTCAGATGGGAGTGCCCAGTACCTCCCCCAGGGCAAGGAGTTTCACATTGAGTGATTTACTACACTGAGTCATGGGATACTCCTTGATGGCCCATTAGCAGACACGACCCCTCACAGGCTGGGTGTGAAGGTGCTAAGGTCTCCCATCCCTGGAGGGGAGTTATCACACCGGAGTCATTGGTGTGAAGACAGGAAAACTTCCTTATCTCACAGAGTTCCTAAACACCCAGCTTGTAGCCTGAGGGGCCAGGTGTGCCCCGGGCAGCTGCTGCAAATGATTAATTGTTGATCAGTCCATGAGAAATGACATAAAGGGTGTAGAATACAAAGTCCTGGCCACACCCACACAGTGACAGACTGGTCCTAGCCACTATAACCAGGACAATAATACACATCCACCCCATATATATATATAAAACATATGCATGCAATAGGCAGTAAATTAAACATTGCAAACACACTCTATTATTGTGGGGTCCTATATATCTCTGGCTTTCTTCACTCTTTTCTCCAGGATTAAGTTAACACAGATCACCAATGCACTAAATTCATAACAAGTATCTCTTATCTCATTATCTGAAAATCTTTCATCTAAAGAGAAACTAGAATGCAATTAAACAAAAGGTACACAGGATACCTAAGGAAGTTTTGTGGGCTAAACCAGTTTATTGGAGTAAGATGTTTTCACAGTGATTTATGCCTCAGAGCAAATACTGAGACTACTTGCTGTGTTCACAGCCCTTTAAGGAGACAAAAGAGCAAATCTGCCAATCTAATAGTTCTGTGACTAGCATGCATGGAGAGTTGTTGCATTAGATACAATTTCACAGCAGTGTCCAATTTCTGTTTTATATAGCTGCTTAATGGTTTCTTGGATTTTTTGTTTTGTTGTTAGTTTTTTTTTCATCCCTGGTTTGTTATCAAATACAATACAGAAGCTATATTTTGAAATAAAATACGTTAAAGGAAACATTCAATACAACACCCTTTGGCTGCAAAGAGGGAAAACAGTCAAACTGAAATGAATGCATTTTTATTGACAATAAAGCCAACTTTATGAAGACAGCAGATTGTAAGCTTGAAAGCATTGATCTGTTACTATATTGACATACTTTGTCACTGTAGTAACAGGATGATGTTTAATTTTTTTTTTGCTAATAAGAATAAACAAAATTTGATTATTCTCATTTGGATTGGGACTTTGTGGGAAGCGCCTGGTTCAAAGAAAATGTATCTTCTCCCTCTCCACCTCTCCAACCAATTAACATGAATAGCAAATATAATCATGGATGAGGAGAAGGCTGAGGTACTCAACATTTTTGCTTCAGTCCAGTGGAAAACTTTCTTTCCACACTTATATACTAAATATACCAAGAAGTGTATATTTCAAGTAGATATATGGAAGAAAATTTTTGTGATGAAGGTGGTGAAACACCGGAATAGATTGCCCCCTGGAAACATTCATAGTCAGGTAGAACAGGGCTCTGAACAACCTGACTTAGTTGAAGATGTCCCTCCTCATTATGGGGGGGATTTGGACTGTGTGACTTTTTAGGACCCCTTCCTACCCAAGCTATTCTATGTTTCTATGAATAAAACTAGTCAAGTTTTTGTGGTTTATGGAAAGTTTGTACACCAAAGCAGAAAAGTCACTAGTACTGGTGGTATGGATGACCGTAATTAAATTTTGAGCATATATAATCACTGAAAATATATTTTCTCTATTCTTCTTTAGAAATGCTGTCATAAATTCTCCCATTGCTTGAAAATCTTGAGTTAATCTTTTGAGATCAAAGTTTTCTTCTACCTTTCCTGGTCCACTAGCATGGCATGATGAAAGTTAGTTTTTTTTCTACAGTGAGTTTTGAAATGAGAAAGGAATGTTTCACATTCTATCTGACCATTTACTGTGCTCCAATCCAAATGATCATTGATAACAAGATGAATGATAAACCTTTGGAATGAATCCAGCGTGAGATGTGAATGTAGGCCACCACAGCTATTGCTATTTATTACTCTTCCATTTCACTCCACTGAGCATGCTAAGATAGCATTAATTAATAATCTATTCTGAATATAAAATCTATTCTGAATATAAAATACCTTATAATATCTTTATATTGTGTTATATCATTAGAGTTGACATAATGATAATATCCATTCTGTAATGGAAATCCTTTTAATAGAAAGAGCATTAGAACAACAGGGTACATGAAGTGTTACTGGGTATATATCCTTTGAAGTATCTCTGGAAGGCAAACTATGAACATTTAAAAACTGATAGGTAACAACAGTAACATGGGTGTTTGCCTACATTATAACCGACCTAAACAACATGGTAGGATGAGTAGAGGGCTGTAAATACCACTGTTCTGACTCTCTTCATAAGAAAAGCATTATATTCATTTTGATTAATGATTCTTACTCTCTTAACTCTTAACTTGTTCCTTAATCTGCTTCTCTGGAAGTTTTTTTTTTTTTTTTTTTTTTTTAAAATAAAGCTTCATGCTAATTCTTATGAAGGTACATAAAATGCACAGAAATTTTTAAGTGAATTCTAGGATTTGGACTTCATCTGTGAATGAAGAAGGATGATAGAGCCTTGTGGCTGGACTAAGTGATATAAATGATAAATTTGCAGGGTTTCTCAGAAGGAAAGAATTTTTCCATGTTAAAAATCTTACAAGCCAGGACTGGATTATTCCTCTTCTATTACAATAAGTCTGAATCTTAGAATCCATTATCCACTTTCTAAGACATGTGGACAGTTTTGCAAAACTGAATGTCAAAGTGTTTTGTCAAGAAAAGAGAAAGAAGTTGTCCTTCCATTTCAATTCTTCCCTCGCCTGCCTGATGGTATTCCGTAAGTTTTAATGAAGACCTTTATTTCCCAGATACAGTTCCTGTATAGCTGGTCTAATTTCTTTCATTATGCATAGTGCAGTGGTGTTATCTCTGCTACCACTAAATAAATAAACAAATAAAAATAAATCTAAAGTTAGCAAAATGCAATTTTTTTTAAGAAATAATTGATTGGTTGATTAATAGTTCTAATCCCTTATTTCTTTTTTTTTTTTCTTTTTCTGATTTGTTGATGTAACAATTCAAGCTTGCATGCTAAGAATTTGTTCAAAAGGATTTCTTGCATTCTTCTGGATTAAAAGGCAGCCCTTAGTATTTCATGATACTCGAAAAGAAGTAGAAAGCCTTTGAACTACTTAGGTGAATAATATCAGATGGGATGACCTCTTCATGCTTAAAAGATGATTCCTCACATTTATACATGACATGGTCTTCATCTGCCTTGCAGTTTCTTGTGGGGCCAGGATTAATCACAGCACATAGACAGACGCAGGGTGGCTGAACGAGAAGTGATGGGCAGAGAAAACCTCGTAACGTTTGAGGGCAAGCAGGGCACCTGTGTCAGTGATTCTTGACTGTCAAAGACCAAGCACCTACTGGCTGCGGTTGAAACCCAGTGGGGAGCCACTAAAATCTCCCCAGAACGCCTTGTAGACTGAAGGTGGCTGCTGACCAAAGATGGACTGGGATGTGGAGAGAAAAGCATACCCTTAGAGTCCAATAAAACTTACACTATATCTGGTTGTGGTAGGTAAGCATAAACCATCTACCAATACATGTCAGATCTCTTTAGATGTAGAAGATGGTACAAATTATGCTGACAGTGTGCTGTTATTTGAAAATTTTAGCCTTACCAGATCTAGCAGTCTGATAACAAGGATTATGGAGGGTACCTCAGTTACATTTTGCTGTAACTTCTGTCAAGCTGCCTGTAAGTACAGCTTCAGGCAAAACAGTCACTTATCTCTGTGTTTTGTGGGAAAATGAACTTAAAATATCTGACTGCTTAAGTGCTTTTATGTTGTGCTCACTGTGTGAATGTGTTCAGTTATGCCTTTGGAAGATTGTTGTGAGCTTGGTGCTCTAAAGCACAGAGCAAATGCTGTCCTAGGCAGCCATCAGCATCTCGTGCTGAGCATGTCCAGGTGTCACTGCTCTGTTCTGTCCCCAGTAACAGAGGCCTCCAAAGCAGATACACACAAATGACAAATGGGTTGGTTAGTACTTCTGACAGCACATATCCACCTGTACTCCTTCCCAGTGGAAAGAAAAATGTTTATAGTTTAAATTCATTGGGTAATTCTCATGGGTTTTGTAACAAATAATACACTAATCTGTATAAATAAATGATCCTGACACAAAAATATCTTTTAGAATAATTATTTTAAAATCAACTAAAAATACTCTTTTTTGCTGAGCTATTTTGTATTCATTTCCAAGCCATAAATACAGAATTATTTTTGGCTTTGGCAATGTAAAAAAAAAAAAAAGAAAAAATTGAAAATAAAAATAAATTATGCTCCCACTCTTTCATGCAGGGCACTGGGAGCATGGGGATGGAGAATTTAAGCCTGGAAGCCTGGATGCAATTTCTTGCTCTTAATACAGATGCAGCACAACCTTTACACATAAGATAGGATTTTTGCTACACGCTTTCTGAGAGACACTCACCTCTATTCCTGTTTACTGAAGAACAAAATAATTTTTAAGTAAATTAAAGAAAAAGCCTAACACCCCTAAAATCAGAGTATTTTTTTCAGTTTAAGATATGTCATTACTCTATTTTATAACAACATCTAGTAGCTACAGCCAAGATCAGAATAGAAAGATGGCTGTTTATTATACACTGATTTTTAATTATCATTCATTGTAACAGTAATTTAAGTTCATTAGAGCATCAATTTCTTAATGACTAGACATATTTGAAATACATAACTGTTGGTATGGAAGATAAAAGAAAGAACAAAATCAAAAATATTTTTTTTCCTCCTGGGTAAAATAAAACCTACTTTAATAATACTTTTTTCAGGTGTAAAGGAGTTAAAGTTATAATTATGTCTGTTATGCATATACTTATATTACATTACCTGACTTCAGCTGGTTCAAATTAGTTAGGAGTAACAGATGGAAATCACCCTGAGGTTAATATCTCTTCCTTTCTGAACTGCCAGCTTCCAGCAGGTTTTTTATATCCTTAATTTTGCTATGCTACTGCTTGCAAATTCACACTGTAAGCATTTTTCTTCCTTTTTTTTATCCCTCAGTTTTTTTTGGTGTGTGTGTGTTTATAATCTTCATTATAGATCAAGGGTATTTTATGCCTTTTGATTCATTATATTCACCATAATTGTGGTGGTATGCTTGTCCTCAAGAGTCTGCTGTTTGATTACCCTTACAACCATTTGCTATCAGTTTTGCATTTCTCACAGCAAGTGCTCTGAACATATCTGTCTGTTCTTTGCAGTTCATTCTCAATATTATTTTGATTTTCACTAAAACCTTGTCAGAAATCATGACAGATATTTTTATGCAAAATGTTGAATGTTTAATCTCCTGTGTAAGATATTACATTTATGCTTAAGGCATTAAATGTGTGTTCTTACACTACGCAAGTATGAAAAGCTTTGAGTGGCTGATAATGTTGTACATAAGGGAAGCAAAACGTTTCTACAGTCTAAACAATCTGCAGAAATCTAGGAAGGGATACACTGGGGAATCCTATGCCTATTTTGTAGCAGGGAGGCTGTAAAATAGTCAAGACTCAATTTTGCCACTATCTAACAAATACTTAGTATATGTTCAAGTCAAAGACAATTTTTAAATACATGAATTTGTACCAATAAGTACTTAAATAAAATATGCTGTCCAACTTCACAGAATATCATGGAAGCAAAAATTGAACAAGATCTAGTTCATCATTGTACAGATCCTTAGAATGTCTCGTCCTATTAAGAAAAGCCTTTTAGACTGTAGCCCTCAAGCCTATGGAAAACAACCTGAGATGTAAAACCTAGTTCAAAGCTACCATATATTTTCTCATCAAAACAACTATCAGAATTATTATCTCTATGTTCCATGAGAAACATACAGAAGACTGCACATCTCTGGTAAACTTTATCTTCAATATTCTTCTTCTCAAGAGTTCAGAACTCCTGATACTGCATATAGTGCCAGATTTTCTTAGAATTGTTCTGAAAAGCCCCATGAATGATCAGGATTTTAAACATTAGTGCAAACCCCCTCCTGTGCATGAACGTTATAATATAGTCCTTAATTATCCAGGCAACACTGAGCTCTTTCTAACACTTGTCTGCTACACTGAGAATTAGGGGAATTACATGGTAAAATTTTCTTGGTTATATCAGACAAAAACCCCCACACTTGATAGCAAGTCTTTCTTAATGCATGGTTCACCAAACACATCTTTAGCACTTAAATTACTAGAATAACAGGTTTGCATTTTTCTTATCTGTACAGTTAGGATTAAAGAAAGAACACTTGGCCTTTGAATTTCATGGGGCACCCTGAGAAGATACATGATGAGACAGGAAAGCTTTAGGTACTATTTCAGGTTCTGAAAAATGTGCTGGTCTTCATAGGCTCATCACAGAACTTCATGAAAACTTTGTCCCTATATCTCCATTCTTAAATCTTCTACCCAGCCCCCTCTTTCCTCAGTTTTTGTTTATGGCATTCCAAGCCCTGTTTTTTTGGATTTTCTGTTTCAGAATCTATTAATTTTTTTCCACTCCATTTATATTTGTTTCCACTGATAAAAAAAAACAAACAACAAAAAATGAAGCAAAAAGAGAAAAAAAAAGGCAAAATTAGGAAGTCCAAGAATGCAATCTGCACAACCAGTACAGGCACCTTGTGTGGCCCACAGAAACCCAGTTATAGAAATCCATTAAAGCATGATCCGTGGGACTGAAATCATTGAAGATTTAAGATTTTTAACGTAAACAAGTGTTCCAAGAGCATGAATTGCAATATGCAATATTAAAAAATAAAAGTCTTTAAACTTGACCTACCTGTTCTGATTTTTTGTAATATAGACAAAAAAAAGAGTCACATTTTCTACATAGGCACTCTCTCTACTACTTTTCAAGACCTTTTATTACAGGTGAAAAAAAACCCAAACAGAATCATCAGAGAAAATGTCACACAATTTTTTCTTTTACAATGGTGGAACAAAGTATTTTTCTGTATTCCTATCCCTAAAAATGCCTGGATAGTTTTATTCCTCTTTTTTTTTTTTTTTTTTTTTTAATTCTTTTTGGTTTCTTTCAGTCAGCCCACAAGCTGAGAAATTTCAGTCCAGATGGCTGAAGTTTGGCAAACTTATAAACAAATGAAATCAGGGTCTTAAAATGGAAGTGATGGGCAACATTACTAATTAGGCATTCTATATTTATTTTGCTCAGCTGCCTTCTCTTCATCTCCCAATAAAAATAACGGAGCAAACAAAAAATTGAATTTGGTAAAAGATTATGAGTTCGGGGCTTCATTTTGGGGGAGGGATTATTGAAGCCCCACGCATTAATATCTAAACATACTTTTACATAACGGTCTTCCTTGAAAACTTCCATCTTTTTTCCACAACACCTCTAAAATATAATTTTTTGAGTTATTTTAATTATGCTAATGTTCTCTCTGTAGGTGTTTGATAGCCATGTGCATTCTAAAAAGTGAGATTTTCCATTCACTGTTACATCTAAACTCCAGCTTTATAGGTTTACCACTTGTGTCCAAAGTCTGTGTGAAAACACAGCAAAAAGTAATGTAAAATTGGAGTGAAAATGCTGGTGACACTCTAAACTTTCAGATCCTGGTTTCAGATGACTAGTTTCATCATCTTCCTGTATTTCTTCTTTACATTTACCACTTGGAACCTCACTGTAGCCGTTGTGTAAGCAGTCTATCAAGCACCCACCATACACTGACAGACAAGCGTATCTTTTCCTCAGGCCTGAGTGCCTTGCTGTTGGTAGGCTCTTTGCTAGAGGCACTTTTGATATTATGGTCTTTATTTGAACTTTTGAGATCTGTGTTTGTTGGAGAAGATTTATGCACAGCATCTCAGATGTGGTAATATGGAAAAGCTGGAAAAACAGCCATGGAGCCACAGCACCATCAAGTGACAATCGCCTCTGTAGCTGTAAACTACTTCATGAGCACATGTAGGTCATTCGAGTTTTATCTCAGCCTTTCTGCCACAGGTAGTGAAGAAATACATTTTTAAGATAATAATAGCTCTCAAATAATTAAATTGAACATATTTTTTATTATTTGAAGTGCAACTTTCTTCTATTAAGCTGTTTGCACTGTGTTTTTTGGAAAGACTCTAACACATTTGGCTCAGGGTATATGCCAAAGGCTTGAATCAGGTGACTGGGCTTCCTTTCTGGTCATTTTTCATACACAGGGTAATCCTGGACAATCATTTAGTATTTCTGTACTCTAGTTCTCCTGAGTGGAGTGGGAAAATTAGTAGTTACCCCTGCTTTAAATGCAGATATACAAATGAAACACACTCTATCAGGCACTATATATCTCTAATTCTTTTATCATATTTTTTATTTCTTTTCTATTTATCTTAAGAATTCTTTGTGACTTGAACTGCCAACATCACCTGTGTGATCGTGCAGACACAAACATGGGTATTCATAGGAGCTTTCTGAAGCCCACACTAGCACTTCCAGTGGTTCCCATGCTCCATCAACTCTACAAAGCAGAGAATGACCCATACAGTAGGAAATCACCACAGAAATTACAAGATGGGCATCAGTTCTTTCATGTGGCCCCAAAGAAGACTTGAGGACAGCAAAGGACCCATATTTGGCTTTGTGCTGAGGGAAAGGCAAAAGTGATTTTTTATTGTAACTTCTCACACTGTCTGGAGCTTTCCAGCACCTGCTTTGATTCCACGTGCAAAGACGCTCTTGAGCTGTGCCGTCTCAGGCTAGTGAAAGAGGCCTTTGAGACCACACCTTTTTTACCTGCAGTCTATCTCTTCAAAGCAAAGGACAGGAAAATGGGGAAAAATAGCTTCATATCACACTGAGACTCTCATAGGTGGAATGTAAGCCTAAACTGACACAATCTTTTCCAATAGCATATCTCCTTTATAACTATTCTATCATAAGAATGGAGATAGGACAGGGTGCAACAGGAGTTTTTATTATACCAAATGATTACACCACATATAGAAGGAGGTTTCTTAGACCATTAATACATTAATACCACATAGAAGGAGGTTTCATGGAACATTAATACATCATATACGTGTATACAGAGATACCTAAATATGTTTACATGTTATATATATATATGTATATGTATATTATAACAATGGATCAGAGCATTTTCACCATTTTTCCTCTAGTGAGTTTTATTCTGAAACATGACCACTTAATAGGGGAACAATAGGCAAGGACATCATAAATATTTCACTTGAACACCAGAAGTATATTCAGGAACTGAATATAAGCCATCATTTATGCTCATCCTTGATTCTGGAGAAGTCAAGGTGAGAGGGAGAATAACTTGAACTAATGGCTGTTAGACTATCAGTAAGTAAATATTAACAGACATTAAACATCTTCCTAAGGCAAATCTGCAGTTTTGTTAGTGTACAGACAATCTGACTGAATCAGAAACAAATTAAGGCTTTCTTCTGCTTGTAG
>JAWWMO010000001.1:97043489-97056995 GCA_035047845.1 Dendrocincla fuliginosa
GGCAAATCTGCAGTTTTGTTAGTGTACAGACAATCTGACTGAATCAGAAACAAATTAAGGCTTTCTTCTGCTTGTAGGTCCCTCACTCTTGCTAGGTAACTGGGGTTTGGAATTTTCTGGGGGAACATGCACAGCTCCAGCTAGATGGATGTGGACTTTTGGATGACACAATTCCCTCAGACTGTGAATAGAAACAGATCTTGTTTAACAACACCATTCTACATAAGGTTTTGAAAATGGAGAAATGTAATGTATTGCTAAAATATGGGGGGGGAAAATCTTCTATACCCCTTGGAAAAATATTGATATGCTATAAGTGACAATAAAAGATAGAAGTACCTTGATTCCAAAAAACTCTTTGCATAGATTTCTGAAGTACATGATTCCCTACTATGTTCAATCTGCCTCTACATATGGTCCCAAAACATGATTTGTGATTTTAATATGGTTGGCAAGACATAAGTTAATGTGTTTTTCTCTGCTGGAACTAAAGTGCTCAATAATAATAATAATTTAAAAAAAAGTCAGAGAGGGAATCTTTAACAATTACATGAAAGGAGAGAGAGAATTTCCTGTGACAATAGTCCATGGAAATACAATGAGTCTTAATCTTTCTGCTTGCAGGTCACTCCAACATCTCTGTGGTCTTTATATTTCACAGATGAGTCAAATGGAGGGGACCTCATTGCTACAACCATGTTCCTACCTGAAACCTCATCCTGTTTTGATGCTGTTTACTCTTTTTCAAAATGTATCAGTTGAGTTTTGCATTAAACTTCAGAGTAACTACTACAATAATTTCAATAAAAAACTCCAAAACAGATAAAAGGAAGGCTTTGCTTTTGGTTGGTGCTTTGTTTTGGGCTTTTTTTTTTCCTCTTAGTTGTCCTGGGATTCCAGTAGTCACTGGCTTTTCTACAAGGCAGTTTCAGTAGTCTGTGTCACAGCATTCACAACACACTCATTTTCCATCAAGACGCCTAACATGACCTGTAATACAGCAGTCAAAAGTTTGCAGTGCTCTAGCAATTGCCACTGCTTCCTCCTCAGGCATTTGTGTCACCCTGGTACTGTGTGTAGTATGAAAATTATAATCATAGAATCATAGAATACCCTGAGTTGGAAGGGATGCTCAAGGATCATGGAGTCCAACTCCTGGCACTGCATCACACCATGTGCCTGAGAGCATTGTCCAAATACATCTTAAACTCTGTGAAGCTTGGTGCTATGGCCACTTCCCCAGGGAGCCTGTTCCATTGCCCAGCACCTTCTGGGTAAAGAACTTTTTCCTATTATCCAACCTAAATCTCCCCTGCCATAACTTCATGCTGATTCTATGATTCTAGAGATTAAAAATTCTGTCTAATCCCTGGGGTATAAGGTTCATAAGAGTATTTTTATCGTAGTGTGATTGATCATCAATTTCTTCAGTTCTTACAAAGATGTCTCTAGAGATGTGATATTTGATGGGTACTTAATTTTATAAGCCAGAGCTCTGAAAGAGCCCTCAGGGATCTAGGTACATATTTCTCAGTGAATTTTTGATTGACAGGGTGACAACCTCCTTTGCACAGCACATTCCAGTTCTAGGGCTTATATATTGTTTCTCTTTCCATATGCCAAGCTCCTCATAGGGCTAACTCCAAGAATGATGTGGGTACTGTGACAGTGGGTTTTATACCTTATATTTGAAATGATGGCTCAGATAATAAAATTAAAGGAGCTACACTCCTTTTAGGCTCTATAGCTTTAGGATACACCTGCCATGAAAAGACAATAGAAGATGCAATAGACTGAGAGGAAGCTTGAAGCCACAGACCCCTCACTCTTCCCTGCTTTGAGGAGAGGTGCAGGGTGGTTATCCCGTGGACTGGAGTGTCCTTTATGAAAGTAGGCATGTGTGGTTTCTCATCAGTGAATGATCAGTACAGCATTATTTCCCTGTAAGGTGGGAAATGAAAAACATCATGAACTCTTATCTGCTTGCCTGCCAAACTCAGGACACCCTGAATTCTCTTTTTTTTTTTTTTTAGATTTGCTTATGCATTTTATCCCCAAACTTATGTATCAAAAATGTACAAGGAACATAGGATCAGGGATTAGACATCAGACATCCTTTTTTCATTTTCTGCCTCTCTCCTTAGTGCCTGTCATCACACTCCCATTCTCTGTCAAATTACAGTTTTTTCCCTCACATTTTGGTAGAGCAATGTCAGTTACTGGGTATATCCCCTTCCCCAGAATAACCACTCTTCTGTGCTTAAAAGATGTGAGAACTACTGACTTTGACACCAACTGTAGGGAGATCTGAAGCCCCCTTTCTGAGTTATGAAGGCATGCTCAGGTCAAACGTGAGTTTTCTAAGTCTTTTGCTTCTCTTCATTTGCTGTGTCCTGGTCTGCCTTACACAGTCAAACACGCAATGTGGTTCCTGTTGGATCAAACAAAGGCTATTCCAAAAGAAAGCTCTCTGCAATTCTACAGTGTCGTGACTGAGGCTTCAGCACCAGGTGTTTTGTTCTACAGGATTGCTCTGTGTTAGCTGTTCTTGCCAAGTGACATGGGCTTCTTGGAGAGAACCAGTGAAGACAATGATCATACTGACAGGGCAGCCCGACCACCTCTATTAGCTCTTCTCCACTGCCACTCTCCATGGAGTCTGGCTGAGCAGGCTTACATCCAACATGCTATGTAATCAACCTGATTGAAAAACTTCAGAAGATCTTTCCAACTTAAACACTGCTCTTACCTTAATTTAGGAATGAAATTTTCAATTGCCTGACCTTTAAAACCAGAGTATTTTTTTCCCAGAGCAGCAACTGACTTTTTAATTATACAGTAAAAAGAAAAATAATTCTTCCTAGGAAAATCAACATTGTGTTTATTACTTTCTAGCAAACAAATGATAATAATTTAGATGTATGTATAATTATCTTAGGCAAGACTACAGAGCTCATATTTATCATGAGGGGACCTTCTATCACATTTGGAGTCTGAAGAAGCTAATGAATTGATAACAGTAATAACGGGAATAAATGAAATACTAGTATGAAATAGAAGTCTGAATTTCACATTCCCACAATATAATTTTTCAGCTAATATTTATGTCTGTGACACATACTTGAGAAGCAAGTCTTATAAACTAAATCAGCATTGTTTGACAGGTCCTGACTAAAAGTGCAATAGGGCATTCCTTCAGCCTAATTTTATACAAAGCAGACAGATGAAGAGTGGTCTTAGGTTCCTGTGGCATATGATTATTCACAAAGTTTCTAATTCAATGGAACACTAAAATAATCCAAATAATTATTATTGATATTAATTATATCAATAAATGAAGTGAAAAACTAATTTAATTCTACTGTTATGAGCTCTGTGAGGTTTTTACCATTTAGGAACTCTTTCAGTTTTTTCATTCTTTTCCAACACAAGATTCTTGTGTTGAGGATACTGGAAAATCAGATATATAGCTGTAATGTAAGGAGCTTGGGAAACAGAAAGATTGAAAGAAGTTTCGCAGCTAAGATTTTATAAGGAGACATTATTAGATTTTTCATTAAAAAAGGGACATCTTTTTAGTTCTAAGGGATCTTGGTACTAGAATATATTAGACTACTGAAAAGAGCATAATTTACCATTAAAACCACTTAAAACTATGCAGTTGAAAAAGGTTTCTTTTAAAAGTGATGAGTAGTTTCATATATTTTAATATCTAATGAAATATCCTCATTTGTTGTAAATTAACATTATTCTTTGAATGTGTCAGATTTATGATTTTACAAAGTTCAACTCCTTATATTGTAGTGTCTTTGAACTTGAATCACAAAGCTGAAATTGTATGAACATTTAAAATTATTATTTTGCAGTTTATTTGTTCACGGCTTATGCAGTCCACTCAACATTTTCTTAATTGAAACGTGGGTTTCAAGGATAAATCTGTCAATAATAGTCAGAAATAACTTCACTTTCAAAACATTATGATGACCAATCAGTCTTTTTCAGATGTTTTTCAACCTACAGATTTTTCATACCAAAAGTTCTGAAGACATCTTTTAGCATATTCATCTCCTTTTGTCTCTGTTGGTCAAATGAAAATACAAAAGTGTAGAGCAGGAAGAATTCCCTGCAGAATGTCTTTACCTCATTCTTCCTGATCCAACATAACTGTCTGATGAAATTATGAAGGCAGAGATTTTCCAATATGTGTCATTAATTGGAACATTATACATCTACAGTGTAAACTATTTGTAAGTAAGATGGACACCATGAAGTTGCCTGGATTTTTTTCTATCAAATATTCACTTTGTGCAACCCAGCAAGTAGTAACATCATTTTATACCAACCTTGTATTTTTGAAGTGCTCTATAAGAACGTCTTCAGCAGGAAGAATCTCAATACATATAGATTTCAGAATACTTGAATGTCCTTATTTCCTGTGTTTCCTTCCCAAAGTGACCCAGTGGAAATGTTGCATAGCAGGAAAAAAAAAATAAGGAGAAAACCCAAAATTATTACTTCTCCCTAATTTTGAAGCTAAATATGTGAATCATTTGGGTCTTGCTACTGGAATAAGAAACCTTTAGATAATGCTCAGTCTGAATTAAGCTGGTAAAACCTGGTCTTCAAAGAGAGGGGCAAACATTTTTGTATATGTTTAAAGCATCAATTTAATTCCAGGTGACATTGGCTCCTTTCAAAATGAGAAGTGGAAGGCCACTATATTGATCTTTCAATAGAGGTCAATCCTCCTACAGTCGCAGAGCCTACAGCAAGAGCTCCTGTGGTACTATACACTTCTCTTTGGCAAAAATGCTGAAAACAACAGAATGTGTCTCTGCATTTTCCTTTAATTTTAACAGTGTGCTTAAATTTAGGAAGAAAATAAGGCAAGTCATTTAGAGATGCTATAAATAGACCTTCAAAAACTGTCTTCTAAAACTATATATTTCATTCAAAATCATGTCATGGATTAAATTAATTAAACACCAGAGAAAGTATTTAGAGCAATTAATAATAAAGAGAAACATTTAAAATGCTACTGAGATCCTGAGATGTGTAAATAAATAATATATTCTCACAGTGAGAGCTTAAATTTGCAGAAAGAAGCAGGCTTTTTCAGAATTATTTTACAATGTTTAGAGAAATATTTCATACATTTTGTAACAGCAACTCTACACTGCAAGTTCTTTACAGAAAAGCTATCACAATTCTGCACATACTACTTTATCACAATGCTGGATCTCAAATAAATACCCGAGTGTGTAAAGTAGAGGCTTAGGCTATTAAGCTGACTGTAATCAAGGGCTGCCTTGGATACGATTTTTAAGAGACATGTTCATGATCAACCTCATAGTTTGCAAGTTCGACCATCCATATATATTATGAAAAAACCAAGAGCACTTGAGCAGGTTTTAAGGTAAGCATTTGTTCTTACAAGCCTCCTTTCTCCTAATATTTTTTTTGAGAATGAATATTGATACAAATGCAGGGGAAATATTTCAGGCATTCAGGAAAACAGTAAGGGTTTGTGTGTGTGTCCCTCCAGAATTCTCTGAGAGATAGGAGCAAAAGCAAATAGAGAGCAACTAGAAAATCAACTTATAACAATGAAATTAAAAGCTTAAAGAGGAGTGGAGAAATTTAGAATTCTGTTTGTAACATCACTGATCACTAAGAATTTTCTGAATTTTTTAAAAAGGTTTCACATACCTGATTATTTAGTAAAAAAGGACATCCCTGTCCAAGTTAGTCCCAAGGATGTTATTAAAAATTGTATGTCTCAATAAAGGCAATAAATTGAAACTACAGCTAATATGGTCCTGACTTATCAAAACTAACTTTTTTTCTTTTTAATTTGCCTAAAAGTTTGGAAGTAGCTGCCTAGGTGAACCCTGTTTTCAGTTGCTTACTAATTATTTTCTTCTTAAAGTGAATAGTCATTGGGGATGTGTTGGAGTAATTCTTGACCTGTGAAGTCAAAAGACACAGTTGATTACTGTAAAGTCTAATTATCCCTTACAGGGATACTCATGATTGCTAACTTTACTTTGAAGAAATTAGGATCCTTGGTGCATACTAAATGAAGAGAGGAAGATTACTCCAGTGGCTGAATTAGACTGGGTGACTAACTACTGTTTTTCTACACCCTTGATAGGTTTTATCAAGACACTTGAACAACCCCAATTTGTAGAAGAATGAGGCCCAAACACTCAGATATACTGCTGATTTTTAACCTGCACAGACAGAGCATAAACCTTTATTTATATCTGTCTTTCTGGGAATGCTTTGCTTAATGCAGACCAGGATACGCTTCTCCTCCTTTGTAGCAAGAGCGTTTTGCTGACTCATATCCAAGCTGGTGTCTACTGGGACCCCCAGGACTTTTTTTCCAGCCTGCTTTCCAGCTGTGCAGCCCCCAGTGTATATTGATGCCTGGTCTTGTTCCTCTCCAGGTGCAGAATTTTTCACTTCCCCTTGTTGAACGTCATGAGATTCCTGTTGATTTCTCCAGCTGTTGAGGTCCTTCTGTATGGCAGCACAACACACTGGCCATGGTATCAGCCACTCCTCCCAGTTTAATGCTATTTACAAACTTGCTGAGGGTACACTCTACCACATCATTCAGATCACTAATAAAGTTGTTAAACAGGTGTGGAGCCAGTACTGGGTCCATTACCATATCTGTTGCAATTTATCAGTGACATATCAGCAGTGGTATTAAGAAAGAAAGCACTGAATGTAATTGGACCAGAAAATATTTCACCTTCTGGTTTCTTGCAATAATAGTCCACAGCAGTACTCAGAATTTCCCCATCTGAGGAATTTGAATGAATGGACTTCAGTAGCAAAAATATAGAAACATTAAAAAAGGTTAAAATGGAAAAATGTAAAAAAAAAAAAATAGTGAAGAAAATAATCTGTAGGCTTATTCAGGAGCCTAAACCTTTCATCAAGGTAAGCCATTTATTTCAAGTGACATGTGTAGAACCATGAGGCTTTGAGGCCACAGCTCATTTGTTTTGTTAGACACTGACACAGAGAGACGAATGAAAGATAGGGAAAATGTGAGAAAAGTGAAGAAATCATGAGAGTAAAGGCAAGATAACTGTTGGGAAGTTATGCAGGGATATAAGCAGCTTACAGAGCCTATGAGCTAGTATTATGTCTCTAAGGAATATGACCTTAATAAATGCAGTCCATTACACCTTTAGAGTCAGTACAGCTTCAAAGCTATTTGCATGTAAATCATTGCATTTTCTGTCATCCAGTATTATCTGATGATTGTAAGCGTAGCACTTTTTTGTTGTTCATGTGATTTATGCTCCAGTTCTGCTTAAAAACTGCAGAGAACAGCTACTGGTGTCAGCAGAACTTGGTACTCTCCAAAAGTGGAAGTAAATAAATTCAACAACCCCACACTTTTACATTTTTACCCCCAGTTTCTCAGTATAAAAACGTGTTGCCTTTAAGTATTGCCTCCCTTGGTTGTTTGCTAGAAGAATGTAATACATCCCCCAGCTGAGACTGACCAAGTTAACTATTGATTTAATACAACCTGATGATATGACATTGTGATGAGAAAAACAAAATTATAGAGAGGACTGTATCATTAACTACAGAGAGATATACAAGTTTTTCCAGACTTTTTTCCACAGAGGGTTGCCAATGAATTAAAATAACAAACAGTAATCAGCATTGAAAAGTAATACATCTATATTTGGAATAAGAAGTAAGCTGATGACAAATGGCAAATACTGCAATCCACTTACTATATTTTAAAAATTATTAGCATAAGGATAATTTAATTGATAAAAGACAATTAAACAGATGCAGGTATCATTGATGGGAAAAATGAAGAAGCAGAAAAAGCCACACTCCTTCAATGTTCATAATCTCAGAAGAGTTATCATAGAAACAAAGAATATTTAGAGTAGAAAGAGATCCTTCAGGATCATCAAGTCCCATGCCTGGCCCTATAGAGGACACTCCAAGAATAACACCATGCACCTGAGAGCATCACCTAAACACTTCTTGAACTCAGACAGCCTCAGTGCAGTGACCATTTCCCTGGGGAGCCTGTTCCAGTGCTCAGACCTTTTCCTGATATCCAACCTAAATCCCCCCCGTCTCAGCTTCATGCTGCCTCCTGGAGTCCTGTCACTGGTCACAAGAATAAAGACATCAGTACCTGCCCCTCTGCTTCCCCTCATGAGGATGTTGTAGGCTGCAATGAGGTCTCCACTCAGTGTCCTCTTCTCTTCCAGGCTGAACAGACCAAGTGATCTCAGCTGCTCCTCATAAGGCTTCCCCTCCAGACCATTCACCATCCTCGTGGCCCTATGTGACCTTTTTCACTCTGTATTACAAATAAGACATCATAATCAGTCTACACCTGGGCCCAGGGTTTATGAGACTTGTGCAACTGTTCACAAGTGTGAAGACATGGATGTTTACATCAGTCAGTAACTTAGGTATTTTAGATACTAAAGTCCTCTTAACTAAGGTATTAAATCTGAGCTCAGTGGGCTTTGTTCCTGTGCAATGTTTGTATTTAAATTATGTGAACTGATATATTTGCCTAAGAAGTGTATGATTCCATCTTCTGTGCTTGTATGGATGGTAGCTCTTTCTATCCTTTCTAGCTTTACTGTCTTGTCTAGTGTGATATAAAGTTGTTCCCTTCCTTGATAATGTCCACTTGTTGAGGACATTTTCCATACTTATAGGTATTCCCAACAAGATGATTTAAGCTTAATCAAATTTTTCTTATTAAATTTGCCACATTAGACCACAAACTATAAACATCATTGTCTTCAAAGAAATCTGGGTTGAACTGACTTTCTGAATAAGACATGAACTTAACACAGGTTGCAGTCTAAGCTGTTATTCTTATTTGACCTAAATAGTTGAATCAAAGTTTGGAATCCTGTAAAACAGTTTTCTCCAAAAGAGAAACTGCTGAAGAATGGACAAATTCTCTGTTCTCTAGACAAAGGGAAAAAAATTCTCTTGCTTGTTGTGCCAAATTCCATTAAACATATACATTTAACTTCAAAGATCTCACTGCTGTGCCACCAAGGCTTTTATGATTGAATAGGAAGGTTCCCATCTGGCTCATTAATGTCCTCTTTTTCCCTGTCTCCATCCTCCTCAGGCTTGTGCCTCTTGGGCTCTGCTGGATTAGCTGTAGTGTCCACAAAGCTTTTAGGCTTTAGGTATTAGTTCTACTCATTCATCAGGCAGCTATTTAAAGCCTGAACATAATAACGCAAATGAAAATTGATGGCTGGTCCAAGTTAATATGCTACATTATGAATTAATACAGTTTCTGCAATAACAGCATTGAGAAGAAGTAGTACGGAAAAGCTCAAGGAAATAAGCTCTTCAGCCACCCTGGCTCTGTGATTACATGACTACAGATGAATACATGATTAATACCCTCACACATCACTTCTACAAAAACAAGGCAGGAAGCTGCCTTTGCCCATGTAGTTAACATGGTGAAGCAGTCTCAGAAGTGTGTGTCTGTTTTACCAGGACATACTTAACCTCAAGTTAGAGGCAATTATTGTTTTTACCTAGTCCTACGAGGATTTAAAGACATTTAAAAACAGGAAGTAAATGTGTTAGCCAGTATCTGTTGTGTATAACTCAACATACAGCATTATTATTCTTTAAACATCAACATGCAGTGAGTAGCAATTTAGGAAGAAAACACTTTGTGAAGACCAGTATAATATAATTTTACCCATCAGTAAGCAACAGTGCACAGCCATGAAGGCTATTTACATACTGACAGCTGGTCTGATAATGCCCTTCCCTCCCTGCCTATCATCTATGTTGTGCCCACACAGCCCAAGACCTAGTGCATTGATCTTACTTAGCATTTAGCAATTTCAGCAATTTCGTATGGTCAGAAGTGTTTTGTATAGTATCCATAAAGTTTGAAAAAAATTTATTTGCATCATGATATTTGCTTCTTCTGGCACTATTGTCTTGAGTTCCCATCTCCCTGTAGCCATATAACACCTTTCTTCAAGTATAATCCTCTACTTCAAATGGTTTTACACTCTCTGCCTTATGTAAGAATATATCTTGTATTGAAACAGCTCTTGTAGCAGACTCTTTTCAAATTCTTAATCTACTCAATAAATTGTTACTCCCCTTTTCAACTCAAGTAGTTATGGCAGCACAGTATTGGATATCATTTTATTCAGTGGGCTGTGACAGCCCATAACTGTGACCTTTTTTGTGGACATGCTTATAGTTTTCAGGAATTATGACTTGTAGTGATCCACAATAATGCTATAGCATTATCTCCTGATAATGTAAAGTAGCATAAAATATATCATTACTCTAATAACAACCTCTCATTTATTCTATTTTCTTCCACTGTTTGCAAATGGAAAAATAGCAAAACAGAATACAAACATATCAATTTGTAGCATATTTTTGTTTTCTTTGTGAGTTGAACTGTTGTCATTGATGCAAGCTGTTTGTTTCTCTAGATACCCTATTATTTGTGTGTATGTTTAAATTATGTTTTTTCTCTAGGTTTAAGAACACCCATAGAAATACCCCCTTTTCAGTCTACTCTGCACTCTTTCCATCAAATCTGACATTATAAATGTTTGAACATAAAAATCAATTGCATGATATGCCTGGTGCTTTTCTTAGCCCACAGAGCTACTATAATTCATAGTTATAAGTCAAGCCATGTAAAACTATTCAAAATGACTAAGGATACAACCCCCTATAAAACTGCCATAATCCTTCCCCACAGGTTATTTCTGTGTAAATTTTCTGTAACATATGGATGGCTCATCTGATCTTCATACATCTGAATATTCTGGAAATTAGGATGACTGTACACATAAGGGCTGAGCTCCAAATAGTCCATTGACTTTTTATTTAAGTATATTTTTAACATGTCAGGAAACTTTATCTAACCCTCTGTAAAAATTCTTGTGTATCTTCCACAGCAATTAAATCATAGAGAATGAATTAGTTGTAAAAACACTCAGTAAATTACTTAATGCATTACTTTGAGTTACTCAGAAAACAAAATATGTGATAAATTTTAAAAGGTCAAAACTGAAATGAAGCACTTCTAATAAAAGGTTACGGATAAAACAAATTATTTCACCCTTTTTTCCCCTTCATTTTCATATTTACATGTAGAACTCCAGAATTTTGCCCTTCTGTTCTCAACTTATTTTTCTAGATCTGTGTGGGTATTTTGTTTCATTAATAACTCTGCTGATTAACACCTTCAATTTTGACAAAAGCCTCAAACCAGGGCAGCCTTCCGGGATACTCTTTTTTCTTCTACTGCTTATAAATCTGTAATTATGAACATTATGTTTAAATATATCAAATAGCTATATTTTGGGGGTGGTTTTTGGGGATGAGAGTGAAAGATCACAGCTCCTTTGCCAACTGCCATCACTTAACAGTCTTTCTTTCTCCTTCAAAGCACATGTCAAGAGGAACAAAAATTATTAAAGTCTCTAATGTTCTTCCTTACACATGTAAAAAAATGCTGCCTATCTTCAGGTAAACTTTTTCTTTTGTTTCCTTAATTGTCTTCCTGTGGGAAAGCAAAGTAATTTTCTTTAAAGCAAATAGAGTACAAATTAGACTTTCAGGGATTTTTCGGTTTTTTCCCCCTTTCTTTTTTTTTGTCTTTAAGAGACTGTTTAATCAGATCTGTGGAAGTGATGAGGGAGTATACTAGTCTCTAACCTTGTAATTATTTCAAGATTTTTGAGCCTATACACAGCTATTCTCTGTATTCCTTAGTGCCCTTTACAATAAGACTATTGTGGCAAAGAGCTCGACTGCATTGTAGCTACTCCTAATGTTTATTCATAAGGTTTTGCCTTTGAAATTAATTTGTAAGGTCAGTCTGGGAACACTTATATGTACAATTATGTTTCCATAGGCTTCTTTGCAATAACAATCTGCCACCATGCAACTCAGGACACCTTGGGGCAAGGCCAGTGGGACTTGCAGGAATGGGCTGACAAGAATCCTACGGAAGTCTGCAAGTACAAATGCCTCAGGGAGGGCAAGGTCCCTGCAATGAGACAGGCTGAGGACAGAAGGGCCTCAGCATGGTAATGGGCAGTGAGCTGAACATAAGTCTATGGCATGACCTGGTAGCAAAAGCAGCCAGCAGCATCCTAGGCTATGTGAACAGAGGCATGGACCATAGACAGAGGGCAGGGATTGTCCCTATGCACCTGATACTCCTCAGACCACAACCAGATACTGCACACATCTTTGGGCCCCAACACAGCAAAGACCTGGACAAAGTGAAGGGAGCTTGGGGGAACCCTCCCTAGTGGAGGGTCTAGATCACTTGCTCCATGAGGAGAGCCTGAGGGAGCTGGGCTGATTCAGCCTAGAAACAGGAAAGATTTGGGGGTATCTAAAAGACCCCCACTATAAGAGGACCGTAAGAAGAGGTCACTGAGGTTGCCCCAGTAGGCTGTGATATTTCTGTCCTTGGAAGGATTCAAGCCCTGGAATAAGCCAGGAGCAGCCTGCTCTGACCCCACAACTGGCCCTGCTATGGGTAAGGGATTGGTCTACAGATATCCAGAAGTCCTTTCCTGCCTAAAATAAGTTGCTACTCTTCCACTTCTGATATAAATTGTACATTGGAGTTAACAGTGCAGAAAGTTTCATCCTTAAGAAGTAAAAATGGTGTCAGAATGGCACAGCATTGCAAGTGTTACTAAAGGCATTAATTTCAGTGGGAAGTGGTGAGATCAAGAACTGTACTTCTTCTGAAGCAGCAGAAACGCTATATGGTAAATACTGAGTTTCTGAGAAACTGGGAAATCTGGTCAGTATGGTATTTCAACCACAAAAACCCAATGTCAAGAGTACATGAGGTCTCATCCATTTAATTAAAGTGCGCGGCTAAAGCATATAATATATTTTTTCTGTCAGAATTTTCATACATACTTTATAGTGGCAAACACCAAATGACCATGGCTTGCCATAGCTGCAGATGGTACATGCCTTCTGAATCAGCTGGGTTGGCTGACTCTAGCTGGATGATGGTGATGGCATCATCTCTGGGAAACAAATCCTGATGCATCTGGTTCTGATGTCTTTGGCTATTCATTTTTGAAAGTGTAGGGAAAGGGAGAAGCTACTGTGGAACTGAAGAGTTTCCTTTTACAGTAAACATGTTGCAAGATCTTAATAAATGAGAGATTGTTGTCAAGGATGGGAGAATTCATATTCACTTAATTTCTGCATAGCTTCATGTTGTTTCTTTTTTTTTTTCAAGCATGGTATTTTTTTTCTGCTGAAATGCATCTTCTGTTATACTGAGTGGAATGTGAGGAGCTGAGAGCAAAGGCTATTGCTAAAGGGTAAACTTGCTTGAAACCATGCCATATTAATGAAAACTTGACGCGTTCCGCCGGGAGAAAACAAGGAGAGGTCCACAGCCAGGTTGGGGTGAAAGGACTGGAACAGTTTATTAGG
>JAWWMO010000001.1:97069221-97166002 GCA_035047845.1 Dendrocincla fuliginosa
TTATTCAGGTGTCTTTGTAAAAGTCCTTTAGGTAAAAAAAGATTTTTTTTTTTTTTTTTACTATACTTAAAATGAGAAAAAAAAAATGTAAAAACTTACAGAAGGAAAAAATGGAAAAAAAAATTATAGAAGGAAAAATTCTTCTTGATCTTGTATCATCAAATTTAAAATGAATAGCCTCTCTCTTCCTGAAATCTGCTGGTTTTCCTAACGGTTTTTCAATTGAGATTCCTCCCCAACGTTACATTATGTCTTGTCTCAAGTCTCACTTGTTAGAAAAAGCCCTTTCTTGGTGGAGTATGCTAATTTTGTAGCTGCTTACCATATTTGAACTTTGCAGGAAGCCTAGATATATTTAATCTTCTTATTAATACTTCCTTTATAATTATTTCTTCCTTATTCAAAGTCATGCTTGGAACATTTCTCACTAGTAAAGGACTGTATCCTCTCAGGAGATACATAAATAGCACTTATTCACACCAGGTGCCTTCTCATGTACCAGAGTCATTAATTGGCTATTCCCTTACACAGCAATGGCAAAATTATTCTTTTCCCTTTCTCTTGGTGGCTCAAGGTGCAGATTTAATTGTGAAGTGCCCATGTACTGAATCTTCATTTGTATGAGTATGATGAGTATGAACATTCACAGGATCTTTGTTGTGCTGGTTTTGGCTAGGATAGTTAATTTTCTTCACAGTAGCTAGCATGGGCTGTGCTTTGGATTGCTGGAAACAGTGTTGGTAACAGAGATGTTTTTTGTTACTGCTGGGCAGTGTTTACACAGTGTCAAACTCTCACCCCACCCCACCACTGAGGGGTTTGGGAGTGCACAAGGAGCTGGGACAGACACTGTCCAGAGGGATTTCCCACAGTGTATAGGCTCATGATCAGCACAGAAAACCTGGGGAAGAAAAAGGAAGGGGGATATATTTGGAGTAATGGCGTTTGTCTTCCTAAGTCACAGATCCTGGTTTTCCTGGAGGTGACTGAACACCTACCTGCCCGTGGGAAGTGGTGAATGGATTCCTTGTTTCATTTTGCTGGCAAGTGTGGCCTTTATCTATTGAACTCTCCTTATCTCAACGCGTGAGTTTTCACACTTTTGCTTTTCTGATTGTTTCCCCCACTCTGATTAGGGAAGTGAGCAAGTGGCTTCATGTGGCTTGTTTGACGGCTGGAGTTAAACCATAACACTTCGTATTAACAGCCAAATGGGATAAAATCATAGAGTTCATTATCGTTTGGTTTGGGGTTTTTTTGTTTGTTTGGGTTTTTTGTTTTTGTTTTGGGGTGGTTGGTGGTTTTTTTGCTTGTTTGGGTTTTGTGTGTGTTTTGTTTGTTTTGTTTGTTTGTTTTAAGCAAGGTCAAATATTATTGCAATTAGCTAACAAATATACTGACCTCTACTTCATCCTCCAGTAGGACTATTGTAATATTTTCATATAGTCTAATTATATCTAATTTTATATTAGCTAACCTTTTAAGTATCCCTCTTGAATTCAAGATGGTACTTTAGCTATTTCTTAAATATTTTCACAGTCTGTATAAACTATTCATAAAAATTTTTGGACAGATGTAATATTTTTCTACAATTTTTGTATGATTTCCTGATCAAATGCAGCAGTTTTGCTGAATGACTAGACAATGCTTAGATCAGTGTTTTTCCTCCCAGATTAATCAGTCACTCATACTGTTTCTTTTGAACATTGATATCTCCTTTTAAACATTTTTTTTTCTTTCACATGCTTCTGTTGTTGCAATCTGGATTTCTCATTTAATCTTCCCTATTGTAACACTGCCTTGTCTTTCTTCCAGCATCTTGCTTCATTCCTTTCTACATTCTGGAAAAGTCTTAAATTTCAGATCTAGGAGCTGATCTGAATCAGAATCACCTTTTTCCTATTGGTAGCTACAATTACCACTGTATTTTTTTCCTGTTTTAGGGATTTCACAAACCATCCAATATTGCATTACATCCAATTTTACAACTTCATGGCAGCTGCCATTAACTGCTGCCCCACGACGCTCATATTCTTTCTGTCCCTTTGCTTTTAGTTAGACACTTTTGTTTGTCACTCTGCTGCTCTGCCACTGGCATAATGTGCTGTTCTTAATAAGATGGTTATGGAAAACCGCAAACTTACGGTAAACTGTAGCACTGCTGCATTTATCAGAGCAAAGAAGGAAGCAAATGAACAATGAAAAAACTTGCCAAGGAAGTAGCAAAGGGACCTTTAGCTGCATCTGTACTCTTGAATAAAACAAAGTGATGAGTCATGTTTAAGTACATGTCCACACTGCTTATAGCTAGCACAAACTAAAGCAGACGGGTCACATGCACATCACCTGCCACCCCTCTCAGGACTGATGCACACATGACATGGAGACAGAATAATTGTTTCCTGTTTTCCAGCTTCAATTATACTACCAGAATTAAGGTGCAGCATACACGAGAAATGATTTTAAGACAGGAACCAGTGTATTTGGGGATATGGATGGAGATGGGATGGCAGCAAATGCAAAGGCTTCTGGGACAGAATTGGATGACTACAGAGGAAGCCAAATCTAGCACATGAGCTAAATTTAGCAGGGTTTCCCTCCTCAATACGAGTTTGAATGGAAAATGTGCAGGCACAGCCAAATGGAATGCATTCAAGTGGGGAAAGAGATGATAAGGACTTTGGCAGCCTAGGCAGTAAGAGACTGAGCCCGTGAGCTCCCTTCCTGGCCTGCTTTTGTTTTGCTCTGTAACTAGGACTCTTGTTAGGCTGCTCATTCTGATTCTTGGTTCAAAGGAGAAAATTACTATTTCTTAAGGGTGTCACTCATTAATGGGCTACAAATACAGCCTCTCTCTCAGTGCTCTCTCTCTCCCTGGACCCACTCATCTCCTGCTCTTCTCCATGCAGTGACCCAGCATCTGCCCAGTGGCAAAGAATATCCAGACTATTTCTTAGACTGGTGTTTTCTGGTAATGCTCAAAACATAAACTGTGGCTTATCACCAGATCCAAGATCTTCTGTTTCCAAAATGAACTTTATAATCCTTCAGCTACTATAAATATGTATGAAACAATACAATCCACTTTTCTCCCCACATACTTACCTTTACAGTTCAGGACAATAACATGTTCTGAAGGAAACCCTTGTTTTTATATTTTCTATATTTCATACAGCTTTTGTCTTATTTGTCTAGTATACAGAATAATTCTGGGGCATTCTGTAGCATAGAATTCTCACTATTTAATGTTTCCACTTTCAGAACTGTGTATATTCAGCTCTCAACATTTTTTCTACCAGTGTGAAAGGTCTTGAATCTTCTTTTGAGTTTGAGTCTCCTGATTTTACTAGAGTTACTGAGTGGGCTATAGGATCTGTAAGATATTTTTGCAGGGTGATCACACAAAAATGATGGTGTTGAATATTTTCATTCTTGAAATTCAGAAAATTGAAACAATTGTTATAGATCCTTGTTAGTTTTGCTTTTTCACTTTCTTGACCTTAAGTACAGATTATTGCAGCTGCAATTATGCAGTTGTCTTGGCTGTGTTTCTTGTAGTCAGCCCTTTGACTTGGGAAAAGTATGACTAAAATAAGAAATTAGTTATTGTCACTAGCCCCAAATCTTCAATATGTCCACTGATTACATTGTGGAGATGAAGAACTTCAGTGTTTATTTACATGTCCCTTTTTGCTTCATGCTTCCATTCAGTCCAGGGTCATGTTTTAATATCCAATGTTAACTTAAAAAAGAAATCAACTTAATTGCTTAGAATTACCCATAAATTGTTTCCTGTGTACCTTTTATTATGATATTAAAAAAAAAAAAAAAAGAGCTATTTTATCCCAAGCATAAGCACATCTTGTCTGTGCTTCTCTATGAAAAGCAAGGACAGAAAACAGAAGTGCAGTGTTCCTTCAGTGTGAAAACTCTTTTTTTTTTTAAACCTGACCAGCATCAACAGGATAAAGAAAACATTTTCAAAGCATATTTAACTTTATTGCCAACATGATTTGAAAATCATAAAAACTAAGAGACTCATCTATTGCCCCCATTCACTCCTGTTATCATTTTGAGGCTTTGGTTGCTGCAGCAAAACACAAAGCATCATACATAATCTGTTCTTGAAAATGTTTCTTGGTGTTTTTCATGGTTTACCAGGTGTTTCATTGTGTTTTAGGTGTCCTTGAAATTCAGCTATGTGACACTACTACAAAGTGCTGTGTAGAAGGGGTTCAGGATCAGAAATCAAATGCTGTTAAATGAAATGCTGTCTGTGTAATTACCCTGAAGGTAATTTATTTTATTGAAGCTGGTTTTGAGGTTTTTTTCATTAAATTTTTTTGAGGCAGGTTCTGTCACAGATGCCTCCAAAGCAAATTCTCTCTTGGCAGGAAGACAGCAGTATCCATGAAGTTTGACCACATTCTGACAGGCATATCACACAGATCGCCATGAATAAATAAAGAAATTGTAGTTCCCTCTTCATAAAAATTCGTTTTTCCTTTTATGAGGTGAGTGAGGTCTAATTCATTTAATTATTAAAATTGTCTTGCTTTTTCTCTTGGTTACTAGATCCAACCAGTTGAGACAGAAAATGTGCAGAAGATAATAGATGGCAAAGTCAATTTTTAAAGAGACTTGGATTGTGAATTCACTAGATACAGTTCCTCAGTGTCTGGGAAAATGACTTTCTGATTTTCAGAATGAAAATAAAGCCCAACAGCTACAGACAGTGCCAGCATTGTCTTTATGTGACTAAGTATATATCTTGCATAGTTTTCAGCCACAGACTTTCTCAGATTTCAAAGAATTTTTGGTCTTATACTGTGGAATCATCAGGTTACAATGTTTCTGTTAAATTTATCCAGAAACCAGAAGTCTAACTGCATAGAGCTGATAGCAGGTCACAGCTATTATGGCACTAATTTATTTGCTGATAATGAATATACCATTTTCTTTTCAGTAAGATTCCTGTTTAATGTTCTGATCACTGACCTCTCTCTCCTAGGGCATGTTAATGTCACCTGATTGTTTACAGATAGCTGTGATTGTGGGAAGTTCCTCCAATAAGTCATTCATGTACAACTGATTTTTCCTTTCTTTCCCCTCTTTTTTTTTCCCCAGATTATTTCTGCATCAAAGTGTCATGACAACTAGATCTGTCTAAACTCCCTTAGCAAACCTTCTCACTGCATCAGTCTTCAGTCTTCATTTCTATACTGGAGTGTATATATATATATATATATATTTATATATAGTCTTTTCAGAGAGACAAACTCAAGGACATGGACTGTGTTTTCCTTCATGGAAAAGTACTATTTGAATGAGACCTAAATTTGAAACTCAGACAGTAATTAAAAAACTATGATAATATGCTAAGCAAATTTGTGCATACATAAAATAAGTCAGAGGTACGAACACTTGACATTTAAGGCAGATTTTACTCCATACATCATATATCATGTTCTCATACTTAGCAGTTACACATTTTATTTAAGAATGGAATGCTCCAGAAGACAGCCAACACAAGGAATTATCATGTTATGCAGTTTCCATTGAAAGGAAGATCAGGGAAGGCCCCAAGATGTGTTCTCTGCATAATGGGACCAGCCAGTGAGAAAGTTAGTCATTGTTAATTGGTCATTACTGATCATGGGAACAGTCATCTGGATTGATTAGTGTCATCTACAGTACAGTGTAAGAAAGAAAAGGAGGAATCAGTCTCTGGGCCATAGATTTAGTGTCACACCAATCACATTTTCATTATAAACCATTAAGTCTGTAGATTGATGAGGCAATTTTCTTTGGTGTTGAAAACTGATAAACACTAAATTGTAGTAATTGATTGGAATGATTTTAGGGAAAAGCCTATAAGCCCTAAAACTTTTTTTGTTGCTTTTTGTCTATTGTCAGTATGGCCTAAGACTATTAATCTTTACAGTAAACTGCAATGCTATTCTCTTTATTGAAAATAGGTTTGCTTCAGACTGAACCTGGTAACATTGGTGTCTACGGTCACTGGTTTTTGAAACAATGGTGGAAAAGGGAATTCTGAAAGTATTTCTGGTTTACTGAGAAGATTTCTTATTTGTAATAAGGAAGTCTTTTAGAAACTAGATACCAAACCCATATCTGTGCAAAGCTTTTTTTGTTTTCAGTGAGATTTCCAATTGAAATCAAGATTACATTGATTACTTCTTTGCTTTAAGCTTATTAATTTTGATGATACTCATTCAGATTTCTGTTCCTGCAGGCTCAAGGGAAACAGCATCTTATCTCATGATAAGATTGAGACTATGAGATTCAAATTTATATATAACTATGAGATTCAAATTTAGAAGGCTAAATGCTTTTTAATAATAATAGAATGCCACAAAAGAATTTATTTTGATGGATTCTCACAGCCTTTTCTTTAATTAAAAAATCCTTTTAATGTTTTTCATTTTGAGTTTAGCTGCAATACAAAATCCTTTTATTACTTTTTCACATTCAGAAAAATTATTTAAGAAGTATTTATTAAGTTTTCCTTAGCAAGACAAAGTCTTTTGTTTTAGGAAATGGACTTTGACTAGTATTTGTGTATCAAAATGTGGGGATATGGATTCCCTTTTCAATCATCAAAATTATTTTTATTAACATTGTAACATTTTTATACATTTTAAAAAAAAAAAAAAGCTCAGTATCAAGTGGGACACCACCATTTTTTTTTTTTTTTTTGTTTGCTTCTTTGGTACAAGAAAAGAACAAACACACTTCTTCTTGCCTGGCAATGCTTGCAAACCTTCCAGCCAAAGCCCTCACTTGATTCTGTACTCTACAGAAGTTGATACAAAAACAGCGTGATGCCAGCATACAATTTCAAGGCAGTTGTCTGAAGACAGGCAAAATCTGTGGAGATCTTTGAATGATTAGGATTTAATGAACTACAAATCAAGGAATTTTTGAGAATTTCTGATTTTAAACTAGCGTGTCCTGTTAGTATTTCTGAAAAAGGAAAATAAGCTGGTTTCAACAAGTATGAGTCATGCACTTTTAGCAACAACCCTGGAAAAATGCCAGGAAAGGCTAAAGGCTAGAAAGAGAAAGTCATTAAAGAGTGTTAAGAGAATGTTAATGAATTAAGCATCTATATATTGATCAACATGTGTGTGTTTGTGTATATATAATTTTCTTTCCCTTACAGGAAGAGGATTTGTTGAAAGAAATGTTTGTTGTAAGGACCCTATTGGAAATCAAATCTTTGAACAAGATCATCTTTCGATAGTCTGTTGCTGTCTGGATGCTGTCCTAGTTTTGGCCAGGATCTAAAGATTATTCTATACCACCTCACATCATTGCCAGGGAAGAGACTCTCTGGCTTCCAAGGAGAAGGCTGTGTCTTTTGGTGGAAAAATTATGGCAGCATTGTTTGTCATTGTTCATTGTCTCAGGGTCTGTAGGGAACATTTTTGCATGTGACAAAATCTCTTATACACTTTTTTTATTAATATTGTTTCTGTACTGTTAGTTTTCTTATCTCATTGGTGTTTCCACTAAATTGCTCTTATCTCAAGCTCTGCTTTTCAGTTTTTGTGCCTCCAATTCTCATCTCCACCCTGCTGGAGCTGGAAGACGGAGGGGAAGTGGGGAGCGAGTGAGCAGTAATATGGTTTGCAGTCTTGGTGCAAGGACTAAATTGACAAATACCATTTCTAAACCGTGACAATGCTGACAACAGTTCCTCTGAGTGTCCTTAAAACAGTACCTTCAACTGGAATAGGTGAGATTTACCTAGACTTCCTCTTCTGCTCATGCCTTCAAATTTAGCTGGACTGTAGTCCTGCTACTGGGGAACATGCAGGGACCATCATAGTTCAGTATCTTAATCTACATTCAAGAAGTCTCTTAATTATCTTAACAAAACACAAAGTGATGTCCTCCTGACAGCTTCAGGAACAGTTTCTACAGACCATTTGCAAATGTCTCTTCTGTGCACAGTCTGCCCATTTTCCATCAGAAAAGACCTGAGACCCATAGTGGTCAGATTCTTCACCAGGATGTCAATCAACATTTGTAAGAATGATTTGGTTTAGGCACAGCAGGAACTGCCTGAGAAGAATCTACAGGACAGTGTAAAGGTCCCACAGGAAATGCTTCTCCACTGATAAGTCTCATACTCTGTTGTGAAAATGGTTAGGGGTTCAGTCACTGCAGTCATGTATTTTCAAGTCAATGCATTGCCTCATCTCTTAAAATAACTAGGAGAGGATTTCCTGGCCACCCAGGGAATTCACAACTTAAAGATGGACACACACAAACATAGCCTTGATACTCAGCTGCATCACAGTTATGAGTAAAGAACAAACAAGAATTTTGTACTTGTAACTGAAGTCTCAGAGTCATTGCCAGATCTCAGTCAATGGTATTGCTGTAGTACCATTAGTTCTATAACTCATCATACTGAATCCTCACTGAAAATTCTGATAAAAAAGAACATTACTATACAAAATCAATTCAGCCTAGAACAAATGCATTTAAAACAAACAAGCAGAGCTGTTTTCATGATAGATCACAAGCTTTCATTGAGAAATTGCATTTTGAGAATATCTGTTATGATTATGCTCAGATTCCTGTTTATATTGCAGACTAACTGGGTCAATATTTTTATCAATAGATTTGAAGTGAATAATAAAATATTAGCTGGTAAATCTTATATAAATGTTGGAGGATAAGAATATAAAGAAGAGGCTAGATTAGTTTATACAAGTGTATTTGGTCATGTAAGCTTAACAGAACAAATTGTATTTTAAATAAAGCTTTGACATGATTAGCAATTCCATGTTTAAGAGGACTAAAAATTCCATCTTCGTAATATAGTTTTATTTTAATTTAGAAAAAAGTCATGATATTTCAAAGCTTCCAGCTAAAGTTAATTGATGCTGTCTTCTCAGTTCCAAAAACTATTGACTGCCTCAGAACCAGCAACTGAGAGAGAAGCCGGATCCGTGCTGGAAATGAAGCTAAGAATCAGAAATTTCAATGCTCTTTACATCCCGAGATCTTTCAAAGAAATGCACTGGGAGCCCAAGCTCCTCAATAGCCTGCCAAGTTGAGGAACCCGACTAAGGTGGTAAGAATTTCTGAAATATATCAGGAATTTTGTCAACATCATAGTTTTTCAGAGGGTTTCAATATTGATCAAATGACAAAATTCAAAGGAAAGACTCTTTTTTGAAAAGTTAATGAAGATTGACACAAGGCCAGATGTCAAGGGAGAGACACATCTGGCAAATTCAGACATCAACAATGTAGGTATCTGCCTGTGTGGGTAGAGGTCTAGTTTCAGTTTGTGACCAGTGGGAAGATGTGACCAGATGGATCATATTAATCAGACATTGCTATAGGGTGATTTAGATGTTTAAGGCAGGCATCCTGGAAAAAGTTCTTGTTTTAACAGGTGCTGGTTCATGATAAAATTAAAGCATTTAGGATTCTTAATCAACAATTGATGGAATACAAGATACATATAAGGTGTTCCAACACAGAGAAAGGTGAATTCTGGAGTGCAGTAAGGGGGGATTTCTTGGAAGAACAAATTAGAGTAAATTTTTTTGAATAACATTCAAAATGTTATTTATAGAAATAAAAGTCCGGATACTATAGTCTCCTCTTTCTGAAGTTTTTTTCTCAAAAAGATATTGAAAAATAGAATTGAGCTCAGGAAAGAATGCATCCATATTTTATGGTTTGCACTGTTAAGGTATATTCATGTCACTTGATGTGATATTGGACCTTAAGGTGACAGCTGCATACAAAAAAGGTCCAGTGAGAGTTCACTGGAGGTTTCTGTGTCTATTTCTGTGACTACAGAACATTTAGTGTGCTTACGTCCAGTATTAAAACTTTTATTGCAGACATCCCTATTAGGGAATAAATACTATATCATTTGGCTATTGATACTGATTTTTGTGACCAGTTATCTGTCATCAATCTCAGACCATAGTTAATATGTATATTAAGGATATAGCTACTAACAAAGGGATAAACAGAAAAGCCTTTTATAAAACTTGTGAGTTTTGGCCTGTTAATGTATCTGTGCCTATAACAATAAAATACTGTTAAATATTTATATTAAATCACTAGAAATTACTTGGTAGACCACGTTAGATAAAACCAAACAATACAATCAGAAAAATAAACAATGCAAAGTGAGTATTTTATCAAAACTAAGAAAATACAAGTTTAGCTTATCTAATCTAATTAAGGGAAGTATTGTTTTGAATATATATAGAGAGAGATAGATTTACATCATATTAAACATGGATTAAATACTTCCCTCATATTTTTTGCTGTCAAGCAGCTAAATAACTATTTTTTGTTGGACAAGTGTTCCCTTTTGTTTTGTCATTTGGTCTAAGTCACAGTCTTCAAACCTAACCACTTCCTTTCTCAGTGGCCTTGGATTTTTGAGTATTTTAGTGGGCTTATTAAACAAGAAGTCATTACCCCTGAGCCCATGAATATTATAGTTACATTCAGCAATTTAATACATGCCAAATCCACCTGGATAATTTTGTCCTGTAAACTATACCTTCCATGTCAATTGTGGAAATATTTTTTTTTAAATTTTGTTTTCAAAATTTGACATTTTGCCCTTCATCTTGTCTTCCTCTTTGTCAATGCACATGTGAAAAGAACTGGAACATATCAGCTATATTATTTACTCTCCTTTAGAAGCAGTAGACTGGATTTCTAAAGCAACAGGATTCATGTGTTTTGTTGAGCTTCACTTTCACAACTTTCACGGGTCTTTTTCAGTATGAAACTTAAGTTATTAACAGAGTAAAATCGTAATGAAAAATAACTTGGCTTCTCTTTTTCCTTAGAATGACTAGGTTTTATGTTAATAAAATGTATGCATTCATTATTAATGGTTAGATGCATTCTTTTAGTAAAGAGATTCGCCTAGTAATTCTCGAGGTGGAGAAAGACACTGATGTTAATTGCATGAAAATATCTCTACCTGAGAATTAGAGAAATGTTATAATCCTTTCACTATAGGAAATCAAATATCACTCTTCAGAAACTGCAGAGCTCCATGTTGTTAGATTAAGAATTCTGTAGTTGTAATTTATTAGCATTTAGGAAAATTACTAATCAGAATTTGATGGATTGTAACTTGTAAATGTGATGACATTAATGTGTAATTTGATTACTTTTGGTAGTAATCCTTTTTTTTTTTTTTATAAGTGTATTTCATATTTGAATAGGTGTTTGAGTTTTCAAAAAAAATCTAAATTTCTGATTCTCTTCCTTTCTACCTATAACACAATGCTTTTTTATTATATTTTTTACATCTGTGTCTGAACTGATCACCCAAGTTCATTTTATAGTAAAAAAAGAGAACAAAAAACAGTTAAAACACAGTTAATACTAAGGCACACACCAAAATCAGATCAAATTAATTACGTGGTAAGGCTTTTTTCTTCATTTTTTATGAAGCAGATGTAAACATCAATAGTTGACTGAAATTAAATCCTGCCCCTTCTGTTCAATCACTGACAAGTCTATCTAGAAGTGTTTTAAAGAAGACATTGAATAAAAAAAAAATCTGGTTTTGTAGAATGTTACAGAACTTCCAATTGCTGAATTAGATACCAAATATCTAATTGCTGCATGGGAGACAGCACCAGTGTTTTAGACTCACATATTCCTAAAACAATGGTGAAATCCAAGCCAGAGACAGAAAGGGATTTTACTGACACAGGATGAGGAGACAAACATCTGGGAAGTATCACACCTAATGCTGAAAACAATTAGCTGTGAAAGGAAAAGAGCAATGGAGTATTTATTGATACGGAAGAACTTACTAAAAGATTTCTGGAAAACTATTTATATTTTATGCAAGGAACAGGTGATAAAGCTAAAGAAAGAGCCTTCTGACCTCAAAAAAAAAAAATCCACTTAAAAAAAAAGAAAAGCGCAATAGAGAAAGAAAATGGAAAAAGAATCAGAGAAGGAAAACTTGCAGTTTGAAACTTCTGCCATTAGATTCTTTCTTGAGACGTAGTTATAAATCTTCACAAACAAGGAAAATTGAGTGCTTAAGGAGAAGGTTCAGGATCAGGAGGTCTCTGAATAAAGAAAAAGCAGGTTTGAAAATGAAAGAAGGCATGGAACTTCTGTAACAGTTCTCAGAGTCTGGAATTTATCTCCTCTAGTTTTACACCTGAGCTAATCAAATTAGAAACCTTATTCTGGCAAAATAAACTGGCACTTTTATTTGTCTGATGTACTTAAGATATCTGGGGTAAGTATGTGATAGGTATGTCTCTTTTTTTCCCAGTGATAACACTGTAGAAAACCACAGTGTAGATATCAGAAGTTAAACAATCAGAAGTTAAGCAACTTGTAAACAGTTCATTGAGGAAGAGACACGAAAGAAAATTAGAGAACTATAAATACAAATATCTTATAAGACCAGTAAGGCATTTTCAAATCGCACTCCACTGGAAACAGTTTGATGGTTAAACACCACTCTTTGTAAATCTAACAGAATCATAGATGTTTAAGATCAAAACTGGAACGTCTTTTTTATGAAATACTATCCCTTTCCTTTGACACTACCTGCAGATAAATATAAATGGTAAAAAAAAATGAAATAAACAAATGAAATCTTCAAGCAGGAATGTTCAGTTTGGTTGTAGTTTTATTTTTTTTGGTTTGCCTTTTTTTTTTTCTTTTTCTGTTTTCTAAATCAAGATTGCTGTTTTCTCTGCTCTTTTGGGAATTTTGTGTTTCCTGCTACTGATTGTAAGGGGACTTTGTCGTACATATATATCAACTACTTTTCCTGTAACACTTAAGAAAAAAAAGCAACCCGCTAAAGGTCTGGCAGGAAATTGTTATAAAGCATTTGAAGAAAGGAGAAAGGCTTTGAATAAAACATTTGTTAAAACTTCAGGATTTGCTAGATTGTAAAAGAAAAACATATTCAGACTCAAGGGGTTATTACAAGATCTAAGAGATCTTGCTGGCAAAACTTCTGTAGCTGTATTAATCACCATACTTCAGCAGAAAAAAAACACGTGGAATAAGATAAAAGGAGCAAATGAGAAAAGGGCCGAGTCTTTTGCAATACCAACTTTAATTAAGGGTGAAACTACTGTTGATTCACATAGACAAAAAGTTAACATGTCAGGTGGGAACTCTGCTAATGCTGATGGTAACTAGAGATTGATTTTATCTACATCAGAAGAGCTTCTATTAAGTGATTTTTTTGTTCAATTTTTTTGTTTATTTTTTTTATTTTGAAATGTGTACTTGCATTCTGGAGCCCTGATATGAGACTGCTGGTGCTATAGTATAGGTTTTCTGGTTAATTTATTTGGGTTATTTATCTCCAGTAATATTATTCATTAGATTTAAAAGCTGTAAAAGGTAACAGTCGGAACATTTTCCTGAATTTAACTATATTTGATGATATAAAAAGAAAGAAATTTTTACTTCCTTGGGCATTTTCAGAACTGAAGTACTTTTTGAATTTCTTGTTTGCTTTTCCTCAAGAAAATGTTACATATATAGATATGTAATGATATTTTCTGTGAAATTAAGTCAGATTGTGTTTCCAATGACACAAATTCTTTGTTAAACCATATAGGTCACTTAAAAGCAGAAAGAGATTTTTATAGAATTTCCTAAGTTCCTAAGTTTAAATTATCTAAGTTTCCTCAAGAAAATTTTACTATTGGATTCACCAATCCTTTTTCAGAAAGGCACCCAAATGTGTGTGTTTATCATGTAGCTGTTACAAGATACACACATTAGTAAGAAATCAGGATAATGATATTTCAAGTGCCTATTATGCAGCACTAGGTTTGGATTCCATGGGAAGAAAGATCTTGCTTCCTCCTTTCCAGAATGTCTTTGTTGCTTTCATTTTTTTTGTATAACCTTGTTGTTCACTAAGGCCCCAGGGAACCTTGAAGCTAATCCCTGAGAGAAGAGGAGTCTGGACTGCTGCTGATTACAAAGCTTCGATGCCAGCATTTCAGACATTTTTTAATCCACCTTACCATCTCTTTTCTATCATGTACTTTATCAGTTTGTCTATAACGATGCTACTGGAGATGGTGGCAAAACCCTTGCTAGTCAAGACAGACAATATCCACTTTTCCTTCCTAATCCACCAAGACAGTCATCTCATCACAGAAAGCTGTCAGGTTGATTAGACAAGTCCAAGGCCTCTGTAAAACCATGCTGATGATTCCCCAATCACATTTTTGTCCTTCATGGGTATGAAAATTATTTCCAGGAGGCTTTGCTCCATTACATTCCCATGGAAAATGTGAGATTGACAGGTCTGTAGTTCCCTGAATGCTCATTCTTTCCCTTTCCAAAGGTAGGGACACTTCCTTTCTTCTATCCCTCAGCAATCTCTCCAAGTCACAGTGAACTTTCGTGGATAGTTGAGAATGGCCTTTCAGTGATGGATACTGTCCCTCAGCACTTGTGGGTGTATCCTGTCAGGTTCCTGAGACTTAGATCTGTGAAGTTTGTTTAAATGTTCCCAATCAGATACTTCTGCATGAAGGCCTTCCCTGCCTCAGACTTTCTCCCTGATCTCAGAGATCTCAGATTCCTGAAAACTAATCTTACCAGTAAAGACTGAGTCAAGGAAGGGATTCAGTATCTTGGTCTCCTCCTTGGCCTTTGCCACCAGTTCTCCTGCTTCATTCAGGAGAAGGCCCACATTAGTCCTAACTGTTCTTTGGCTGCTGATATATCTATAGAAACACGTGTTTTCATTCAGCTGCCTTGGCCAATTCAGGTGGATTTTGGCTTTTGTCACTCCATCCTTGTTCAGACAATGTTTTCTACTCCTCCCAGGTCATCTGTCCATCTTTCCACCTCTTTTACATATCATTTTTATGTCTGAATTTTGTCAAGAATCCCTTGTTCATATATACAAGTCTCCTGACAAATTTACTTGGCTTCATTCTCATCAGCACAAACCATTCTTGAACTTGGACCAGGTGATTGCAGATTATCAACCAGCTCTTTTGGACCCCTCTTCTCTCCAGGGCCATGTCTCATCAAGAAAATGCAGGAACCGTAAAAAGTCTGCTTAAAATCATGGCTTGGGGGCCTGCTTTTTGCATGTTCTTCAAGAAGAAGGCTCTTCAGGAAGAACCTCTTCTTCCTGACCAGATTCTCTATAAGACACCCACATCATTGATGTTAGTCTGCCTTGTAATCCTAACTCAAAAGGTCAGCTGGCTCATCACCTGTACCAAAGCAAAGCTCCATACAACCACCCTTGCCTCTCATCCTTGCTGTCCCAGCCCATCATTCCCCAAACTTCTCTATCCTTCCAGGGTAACTTAGTCTGGGACCAGCCTCAGCAGGTCTCTTTTCCAACCTCCCACTCCAAGCAAGGCCAACTCTGGGATCAGAACACACTGCTCAGGTCTCCACTCAAGTCTGGAAAACCTCTATAGAAGGAGACTACACAAACTCCCAGGGAAACCTGCTCCACTGCTCAACTGTCCTCATGGTGAAAAATATTAATTTCAAATTCAAAAAATAAAATGTATAACTTTAGCAACACTTAAAGCTTTAATTTGATAAATATAAACATCCTTAAACCATTAATGAATCATATTAAAGTTATTGTAATACATAATTTGAAATAGGTTTCCACAAAATATTTGAAATCTAATTCACTAATTTTCTTCCAGAAATTGTTATGCTAAAATCCTTTCCTATCAATAAAAGTGTTTCCACCAATAAGATCTGTGGAATATAGTATTTTCACTATATATTTTCATATGCTTAAACATTGCATCTTACCTCTTCCATCCTCCTTTTGGAGGAAAATTTAATGCTGTTTTACAGGAGAGGATCTTTTGGCTCCATGTGGTGGTTGATACATTATATGTTCTTTCTCATTTTGTTTGTTGTCTTCCTTCAAGACTTCCAACAAGTGCTAATGGCCTTTCCTGAAAGGAGAGGTGTAGACTAAGGGAAATTCCCATTTCCTGATGGGAGAAAGGTGAAACACATCAAGTTCTCAGAGATCAGACAGAGACAGATGCAGTCCCTTCTGTTTCCTTGCTCAACCTAGGTCTGACAAAGAGAAACTTCCACAGACTACACTGTGCAGAGATCTGATTAGCTTTCTTTTATACAAATTATTTTTGAGCCTTCTGATGAACAACTGAAATAGAATCAATGACTTCCTTATCACCTTTCTTAAATCCTCTGCCTTTCCATCTATAAATATATAATATAATCAAGATGGTAATTAAGCTAATGTACCCGTGAAGCTGTTCTTGCAGCTCTATACAGACAAATCACCTTTTTCCAGAAACAACTGTAAGTAAATGAATATTTTATAGTAAGTAGGTATTTTTTTTAAAGATAATCAGTCATAAAGACATGCAGACAGACACCTCCTGTGAAGCAGTTTTTCATCATTCTTGAAAAGCCATCTGGATGCCCAACTACATCTCATGTCACCAGTACTACATTTGCATGTCTTGAAAGCCTCGTTCCAGTGAACTGAACAAGCCTCAGAGGGATTACCTCTCTAAAGGGTCTAAGCATGCTCATATTGTGCAATGCATAGAAAAACATAAAAAAATAAATATCCTCAGTGAGAGGATATTTAAGTTCAACCAAGACCTGAATTGCCCTTTGGAGGATCTAAACTTTTTCCATCAGCATGAAGGAAACCAAGAGCAACTATGATCCCAGTGCAGGTGCTGAGAACATTTGTGATATCCAGGCTCTCAACACCTTTGCAAGGCAGCAGGAACATTACTTGTAGAATTAAGACATTTACTCCTGGACAAACAAGCAGATCAGGGAGGGTAATGAGAGTATTGTGCTTTACTCTGGCCATCTCTCTAGATAAGTGAAATACAGCACAGAAATACATAATCTGTCTCAAACAATTGAATTAATCTAGCCAAGGAAATGAAATCTCCACAGTAGCTCATTTACTGTACTACAGATTAGTACTTTTTCACCCCGTGATAAACTTGTTTGGTGTCTAAAATTCAACCTCTGTGCAAAACAGCCACGTTGCTTTACAATCTACAAAAATGAACCCATAAGACACTAAATAAAAAAACACGTAAGACTTTAAATAATAAACTAAATAAAAACTGAGTTCTTTGATAGATGAAAAGTAGTTTCAACTGGAATTAGGCTACCTGCAGTATTAAAGTAGTGTCATAAAATCAGCCTGTTTCCTCTGTATGAAAGTTATTACATGCTACATAAAATCCCATTTCTCCTCCCTTTCATATGAAGCCATTGAAGCCCAAACAGAGAAGTAAATAAGCTACTTGGTGTAAGTGAAAAATATCTCACAAAAACTGCTTTATGTGCTTGAACACTTTGAAATTGCTGGTCCACTGAATTTAATATGTCCAGGACTCTAGAGCAAGATTTTGTCCTTTAATGAATATAGACCTTTTTACAAAAAATCTATTTATTTTTTACTATTAATATCTTGTCATTCTATTTCAGTAAGAAATTAATCAATTGTATCTCACCTTTAAACAGTTCTTTTGTTCTGAAATATAGACCTTGGCATATACTAGCAAATAGGCTTTTGAATATTTTTCAGTCCCCATACCATAAGCATAGCACTTACATTTCCTTTTGTAGAAAGAAATGGTTTATACAAAATGACAGTTGTGAAGTTTTTAGGCTACTAACAGCTTGCTAAATCTGACTAAAAGAATGTCTCTAGTCTAGCAGTACTAAGCCTCAGCAGTCCAGCAGGAGAAGGCTTATCTGTGCCAGCTTTAGAAATAAAGAAAGTGCTTTATTTCACCTCAGGTCAAGAATTTTAAGGATACATAATCCTAAAATTTTGCTCTACCTCCCATCCAAATACATAACTGCATGCCTGCATCCCACTGTCAGCTTCAACTCTACCATCTCTCTTGCACTGCACAGTGGGATGTAATGCCAGTAATCTTGGAAGCCAGAGGACTGTGAAAGGACACAGTGTGAAGGCTGTAAAAGAAGTTCATGTATTTGTGTATTGATGAAGGGACACAGAACATAAATATGTGTTCATTTGAGACAACAGGCTTCTCTAAATTATTAAATCCAGTTAATTTTCCTAGAGCTAGATCTCAAAATCTTATTCAAATTTTCACTACACTGTTTTTGATTGTCATATAATTTCTCATTGGGAGTTGACAGTAACTAGGTAAAAATACAAGAATGCCTAGAAATATGTTGGGCTAATAATGTCTGAAAAAAATAAATCCATAGCACAGCAGTATGTTTTCTGAATGTGACTTTCTTAGGTGATTCAAGCTATCTGTATTAGTTTTCTGCCAAATTAAAGGAGCTTTCTCTGGCTTCTGTTCAAATGAGTAGACTGAGATAGTTCTGTGTGTACTGGAAAAGTTGTCTGATTGACCTGGTACCAAAAAAACAAGTAGCGCTGCTGGGTGACTATAGTGAGATTCCCCTGAGCTGCATTTATACAAATTCAATTAATGCAACTTACTGTGCAATGAAACACAAGAGGAGTAATGGCACAGGAACAATGCTGCAGCCTCATTCCAAATTCTTTCCTGCATATCATCAGTCCTGAATTAAGGCAGAGTTTTCTGTCACAATTAACTGTTTTTACCCACTGAAAGGTGAAGAATAAATAAAAAAAGTCAATATAAAATTAAGGACAATGTCATTAGTTGCTGGTACTAAGTGTAGTTTTTAATTGGAGACCGAATCTCACACATATGATTCACCACATGGGGAACATATAACAAAGGTCCTTTTCAATTATTTGTCAGTAAAATTGCACTGACTGATTTTGATTTCATAAAAGTCATTCAAGAAAAATAAACAAGCAAAAACCCCACAGCAGGAGTTTATAGAAAGACTTAAACTGTAGGAACTCAGTAAAGAAAGACCAATTGAACCAAAAAGTTATTTTGGTCAGGACAAAAACTACTTGCTGATTCTTCTCATGTCAGTTCAGAGTGTAACTTGAATGAAGGACAACAAAGGGACTAGTGGCACCAGCTTGGATGGGGCATTGAGCAACTTGGTCTAGTGGGAGGTGCCTCTGCCTATGGCACTGGGTCAGAATTAGGTGATCTTTAATGTCTCTTGCAACCCAAGCTATTCTATGATTCTATGGGACTACATGAAATATTTTTTTAAATAATTTTCCTTAAGAAAAAATAATGGGTTAGTTTTATACAATGTCAAAATATTCATTTGCTTAACAATGAAAGGATACAGGATTAAATAAACATTTCACATGATCTAGGTTCAAGTTCTTTTGTTTCACTAAGAACTAAAGCCAGAGTTTGGATCAAGGTGAAGCAGAACAAAAGCCACTGAAAGGGCAACCTATAAGCTGAGGGGATGATAGTTTTCAAACGGTTCTTTTAGCAAATAACCGTCAAAGGGCAAAATAAATCGCATGTGCAAATCCCAGTGGAGTCCATGTGTTATGACTGATGCTCATACACCACTGACACCTTCAGACACACAACAGCTCGTCAGTCCTCTTAATTCAAATGAAATTCTGCAGAGAAGAGAGGCTCCAAATGACTGATTACAAAGGGAAAAAGAATACATGTTTTGGAATCACAGAGGCTGAGCACTTTTTCTTTTAAAACATATTTAATGTTTCAGTCACACACGACAGAGATAGTCTCTGTTCAGTGGGAATTCTGCTAGTATTTTTAATCATCGTTGCACTTCAAGTGCTAATAACTGCAATTCTTCTTCCCTCAGTTTGTTGTTCTCTCCTGCATCAATGTCAATTGCTGCTCTTTTCATTAATACTTATTCTTCACTATCACAACTGTTTCTACAGGAAGACTTTCTACTGAAAGACTGTGAAGTTATTCCTGTGGTATGCAAAATGAGTGACAAATGTGATTGTTGCATCCTATTCCTACACAGGAGGGAGCACATGAGATTCATAGATACTTGTGGTTCAAAGACAACATCAAAAACCAAAAGCTTCCAAAAAAAAAAGATCACAAAGTTTTGTTAGAAAACTACACAGTCAGCATGGAAATTGGTATGTATTATGCCCCTATCTTCTAAAAATTATGATAATAAAAGAATAAAGAGAAAGATGGAACAAAGAGAAAGATGAAAGGGACATCAAATAGGAAAGGAGAGGGGATCAGCATTCCTGGGTTCAGTGCTGATCAGCCAACAGAATGTCCAACATCCTGGGGGCACCACCTGGGCTTTTTGTGTGTACCTTCTGATAGCTAAGTTTTCCCTGGCCTAGGATTAGATTTCTCTCTCTTCATGTAAACAAGTTTGCATGCACAGTCCAGTCTTTCGGAGTTTTCTGGAAGCACGACTCAGGAGTTTGAGGTCTCAATCCTTTGACTGGTCTCAGGCTTTGAGATCTGAGGCTTTTGATGGTCTCAATCTCCCTCTACTGGATTTTCCCACTCCTTGACACTACTTCTGCACTTGTGTTATACATTACGTGCTTACCACAGACCTGAAAAGCAAAATTGTCCTCGGGAAAGTGTTCCCCTACCTTCTTAGAGTTCCCCCTTTCAGCCATATCCTGTACTAAGCAGCATGCTGGAAAGGTCATCAGTGTTTGAGGCATAGCAATGCATCGACTCCTTGCTTAGCCTTCTACAGTGATTATATAGGATTGTAGGAAAAAGTGAAAACAAATTAGGCGGAAAAGTCATAATTTCTTCACAAAAGTCTTTCAGGTCAGTTATTAAGTAGCAATCTTTTGCCTGCTTCTCTTGTTAGTTTTAAATGTGGCAAAGCCTAGAAAGAAATAACCTTACAATTAGAATCTTAGGTATAATTGATTTACACTAAGTTTTTCTGCATCTTTTTACCAGTTACTAGAAGTGGGATATTAATGAGGAAAATTGTGGGAATGAGGAAAAACACTGGATTGATGTCAAATGCCTACTCAAATGCTTGTGCTTCATTCATGCTAAACACTCATAGAAATCAAGATCTAGTTGTAGATGAGTGTAGACAAATAGATTGTCCAGACTTTGCTGTGAAAAAAAAAAAAAGAAAGAAAAAAAAAAAAGAAAAAAAAGAGATGAAATTAAATGTATGACTGTATCCTTCTAGATAAAATGTGGAATTAAAAAGGTAGAGAATAATGGCAGCAAAAATTTTGCTTTAATTCTAGACAGAGAATTAAACAAGTGCCTAGTGGATATGATTATCTAAATCTAAAGAGGACCTTTGGAAAAAGAAACCACAGATTAAAATACAAATACTTGTTCTGCCAAATCAAATAAAATTAATGGAGTTAATTTTATTGCAGTTAATATCTTTAAATCATTTAATCACAGGCTTGACTTGTGATATGTGAGAAATTCAATTAACTAATGCCAGTAAATTGATAAAGGTTCAGTAGAATAAAAATTAGGTAAGTAAGAAAAACTATTCTTAATGTACTACACTCAATGTCATACTAAAGGCAACAAGACAGTGGAGAGACTGCAGAGAAGAAGATGACTACTAAAGAATCCTGATGGGAATCTTTGCAGATATAGTTACGGCTATACAGGAAATTACCAAAAGGTCAATTAAACTGGCAGTGGCATAAGGTCCTTTTGAGATTAAATAAGGCAAAGCTATTTAAAAATCAGATAAAAAGCTTCACAAAATATTCACAATTTTCATTTCTGCTCCAGGAGCAAATTCCTTTTTTTCCCCCAAGAAACTACATTTTTCTTAAGTGATAAGTGGTTTATTAGAGCTTTAGGTTATGCTATCTCAAAAAAAAATTCAGAGAGTAGCAAAATTGTCTAAAAAATGGAATTACTCTAATATTGTGGTACAGACTACTTAATGTACAAAGAAGCACAAGACAATTTTTTATAACCTGAAATTATATATATAAAAAAATATTAAATGGAAAAATCCGATTTTGTATCCAGTATAACTTACTTAGTTGGAAAAAAATAAAATGAACATAAGCTTTTGCTTATTCAGATGCCCTAAAACTTTGTTCTGGCATGTTCAGAGATAAAGAGCAAGGCTGATGTTTTTGCAGTCATTCTCACTGAAAATAGAACATGTTTACTGTGAACAGAATGACATTGTTTGCTGACTTCTGTAATGCTGCTCTTGCTTGAGAAAGGAACAAACATAAATGGAAAGTGGAATTGTGTTTTCGTTCAGAGAAGTGGATTAGCAAACTGTGTAAATATGATTCACTGTTTGTTTAAAGAATTTCTGATCTATAAACACATGAGGCTAAACCCTGGTACTATTGAAGGCAAAACCATAATTCTCCCTTGACTTTAGCAGAACCTAAGATTGGATCAGCACATTTTAATACCATAAAATTTCTCACTCCAAGAGAAAACTTGACTGGGTTATCTGTTTTCACAACTTGACTCTTCTAAATTCCAAAATCACTGATGTGAAGAGCTTGTGTGAACTTCCCATGAAAACACTATATAGACCTTTCCTCTGAAGAAGAAAAGCAGTCTGAGTCCACGTTATTTTCTCACAGTATTTACTGAGTAGATTAGTGTCAGCCTATCAATAACAGATGCACGGCTTTTCTGATGCTTTTTTCTAAACAAATTTGACTGTGACATATATTAACTTTTTTAAAGATCCAGCAGCAAAATTACATTTCCACTGAAACATATTTTTTTAACTACTTATTTGATTAATTTCTTATATATTTTTATATTCAGTAGAGGAATAATGGGACAAGCGAAGAAACAAACGAAAAGGACACATATTTGAGACGTCCATTTGACCACCTTCTTTAAGTATGTGTAACATAAAATGATTGTTTATCCTTGGCAACTTTGTTCTCCCCCAGCATTCTTAGAACACTTTTGTCTTCCTAATGCCCTTTTATTCCTATTCAGTGGTGGGGTTTTTCATTAACCAATCCTACTATATCAACTGTGTTTTTACTTTGTACCTGGCTATATAGTAGCACTCCTTTTCAATCTTCTGTGATGGACTTCCTCTAAAGCTTTTTTCAAGCCCACATAAATGTCATCTTGTTCTCCTTTTTCTCTGCAAACCTGTTCTCACGTGAAGCAGCACAGTCCACAGTCATGTCACTCACAGTGTTTATAACACTGGCTTGCAAGCCCTCAATCATACATTTAGACCCAGCATATCAACGAGGTTCCATGAATCCTGTGAGGAAACAGATGTTTATACACTCTTCGGAGTTAGAGAAGCTCAGAAATCCAGAGTCATTACGCTAATGTAGGAAAATAGTCTTTATTTATATGGGTTGGGAGCTATTTAGATTTTCTGACTATTGGTGAAGTATTTAATCAAAACTATATTCTGTAACTATTAGACGATTAAATACAGCTTTTAAGAATACAAAGTGTAGTATATTTTAGGAAACAGTTACTCAAAATCCTGACTCATTGTAATCAGATATGGACATTCATAACATTACCACCTACTTTCACAAGTTAAACTTCACAAATGCTTAGAGATTTTAACATTAATACATAACAAAAAGTCAGATGTATAAAAAAATTCTATTCTAAATTCAAATAGTTTTCATACCCAAAAATATAATAATGAACTGAGACAAGAACAGACTACAAACCCAGCTGCAGTTCCAAACATACCCTGCAAACAGTCAGAGAGACACAATCTCAGTCATTAACCTGGAGCTTGCTGGAGGCCTCAGGACCTTCCTTAGGGCCACCTTCCATATCTTGAATTCATGAATGCTACATCAAAAAAGCATATAAATCTAAAGCATATCTCACATAGTTAACCTTGAAAAACAAAAAGGTGGGTATTTTTTAGGGTAATATGGAAGCATTCCACAAAACAAAATTACAAGATATAGCTTTGTAATTAAGGTGCTTTAGTTAGAAGATTGGTTGTATAAAATTTGCATTAGTTACATCATCAGTTCTGTGAAAATCACCCATATTGTGGAAGGAATAAATTCATTAAAAAATTACTCTACCAGCAGGGTCCAAGTAGGTAATGGAATTCTGATATTCACACACTCAGAATCTTTTTTTGGCCAAGAAAACCTTTTTTTGGCTGGAACATTAGAGAAAATGTCTGTAGCAGACATTTTTATGCATAGCTTTAGGGACAGTGGTTTATTATTCCTGGTACCTCTGCGTGTGAGACCTGGTCTTACATTAAGTTCAGGCATGTAGCTATTTGGAAGTATTTGGAACAAATCCACATGTATGTTATGAAGCACCAAGGACAGCTGACTTGAGAAGAGGTAGGAGGATGGGAAGGGAGAATACAGCATTATAGATGCAAGAACTCTTTCACAGGAGATGCTGATTACATAAAGGGCACTTTAGGCCCACTGAACTTAAAGAGCACTCAGCAGAAGCAGTCACAAATAAAAAAGGGATATAAAAATCAAGTGCCTCAAATGGGTACCCAAAGTACCCAACTAAACTTGGGTGGATAAGGAATAGAAGGATAAGACTTGTGGCAAATTTCAAACATGAGAATTCTCATTCGTTTAAATGTACTCAGAAGCAGAAAACAAAGGTTGTGCAAACAGTACATAAACACCAGTGGGAGGAGAAGGCAGCCATGGGGATGGAGCAGGTCCTGGGAAAAAGAAAAAAGCACCCCTCAGGAGTTAATTACTGGACCAACAGCAGCACCTTGTGTAGCTGAACCCCAGCAGCAACTGCCTTAAACTTTCTTGACTCTGATCTGTTTTTCTCACTCTCTTTCAAGTTGTGTTTTGCTACTCAACATCTTTACGCAGTATGGGTCATGATTAATGCTCCTTTGAGCAGAGATATTTGGCAGATACACCTCAGGTAGGATCCACAGAGGCCAGTGTCCAGTTTGACACTGCAGAGTCGTTGTGGATGTGTGGAACATGATTCTTCCTGGTGGGCCCTGGAGTCACTGCACCTCCCTGCAGGCACAGTCTTGCTCAGGGAACAGCAGGAGCTGAGGCTTCAGTTTCACCCTGTCCCTTAGCTCCAGGGAATAAAAACAGGAAAATCTAGGTACTCCCTAATCATCTCATCTGGATTCACAGAGGCCACAAAATAGTAAAATGGTTTCTCCTCCATATGTTTAACAAATTTGAACAACCACCACCAATACCAATTATTTCTTTGAGCCTTCAGTAGACCTGAGCAGAACTGCCTCCATCCAGCTGATGGAAATGGAACAAACAGCCCAATTGAAAGATAATTTTAAAAGTCTGTACAAGATCATCTTACTGCAAATATCATTTCTTCCTTCTGGCTCAACCTTACTTTCTAAAGAACTGGAAACCATGAAGGCTGGTAGGGGGAGTAAAGATGACACTCAGTGGAGAGATTTTCAAAGTTAGAAAGGATGTTTTTTCACCCAAGGTCTATAAACAGGAGCAACTTCTGTGTCTTTCAAAATCTTCCCTAGATTCTGTACTAAACCAGTGTTTAGTAAGTCAGACTTTTTAAATCATATTTCTTCTGTTACATGCAGTAAACAATTAAAAACAATTAAAAAACCCCAAACAATGAAAATTACATAGATATAGGAAATTGTAACAACAGTTTCATTAGATTTGGGTTTAATTTTACTTTTTTTAACATGAAAATAGATACAACTTAAAGTAGACTTCTACACAGGAGAGGCCACTGTTACATTAGCACAATGGTGTGGGAAGATTCAGGTGTGAAGGATGCAATGTTACACAGCTATTCACATTCTGAAGGAATGTATAAGTGATATTTTAGTTATAGGAACACTTTGGTAAGAATAGAAATCAGGAGTTTCCTGCAAGATATAAGGCTAAAGAAAGAAACTGGAAATGTCCAAGTGTGCTGTCATATCTCTTAGGAAAAAAATGATCAAAGTGTATTTTTAAATTGTTCCATTTCTCAAAGAGTGAAAAAAGAACAGGAATGCTCTTCAAAAACAGGATAAAGATTTGGTTTGTGAAAGTATTGCTATATGAAAGTGTGTGCTTCTGGTGCTTCTGACAAAAAGACCTTGCTGGATATCTTTAGTTTGACAAGATAAATTGTGAGTGTTAGCATGAGGGATTGGTTTGTGTTAACGATAAAAGATCTGTCCACAAAAAATTACCAGAGCTAAAACCCCCTTTTACTATAAATAGTTTGATGCAGCAGAATTTTCTTACCATCAAAGAAAGATTTGCAAAGCTAAGTATGACAACACCATCCAGAGCTTAAATTCACACAGATGAAATCAAACAGCATTAGAGAATGGCTGAGCATGGTGATGAAGTGACAGTAAGGCAGGCTGGCAGAAAAGCACTTTTCTAATAATGAGGAAGATGCCCTTGGTGCAAGCACACTAGGCAGATTATTGGTAACAATACATTTCAGGCATATAAATAAAAGTCCTCTGTCATACTTTTTGCTTCCAAATTAGTGCTGCCACTACACAGTCACTGACCACTGCTTTTCTTTGGAAACCATAAGTTACTGCCATCACTGATGGTAAGAAAAGAAAAGAAAAATAGTCAACCTATGTCTTTTTGTCTCTTTGTGTTAAATAAAAATTAACTGATAAGTTTTACACATACGGCTAACTCTATCCCTCTGTTGCACCAATACCCACCAAGCTACTAACAGTCAGATTGTAGTCCTCAGAAGTGTAGAAATATTATGACTTGCTGCTTGGTTCCAGCTGTGTGTCAGATCATGCTTTTAACTTATTTTCTGTGGATTCCAGGGAGAAAATGATTGAATACTGCTCTGTGCGTGGAAGTCTTCTACTATAAATCAACCATGATATTTCAGCCCCTGAGTCCCTCCAAACATTTTTGTTTGCAGAGTATGCCTCTTGACTTGCAGTTTGCAAGACATTTTTGTCTTCCAGAGCCAAAACCAATGTGGAGTTTTTGCACTGTATTACTGCTGCCTAATTGCTGAGGATGGAATGATGCACTTCACTCATTAAAGAGAGGCAGCAATATGTTTATTGATATAAATAGTGGTTTGGCAAATTTGGATAGCAAAAGCGACAGTGGTTTAACAAGATTTGATGGCAAAGTACACTGATTATTTGCTTTACAGGCAGTTGGGTCAAACACAACTGTCAGGGAGATTCTCCTGTTTAACCATGAGGTTTAGAAAGGATCCCCTTGTCCTCCAAACACCTTCTTGGAGGGGATTTTAGGTGCAGCTGGATTCAGACTTAGTCCCAGAGTTGGCCAATGATTTAGGTCTAAAGGACTATATGTGTACAGTCAATCCTGTGTATCACTTAAAGAAGATATTGAAGTTTAGTATGCTGTTGATCACTTACCAAGAATCTGTTGTGGCAAGCAATCTCTCAGCCTTGAGGAGTAACCATGGGAGGTGTGCCTGCTCAGGGGAAGATCCTGGCCTCAGACCATGGCTGTGCAGGGGAGAACGATGTACCCTGGGATATCTACTACTTATATGCTGATTGATTTATAGTCATATTTGCATACCAACCATGTTTTGATTGGCCCACACTTGACTAGCCCTCATCTGTTGATCAAGATTTATAGCTCTTAGCTGTTTTGGTGTTATCTACCTTGCCAGAGTCCAGCTTAAGCCAGCTGCAGCCATCATGTCCACTATTGGTTGCTATTGTCTAAGAAGAAAGGACCAGAGCTGAGCACACCACTGCACTAATTCACCACTGCACTGATTTCAGTGTAGTCATGCTGGTGTGGAGCTGCTGCATTCAGAACTGTTACATGGATTTTTCAATGTGCATTGCAGCAATATGTACTCCTAGTACACATTATTTTTCTCACATCAGACAGAGAAAAGAATGCTGTAACAAAACATAGCATTAAAGTTTTAAAATAGATCTCTTTTGATGTGGTTCCCAACAAAATGGCAACCATATAAACAGAAAGAAAGCCTAACATATAAGTCACCATGAAGAAAACAAAAGGTACCTTTGGGTGAATTCCACCCCTAGTGATTTGCTTCCTATGAGGAATATTGTGTATGTCCCCACATTTTGTGCAGATTACTAAATGTTTTTGTTCAGTAATCCTGGTTTAATATGATCTCATAAACATGAGAAGAGTTATTTACTTATTGTTTATTTCATTACTGACTAATATTATACTTGCAGGTTAGTTTAAGAGGTATTACTATCATAGTGACATAGAGTGGTTTCTTAGATTCCCAGAGATGATGCCAGAGAAGATCCAGCTACCCAGATCACACGGTATAGAAGCCTTCCTGCATTCAGTTATTTTACTCTGACACATACTGTTTCTTTTACCACAAAATCTGACCGCAGTCATGCCACTGTACTTTCTATAATGTTTCTTAAACTGTAGCCAGTAAGAATCAAAATATTCTCCCAAATGTCACCACTTTTATATCACTGATGTCAATCTGAGGTCATGCCCTGAATAACATTTCTCTGCAAGTGGTTTGACTTTTACTTCTATCATCCTTAGATTTCCTGTTCATCCTCACAAATTGTTTTATCCTTCTACACAATTCCTGCATTCAAAATTCAACACTGTCTTGCAGTGATTTGCAGTGTTGTATGTCACCTTACTCAACAGTCTTCAGACATCATAGCTAGACAGGCAAAACTCAGCTGTTTGTTTCTTCCTTATGGATAAATATAAATCACAGCATGCATTTGGTAGTAATCACTCACTTCCACTTGCTCATAAAAAACTAAGTTTTTCCTAAAGTCAAAGGATTAATATGCTGCAATAAATCAGTTCATAGCAATCAAATCACAAGGACAAATAGGAACAATTGTTTCTTCCTTACTTATCAAGACCTGGTGGACTGAGTTTGGGTAGCATGCATGGAGAGTGCAGAACTTATTTGAAAAGACAAATGGTTACTTCAGCCTTGGCATCCAGACAGTAACACTGATCTACTAAATCACAAACATTTCCCACAGGCAGGAGCTTCTTTACACTCCCAGATGAATTCCTGTGTAATTCTCATTGAAGTCTGCTGCCCCCACCAAAGTCACATATAGCATATAAGAAATTTAATCTGCTCAGGATTTCTGAGTTAAAAAGCTGAAGAATAGTAACAGTAAGGTTTAAAAAATGAAGTAGCAAGGTAAATTAGTACTCTTCATCTGTAGAAAATGAATAAAGCAGAAAATAATTTTACTAGAAAAATAAGTGATAATGGTATTTTAGAAATGGACCAGAAGTCATAGTGGGCAACACATCAATCTGATACAAATGAAGAGACTATTATTGCCATGTGTCAGTGTTCCTCATGTATCCTAAGCTACAAAGTGCACCACAGGAGCCACACACTCTGACAAAGAGTTAACTGGAAATTTGTGAAGTAAAACTGGTTGAGGCCTAGTATTTTGGAAGGATATTGCAATAGGTGTGTCATCTGAGCTGAGCAAAGGTATTCTTGTATTTCCACAGAAAGTGTCATGCACAAACATGGACCTGAAGTTGCAAAGAACACTCAGCAATTTAGGATGAAATACGCCACCGTGTAAGAACATAAATAGGTATGATTCTTCCTTGCTTTCGTGCTGGGCTGTAGAAAGTAGTTTAGATTAGACTTTTGGATCTTTATTGGCTTCAGATCCTTCAGATCCAAGATTGTTTACTTCATAGATGTAGAGATAAAGATTATTAGAGTTATTATTCTTCTGTCTCAACCATCTATAAATATCTGGATTGACATTATTTATCTACAATAAAAAAAAAAAAAAGAAAGAAAAAAAAGTACAAGATCCATCAGCTTCATATAGTGTCCTTGTTTCCTTGCCATTTGATGCCACTTGAGCTCTGGCATTATCAGCTGAATATGACCTGTAGGTCTTCTGAACTTTGAAGTGCTGTTAACTGTAGTTTGGTGCTGGATTGTTTTATGGAAGCAAACAGGTTCACAGGGAAACATTCTGTCACATACCCTATGACTGAACTCCAGCTGTTGCAGTGGTAACAATCTTCCTGCAGGCAAGCAGATCAGGAGGTCAGCAGGGTATACTTGCAAACTGCATCTTTTGACTGCAATGCAGAGAAGAGAGCATTTACTATTAGGATGCTTATTCCTGTTTCTAAATAGGTAAGGGGCCTTAAGGGTTATTTCCGATTTCCATCTAGTTGCTGCTCAAAATAAAATGAATTAATACAACTTCTATTTTTCCTTGCATCCAGGTCCTCCAACTTAAAAACAAATAATATGACCAGTATGCTACAGAAGCCTCTGTGAGCTTAATACTTCCAGCAGCATAAGAGCTCAGCTGTAACAGCAGTCCTGGAGAGCATTTATCCCTCCTTGCAGCTGTAAATCTTATAACAAGGGTACTCCAGCAAGGCAGGAAAATGTGGTTGAATTCTCTCACACAGACCCAGGGACAGGACAAAGATTTGACTCTGGTCAGTGGACTTGAAAAACACATAATATCACTTTTATCATAATAGTTTATAAAGCAAATAATTAAATAGCCTTATTCACAACATTCAGGGAAAATTTGCAGATGACAGCCTTCAAGCAAGTTTCTGAACTATAACTCCCTGTCGCAAGACACCTCTGCTGTAGTCCTGAGTCAGTCACAAGAGACAAGGAGCACTGCAGCCTGGGCTAACTCTATGCAGCTCCTGCTGATTGACAGGAAACTGAATATGAGTCAGCAGCATACCCAGGTGGTCATGAAGGCCAATGGCATCCTGGCCTGTATCAGGAATAGTGTGGCCAGCAGGACCAGGGAAGTGATTCTTCCTCTGTACCTGGCACTGGTGAGGCTGCACCTCAAGTGCTGTGTCCAGTTCTGTGTCCCTCAGTTTAGGAAGGATATGGAGGTGCTGGAGCAGGTCCAGAGAAGGGCAACGAGGCTGGTGAAAGGTCTGGAGCACAAGTCCTATGAGGAGCAGCTGAGGGAGCTGGGGTTGTTTAGCTTGGAGAGGAGGAGGGACCTTGTTGCTCTCTACAACTATCTGATAGGAGGCTGTAGTGTGGTGGAGGTCGGTCTCTTCTACCAGCCAACCAGCAATAGGACAACAGTCTTAAGCTATGCCAGGGGAATTTTAGGTTAGACATTAGGAAGAAGTTCTTTACAGAAGGAGTAATATGGTATTGGAATGGGCTGCCCATGGAGGTCATTGAGTCACAGTCCCTAGAGGTACTTCAGAAGAGACTGGAGGTGGCACTGAGTGCCATGGTCTAGTAGTCAAGGTGTTGTTAGGTCAAAAGTTGGACTAGATGATCTCAGAGGTCTTTTTCAACTTAGTTGATTCTATGATTCTATTCCATGATTCTATTCTACTTACTATACAGAGTTAGGTAAATTATTCTTCTGAGAAACAGAATATTCGTGACAGAACATGTACAATGTTCTTGTGTTTGAGATTGGATGCTGAATTCCATCACAGGCCCTTTTGCCTTGTGCTTTAAAGACAAGTTGTGCATCATCTAACTGTGAGAATTTGTGTCATGTATTGTTTCTAATATCCAAGTGCCTAATTGACTGTTTTTCCTCATTTTACATTTCATGGCTGAGTATTTTTTTTTCTTGCAAAACTTTTGGGACTTGGTTTCTTTTCCCAACAAAAATAACACAGAAGACTAGTCTTCTGAGGGGGAAAAAGAAAAAAGTCATACAGTGCATGAGCTCTTGGAGGCAATTTCATTTATGACAATCACCAAACCCCTGTTCATCCCCAGGTATTGTAAGTGCGATGACATCTTCTCAGCACATTACGTCCTCACCTTCTTAATTTAAAGCTTCTGGTTATCTTATGAACAGCAATGATCTATATCTATATTTTTCTCCTTAATCTCAATTTCTGTATATATTTCTTTCTGCATATTTCCTAGTGAGGTATAGATGGCTGGTAAGGAGATTTATAGTCCTTACACTCACATTGCTGATGAGAAATATGTGCTAGAATCCTCTTCTAGCTACACAGGTCCCTGTTTTCAGACAAGAACTTTTTACAGTGTGTACTTAATGCACAGCTCTGTTTCATTATCTGTGCTCTCTCTGGTTCTCAAAAAAAAACATTGCAAAGAGTGAAGAGCTGGCCTCCGTTGCATCTCATTCTTTACCTTGCTACTTGCCATACAATGTCTCCTTATTTTGTCAGCCAAAAAGCAAGCTTCTGTTTATTTCCCATTTCCATCAAATATACTCAAAATGCTATTTTGGTATAGGTATCAAATACAGCTTGTGAGGCTGAAAAGCAAGTAGATCTTAGTGCTGTACATATGAATTAACACATCCTTACATTTCCCCACTGGTAGAAAAGAGGAGTTAAATTACAGAACTATCTAGACTGAACTATGACTTATCTCTATTCTTGTTTGCAGTCAGTCACCAGAATCTTGCCCTTGTAACTTATGTTACAGCTGTGCTCGTAGAAAGATCAAAGGTCATTATAGTGCCTGTGCCCCTCTTTCCCAGAGAAAGGCAGGATGCTGATCAGCAGCCAAGACACCAAGCACAGCTCATGCCCCCAGGCGTGCCCATCCTCAGCAGCTTCCACTGATTCACTCTGGTTTCTGTAAGAAACTCTGGTTTCTGTAAGACAGACTGTTTATGATCTTTTTTCCTTGTTATTTTCATTCAATGAAAACAATTTGCTCGCTATTTGACAAATGTTCAGGGAAAGCATATCTCACACTGTATATGAGCTGGGGTCACTGAATAGTAGGAGTTTGTGATTAATATTCACAGTGTAATTAATCTCCTAAATCATGCTTCTTTTCCCCATTGGACAATTATTAAATCTATATAGAGCTTTCAAAATGGTTTTGCAAAATCTCCCTGTTTGAATGGATGTCTGAGCTTATTCACATCACAAATGTGAACATCTGTTTTCTTAAACAGAAGGAATAACCTCTCAGAGATTTTGAATTATTTTGGAATAATTTTGTTCAAAGTTTTCCCACTTTCTATTCAAATGGACACTGGATCAGAGGAGATATCTAACACAAGATGACTGGTTCTATATTTTCCTCCTGCAAAGATCTTCACAGACAAACATACACATAAATATGCACATAACTAAGTAATTTATTACAAAATCTTCCTGACATCCTGTTTCTCTTCCTCCTTACCTCCTTACAAGCCTTCCGTATTATGTCCGTTGTTTTATCAGGGCAATTTTAATATTGATTGAGTGTAAAGTTTACCAATAAACAGGAAACTATAAACATATTTCTTAAAATAAGAATTGTCCATTGATAAATCAAAGCATTATGCATCTGACCATATGCTAAGAGAACCAGTGAAGCAAGCTGCCTCAGCTAATTCTGTGAATTAATGATGTTGACTCATTTGCAAAAACTGTCAAAAAAGGAACACACAGCATTCCCCCCTCCCCCTTTTTTTCCCCATTGTTGTTTATCCTTCCCTGGTTCAGCACATTTAAAATGGAACGCAGAGAAAATTTCTTTGCATATTTTCTATTCTATTTCTCTCTTTTGTTGCTTTATTTGCACTACCAAAGATATAAGTTTTACATTAGTAGAGATTCTATCTGGATTCCCTTTCAGGTCAAATGCTTCCTGGCTGATTTTCCCAGTTTCCAAGTTTAGACATTCAATCCCATGGATGACCAAAGTTAAAATGAAATCCTTGGGAGATCAGTGCCTGCCCCTCTTCTTTCCCTCATAAAGAAGTTGTAACTGCAATGAGGTCTCTGCTCAGTCTCCTCTTTTCCAGGCTGAACAGACCAAGTGCCCTCAGCTGCTCCTCATATGGTTTCCTCTCAAGTCCTTTCACCATCTTCACTGCCCTCCTTTGGACGCTCTCTAATAGCTTAATAACTTTCTTATATTGTGCACACAGTATTCCAGGTGAAGCCACCCCAGTGCGGAGCAGAGCAGGACAATCCCCTCCCTCGAGCGGCTGGAGATGCTTTGCCTGATGCCCCCCAGGACATGGTTGGCCCTTCTGGCTGCCAGGGCACTGCTGACTCATATTCAACTTGCCATCAACCAGGACCCCCGGGTCCCTTTCCACAGCACTGCTTTCCAGCATCTCATTCCCCAGTCTGTATGAACATCCAGGGTTGCCCCATCCCAGGTGCGAAATCCAACAATTTCCCTTTTTGAACTTCATGTGATTGGTGATTGCCCTTCTCTTATTTGCTGAGGTCTCTCTTCAGGGCCTCCCTGCCTTCCAGGTAGTCGACAGCTCCCCCCAGTTTTGTGTCATCTGCAAACTTGCTTAGTATCCCTTCCAGTCCTCTGTCCAAGTTGCTTAGGAAAATGTTGAAGAGCAGAGGGCCCATTAAGCAGAGGGGAAAAAAAAAAAAAAAAAAAAAAAACCAAAACAAAAAAATGAACAAAGCAATCTTTTAATATGAACTTGTATTATTGTGTGATTCTTAATTTCCTCAAACCCATCAGTCCCTCATTGTATGCTACTATCATAAAGTCCCCTATGGAAATATTGCAAGAAGGGAAAGAGAGGAAAGAGGGGTTTATAAAGAATTGATTACATTTAACATCATACAGGCATCTCATGTTGGACAGAGAGGGTCTTGCTCTATGAAGGCAGTGCAAAGAAAATAAACACACCAATTTTAGTCAGGAATTACTGGAACAGGACCAGCTCTCAGACCTAGTAAAGATTCCTATTTCTTTTCGTTCTATCATGCACACAGTTAGATTCAAACCCGAGAATAAAAGGCCCATTATTGCCCACTGGTGGTGGTATTTAGACATGCCAGCTAACAGGAGAAAAACTATTTTCCCGGTTACCATTATTGAAATATCTGTATAAAATGAAGAAAGAATGCCTCTACTAAGCCACTTGTGCTCAGGCTAATGTCACACAATTTATGGCTGTAATTTTTTAACAATAAATCAGATGTCTTACTGTTTTTCAGAGCCATGTAGGCAGGAATATTATCTTCAGGAACCACAAGGTCTATTAATCTAATAGGAACAAGAAGAAAAAAATAGAGACATTAAATACAGCTTCGGGGGAGGGGGGGGAGGTGTTGGCAGCTACAAAAACAAAACCCCCACAACAAAACTCAACAACTGCATTTGACCCTGCATCAGTACCTGCAAGAGCAGTTATTAATATAATCTTAGGACAAAAATACCACTATATGCAGATTTCTCTTCTGCCAACACCAGAGAGAGGTTATAGAGGTTTTTCTTCGTCAGAGTCATCCATATTTTTCTGCATATACATATGTAAGTATCATAATCTGTTTATTGTATATGCAGTTCAGGTAAATTCCTGAAAGTTATCTACTTTTTAAAGCTTTGGGAACTTTATATACCAGAGTTACAGATTATATCCAAGTATAGCTTAAATCCCTGCAGCACTCTTGGTATTGCAGCTATGTCCAGTAACTAATTTCTCTTCTGTAACCACAGTATTACCAAAAATAAAAGAAACTTATAAAGAGATTAGAGATTCAACAAACACCAAACCATGTTAAATTTACTGCTTACAGGACTTAGATACTGTAACACAAAGCGAGTTTATTGTTTTGCATGTCAGCATTATACTATGATCAGTTATCAGAGGTTTTTACAAACCTTGTTTATTTGTTTTTCAGTAAGGTTCAGCCTACTAGGTGATTTAGGAGTTTCAAAAATGTGAAATTATTAATTAATTAATTAATTATTAATTATTATTAGTTGATTGCAACTGAAATTCTGTGTTTGTATGTTGATACTCAAATACTTGCAATCTGGGCTCTTTGGCTCAAATAGTTGTTTGCTGAAGAGTTGTGATATATACAAACAAAAATGTGCATATATAGGATGAATTCTAGATAATTAATAAATCTAACTTAATATATGTATCTCCTTTATAAAAAACAAAAACAAACAACAAAACAAAAAAACACAACATTTTTTGTTTAAAAAAATGCCTGTAGTTAGAAAATAAAAATCAGTCTTCCTCTTTAATAATCACCTTATTGAATACTCACCAGTTTTTAGTATTAGTATGATGATTTCAATTCCTGAGAGGAAATCATGAACTGTGTTTTATCATCCCTGCACATTCCAGAGAAGAGTTCTGTGACACCACAGTAAGGAAAACATTTCACTTTTAGTATATTTTTAAATGTCAAGTACTGTTATCTGGAAATGTAACCTATTTATTTAACATTGAGTCTCTCCAAATTTTTATCGATACAAATACATTCTCTCAAAAATCCTGTTAGGAATTGTGAGGTGCAATTTCCATAGACTGGAATTATGGGACACATGAACAGAGTTCTGCACATGAAGGACTTTCAGAAATAGCCCTCGATAAGAAGCATTTCAGCACTGAGTTGCACTACTTAGAAGGGCCCTCTCTAACCAATCAAAATTGCAATTCTTTTCTTGTAAGACTTAACAACTGTATTATGTTCCAAGAGCCAATCATTCAAGTACAGACAATTTAAACAGAGAGCTTTAAAGTGAAAAGGCTATGGAAGAATAAGGCCTGTAAAGTGAAGGTGAAACAGATCAGTAGCAAGCTTGATATTTCTAGGACCAGCAATAAAATACACTATTTTCCTTTCGGCCATGGCCCACTTCTCAATATTTGTGAACAGCAGTGCTGCCATCACATAGCCCTTTGTTTTTATTCTCTTGGAGTGAGCCAGAGAGGCATACATGGGGGAAATCATATCCATGTCAGAAGAAAAAGATATATATGATTTTGTCAGTGTCAGAAGAAGAAAGCAAAATAGAAGAATGGTCCAAGGCATGCAAATGAAAGCTAAAGTTGGGCAGAAAAACTGTGCGTGAGCTCTAGTATCCGGCCAGAGAGCTGGGTAAAGAAATTACAACATTGGGTCACACATGATTAACTATTTTTCCAGTAGTGAACAAAGGGGTTTAGGTAATCAGGAAAAATAAATGGCAGTTCAGAGAAACCTAAATTAGCACACGGGTTTTTTGAATTACCTTCCCCAAGATGCCAGTTGGGAGTCTAACACTGTCCCCAACACTGTCATCAGCTGGCTCCTTACTGACCCTGTTACTCTGTCATTGTCATGGTGTCTCCATTCAAATCATTGTTACAATCACCCTGCCCTGCTCACGTTCTCCAGTCACTCTTTACAGATTTGCTGTGAAGAAACAGTAGTAAACAAGATCCCTCCCCTAAACCTTCATAGGAAACCGCTCACTGGTCTCCCTCTTTGCTTCCTCTTCACATTCTTCCTGCAACATTTACACCAGGCTGGGTCAGCCTGGCCGAGGAGAATGACAGAGCACATCAACAGAGCATATCAAGAGTGAGCAGGAACACTGTTTTACACGTAGGAAGGTCATAATAGCATATGAAATAAGTGACCTGGACTGTCACAAAGATGACCTATAAACTGAATCCTGCAAACTAACTGGTTACCACTGTCTTGTAAAACTTTTCAGCAAAGCGGTTTTATCCAGGCAGACTTACACAAAAGCTTTTCCACCTGCCGTTTCCAGAAAGTCTAGGCTTTTATTTACCCAGTAAGAAATGTGAGTAGTGACACTCCGCAGATATAAAATTACTTAACAGTTGTCTAATTATCAGCTTTCTTCCAATTCTATATGACTAGAAAGAATGTAGCTCTGTCCCAGTGCCCTTTATTTTAGTGACACTCTGTGAGTGTACAGCAGTTAGAAATCTTCTCTGCTAAAGAAACAACTTTTCAGCATTTGATACTAATATCCACCAAATATAATCTACCATAGTCCTCTGCACTCAACACTCCCATTCTTACGTTCTGTACCACAGAGTGTTGTGTGTGTGTGATTTATAACACAAGTATCGTGCATAATTAGGACTGATAAATAAAAATTGACAATTTGAGGAACCTTAAGCAATTTTTCACCCTATCTGAACAAAATGACTAAAGTACAAGTGACAAGCTTGTAAATTAAAAATCTGAAAATATAAAAACTTTATTACAAGTGTGTCACGTGAATCAAGTGGCATACAATTAGATATGCACCTGTTTTATTATGGGTTATTTGTTGCTGGCTCATAAAGACTTTTTAACTTGAAAAGCAACCTGACTGTGACATTTGCTGTAGAGAGGTCATGAAAGGAAGTGTTGAAACTTTGTCACTAAAGACATGTAAAACTACTTCAGAGATATTATATAAACAAACTACCCTAGAAAGACACTCACAGGATTACATCTGGAAATGGTAGAAATTATTAACTCCTGAAAACCACCTTTCTGTCACTGGACAGCAAGCCTTGCTTTCATTCTTTTTGTTTCAGTTCATTACAGAAATCATTTAAGTTTTCCTTGGAAATTAAAGAAAACTAGGCTTAGGAAGTGCACTCATGATAAATTTTATTGAGTTTACATGATAAGATTTTGGTAGCAGGGGAGCTTCAGGAGTGGCCCCTGGGAGAAGATACCAGGAGCTGCCCCTGCGTTTGACACAACCATTCCAAAATGGACCTGCCCATGACCAGAGCTGAGCCTGCCAGTGATGTTGGTGACAGCTCTGTGATAGTTTACTTAAGAAAGGGTAAAAAACACCACACAGAAGCTGTGAGGGAGAAGAATCCAAAAAGGTGAGAAAAACAACCCTGCTGAAATACAGGTGCGAAGAATGAGTAGGATTAGGTGCTTCAGGCAGTATAGCAGAGTTTCCCCTGCAGCCCAGGAAATCATAGTGGATGGAATCATTCCCCTGAAGCTCATGAAAGACCATGATGAAGCAGACATCCATACTGCAGCCCATGGAGGACCACGTGCCGGAGCAGCTGGGTGTGCCTTGAAGGAAGCTGGAGCCCATGGAAAGAAGCCCACACTGGAGCAAGTTCCTGGCAGGACCTGTGGCCTGTGTGGGACCACATTTGCTGCAGCACTCTTTTCCTGAAGAACTGTACCCCATGGGAGGAACCCCATGCTGGAGCAGGGGTAGAGTGTGAGGAGGAAGGACATGAAGTGGCAAAGTGTTATGAATCGACCACAATCCTCGATCCCCATCCCCTATGCACTGCTTTGAGGTTAAGAGGTAGAAGAGTTGGGAATGAAGGAAGTTGAGCCTGGGAAGGTGGGAGGGAACTGGTTTTAGCTTTGGTTTCTTACTATTCAATTTTTAGTTGTCAATAAATTAAATTAGTCTTCCTAAAGTCAAGTGTTTTTCCATTATGGTAATTGGTGAGTCATCTCCTTGCCCTCGTTTTGATACACAAACTTTTTCATTGCGTTTTCTCTCCCTGCCTTGATGAGGAGGAAGAATGAGAGAACAGCTCGGAGGGAACCTGGTCAGCCCATTACAGCAATGTAACATTTAGGCATATTAGTCTCTAATTTGAGACTTGGAGATGATCTCATTGACCTTTTCTGATCTTTCTCAGTTTAGTATAGTTCACTATACAGAACAAAACTGGCACTGCCTAAGATTAACACCATTTCTCTTCACATCAGCAGACAGAAGAAACCCAGGCACAAAAGTAGATGTGAAAAATACATAGACTCTAGTTTTAATTGTTCTTTCTGACTTCCTTCCTTTTCTCTTCCTCTGTCCTCTCTGACACTTTCCTCCACACTTTCTGTCTCACAGCCCATCTCCAGGATAGATGCACTTGTGTCCCATCTCTGTCACTGCCACTTCCTTTGTGCCTCCAGGTGCAGAAGGAGCTCTGTCATTTAGGCACAAGAAGAAGGAAAAGGCAGTAGGAAAATGCTCCGTGAGGGCCAAGCTCAAGATAGGCTTGCCAAGTGACTCTTCCTGAGCTTACCTACAGGTGAGCTTACCTACAGGTCTGTTTGTGATGAACAAAACAAGCAAAAAACAAGGAAAAGCCCTGCAGAAGTCATAGTAGGTTTACCATACTGTGCAGATATACTGAACTACAACCATAAGATAATCCAAAGTTGTTGTTAAAGACATTTGTACTAAAAAGCACAATAGAAAATGCCATCTCAGGGTAGATCAACAGTATCTCACACACACAGATCTGCAAGCAGTCTGGACCAAAACTGTCCTTGAGCAAATGGGGTGGCCTTTAATGTCTCAGTGTGAAATATCATGCAGAAGTTTTTGTGCAATTGTTCCACTAAGAATGTTGAAGAAATAAATTAAAATTGCTTTTAATTATTCTCAAAGCAGCTATTAATTTAAACATATACCAATTTTCTACATAAACTAGTCATAGATTTTACAGGCTTGTTTCACAGGAAAATGTTTACCAGCTTCTGATTGTCTCTGTAACACTCCAGCCCCAGGAGCTGCAGATTCACAGCCCAGCCAGGAGTTTTACTTTAATATATATATATATAGGGTTCTTTAATACCTCGAAATAAAATCAAGAGTATAAGCCATGGACTTGTCCCCAAGAAGTATCTTTGTTAATTTAGGGGAGAAAATAAGGGAACCTGGAAAAGGTTCAAAAAGGGCACTACACAAGCTAGAGAAAATGTTCCACCACAATATCAACCCAGCACATATTAAAGCACAATACTTAAATCAAAATCCAAGCCCTCCAGCTCCAAACCACTCAAAGCATCAAGAAAGAAGCAACTAAAGAGAAGCAGACAAAGCAAGAAGAGAGAAGGAGAAAGAGGGAGCTACCACTAAGGCTTTGTGGAAGACCAGCTACTCACACGTCCAGATGGCAGGGCCACAACACATGCCAAACATCTGCCTCTGATTTTATCTGTTCTGGTCTCTACAGCCAAAACCCCAGGCAGGGCCTTTGACCCCCTGGCCACTCTGGGGTTCCATGCCAGGGTGAAGGGCTGTGTTCACACTGTCCCTGCCAGTCTGACCTGGGTCAGGGGCTCCAGGAGCTGTGGGGTGTGTCTTAGTTTCCCCAAGCTGTTTGTGACTGACAGCTGCTTCAGGGCTTCCCTGTGTGGGCTCCAGGGACTGCCATGGATATGCCACCACCCCACCTCCATGAGGTTTGACACATCCCTTCCCCCTCCACACACATGCATCCTCCACAAGGTGGTTCTGACCCATCCATTACTCTGATATCTAACAGTCTTATTCCCCTTTGCAATCCTCTTACGACTCAGAGATCCCACTACAAACTCACCAAGTTCTGGTTCCAGCAATAGCCACAGTCACTACTTTAAATAATTGTACATTGCAGCAGTCATTGGTGTGCTCTAAGTTAAACTAATTTCCACACTGAATAGAGCATAATCTTGTGCACAGTCATCTTTAACCACTTCAGCCTCTTCCAACTCCTCTGTTCTTATGGATGTATAGTGAAATCATACTTATGTCATCATTCCCTTCCAGTAATTCCATACTACACGGTCCACACTCCACCTTAGCGTATGCATATTTTGTTAACAGTCCTGATGAACCTTAATAGCTATAATTTCACCATTGAGTTGAGGAAACCTATAGAAAGTAAGTGGCAATGATGTAAGTTGTCTATAACATCTGCAATGCCATCAATCTGAGAAATCATGCTTTTCTCAATCTTGCTGTACATGTGATTAGATGACAAAGGCTGCCAGAGGTGTAAAATGAAAGCAAAGCACATGGCAATATAAGAAATACAGGACATAGAAAATAGTGAAGAATTGTGTTAGCTACTGACAGAATTAAATGCATTCAGAAGCACTGTAGTTCTTTTTATCTTTTAAAAAATGTAGTTGTGCTAATGGACATGTGAGCCATGATAGGAACTCAAGGAAAGGAGGAGGGGGGGAAAGCGACACATATGCTGTTTCTTGCCAATGAAGAAACTTTAGGTTGTCAAAATTCTTCTGACAGCAACTTCTGCCTTCTTAGATCAAGATCATGAGGGCTAGTCTTCCATGGATCACAAACTGGAAAAAACAAACCTTTCCAGTTAGTTTCACTACCTACATGTCTCTCCTGGTGTGACTACATACTTTTTTGCATTATTTCAACCATATATTTCAGATATAGTACTTTGCCTTTTCATAGCTAATATACTCTCAGTTTGTTCCATTGATCTGTTGGGGGGTTGGGGTGTTTGGGGATTCTTTTTGGGGGGAGGGGTTTTGTTTGTTCTTTCAAATAATCATGTTCTTTGGAACAGCAGAGTAGCAAGTGCGTGTTTTTCTAAGTATACAGCTGCATTATCTGCTATGGTTCTCTGATGTTTTGCTTCCCTATAAACTTTATATAACTGCAGTGTTCTATCGCCATTTACAATTTATTGCAGATTAGTAACAGTTGCTATATTAAAGTATACGTTTGGTTCCATTCATGTGTCCAGAAAGAAAAGTAAAATTGGATTGCAATCTAATCCCAGAGTCTTTATATTGCCTCCAATCTGAATATTTTTTGTGGTTTTATATTCTTAGTCTAATTTTAGTCTCACCGACAACCTTACTTAATTTTCAAAGTGAGATTTTAAATATATTATATTAACAGTGCCACCAAAATTTTAGAGGGCTGAAAATAAATGGAGGGGTTTTATTTATGTGCATAATAACAGTTTTAAAAAATGCATTAAAGAGCAGAGAGTGCAGAACTGGAAATGGATGTGATTGATTCTCAGCCCAGAGTCCGATCTCTGGGACTTGAATTATCCTTTTTAGAAATGCAAAACCGGTCACTTTTTAGTTTCTTTTTAACACTGTACTGATGATTTAATGTATGCTAATTTATATGAACTCAGAGAAATCACTTTAAAAGCATGAGATTTCGATTATGTTCACTTCTCTGATTTGAGGATTTTGAACAGGCTTCTTCCAACTCCCAGAACAGATCTTATCCAACAAGCTGTGGGTACACATGACCCTTTTGTTCTGCAAGGAAGGAGAGGAAGAGTCAGCTCAAGGTCAGTGCTTACAGTGAATCCTACATTTTGTTCCTAGTATGCCTTTGTGCATTTTGTTTAGATGATTACAGGTAGCACCCAAGAGAAACACTCTTAAAAATTATTAAAAGAAAAAAGAAAATAATCTACAGAAAGCCTGTCAGTTATGATGAGTGTCCTACCTAGACCCGGCTTCTGAGACTGCCTACTTATTCTGAGGGCAAAAGCTCTACCCCATTCTGTCCTCCAGCCGGGAGTCCAGACAAAGAGGATTGTAGACACTGTGTTCTGCTAAACCCCGCTACAAGTCAGTGTATGTATGCTTATCAAGAGAGGAGGAAAAAATGAAGGGTGCCACAGTCCTTCCAGTCAGAGGTAGTTCTAGGGTTGTGTTCATATGATTTGCAGGCACTTAAGAGCTGACCATGAGATTTGGCTTCTACATACAGTTGAGGATTTACACAGCAGATTGGGAAGAAAGAGCCTGAGGTGTGAAATCTGTTTCCACAATAATCCCTAGCAATATTTCATGGATCTTAATGGAACTCGTTCTTATTGCGAAACCTCTGGAGCCAAACATTCATGGTAAACATTGTATTAGAAAAAAAGAAAAAAAATTGTTCAGAATTTTAGTAAGGTTTTTATTTTATTAATATTTATTTATTTATTTTAAACTGAACTTCTATCAGCAAGCAAAATTGTTTTCCCATGATTAAAGATTAGCACAAAGATTTTTCTTTTCTGGCCTCTGTAGCCTTCAAGGATCAGATAAATTTAAATCTTCTAGCTGGTTAACTCTATTTCTTGTAAGTTTTTCCTCCTGTGTCATGAAATTTGCTGTGCAAGCACTTTCTGATAAAGTTCAACTGCTCTATCAGGAAAGAAAGAAGAAAGAAAGAAAGAAAGAAAAACTTTTATTTACTGCAGTACCTTAGGATTCTAGGTCTGCATATCTGCAATGTGTCCTTACCAGTAATGAAGCTCGTGCTGGTGGTTGGTATACATCATTCATTCACAGATAGCTAAATGCTGAGGGACCTGTCATCCCTGCTGCAAGGTGATGCCCTGATATGCATCTTCAAGATAGCTACAAGGCATATTCCCATTAAAAAGAGCCCCTGTTATACATTAAAATCCACTTACAGCCCCCTACTCAGACAGTAGCGGTTTTTAATCTTTTTTTTTTTTATTCTAATCTCTCTATACACATACAATAGAAAATAAGCCAGCACTAGAGTAATTAGGAAAATAAAATATTCTGTGCTTCACTCTGACTTCTGAAAAGGACAAAACAATGTTGTAAAGCATGCCCTGTTATTCTTAATGCAAAAAGTCTTTGTAGAGTCTCTTCATGTACAAATGAGAGTCTCCAAAGTCTGTGTTGCACACTTTCTAAAGAATCATTGCAGAAACCAGTTTAGTCAGTCATGGTGTGTTGCAATCTCAGAGATATGTATTGGTGCATTGTTTCATCCAAATTGCTGTTATTACTTTGTTCTGTCCCTTTTACTTGTGCATCTACACCTTCTCTTCTGTGAAGAGCAGATAAAGGCTATAAACAGCTGTAACCAGAACATAAGTCAAGCATTTCTTGCATCTCAAGGCTCTAACCCTTTGTCACAAATGAGTGGGTAAGGGCACGTAAAGAATCACTGTGACGCATATTAAGAAAAACAGGCTTAATATAAATTTGTGAAGGTATGACTTAGTAAAGTTCAATGGCAAAGTTCACTCTGTTCCTTACTACATAGATGAAACATACAAAGGAAAACTGAGTCAAAATCAAGCTAGAATGATTTACAGAAAGACCAGAGATGCAAAAGAGTAAGGGATACCCTCTTGATAGAGTTACAAGTTTCAGAGAAGAAACCCTTGTTTCTAAACTCTTGATGGAGTTTAAGTATGGCTAAACCCATCTTAGTCTCAAACTTTGTGAATGGTTTCTGCCAAAAGGATTTAACAGCACTTAATCATTGACTAACATTTACAGAGTGAGTCATCAAGATTTACTACAATCACTTAATTATAGATCCAAGATGGCAATATTTATACTATATTTGATACAAGGCATTTTAATCATACATACATACACACACATAGACACAAAGATATATATATATATATGGATAACTATACAAAGGTACCTGTTAAAAAATCCCCTTGAGCTCTGTGAAATAGTCATTTTAAATTTCTTGGCATTTCTCTGCAAGTGAGACGTGACCCTTGAGGAGTGGGGGCATCTGCCCAGGTTCTCATCATTGGCTTTCAGTGGTGGTCCTTGAGTGCCGTGAACCTCAGACTTCACAAGCTCAGAGGGTGCAGCCTGCTGTGGTCTGGAGGAGCTCAAAGGGCCTCACTCAAGACAACTGTTTGGGGAGCTGAAAGATGATTGACTTTAGTCATCAATCAGTTTCTGTCTTGACTGCAAACCAGGTTGGCAATTGCTGGAATTTTTAAAAAGTAGAGTAACAATGGAACTGTTCCACTTAGGATACATATCAGGTAATGTTCCAAGGTGGATGGGCATGACAAATTATCTCTCCTTCCCCAGCTTGGTCAGGCAACTGAAGCTTTTGGTATAGACAGTTCTGCTGCCACCTTAGCCATGCAGGAGTTCCTGGAGTAGTCAAGGGACACTCAACTCATTACACAAAGGCCAAGGCCTGATAAGAATTCCTGATATCACAGAGTGGCCTCAATGAAGCAAGGGGAGAAGGCACCACCACACCCTGCTAAATTTACCTAAAATGTAGATGTTCACTGTAGATGAAAATCCCTATTGACTTCTTATTTCACCAAGTATGACTTAGTCTTCAATCAATTACTGATTAAGATATACAGCTTTCAGCTTTCTAGGCAAAAGTCTAATATCAGATTTTTGAAAAAAAAAAAAAATTACTACATTATTAAAGTCATAGGAACAGTTAGATGTTGTTGAATGTATCAGTTATCGTCATAAAAATAAAGCGTGCAAGCAGTTATGATTTTTCTTTGCATAGATAGTAATTAAAGAAAAAAACATTGTGGGCTTACACTAGATTTCTTTTAAAAGTTCCTTCCGACACAAAGTATTTTGTGATTCTGTGAAAATGGATCAGCCCCTACACAGCTTTTGGGACTATTGTATGAAGATTTTTCATTAATCATTTTAAACCTTATTTTTGCAAAGAAAAATACTATCTTTATGCCAAATAAAAGATAAATCACTTCCAACAAATTACAGAATCTTAGTGATGGTATCCTAGGCATTTGCATGTAAGGGCAACATTTCAAAGCTATAATGATTTTCATATTTTATCAGCTCCATCTATAGTTACACTGTGATGCACACAGTCACACTTGGTTTCTCCTCATCAAATTCTATCTTCATTTTCTTTAAGGAGGACAGCAATCCACTGATGTGACAATTTTTTTTTTCCATTAAAACTAAGAAGTTTTTTTAACCCCTTTATTTTCAATTGTTTAGATGAGTTAGGGATCTGTTTGTCATTTTTAACCTATATTACAAGTAGATTGAATATCCAAATTATGTTGCTTGGTTCAAATGTTGGATAACTTATTATTTGTCTTTCTAGTTTAGATAAAACTCTTGCAAATTACTTTTAAAATATATGTTATTAAATCAGTTTGGTATTTCTGGCTACCACACATTTAATTGTGTTTCAGTGTTAAACGCAGTTCACCTATATTTAATCTGCCTTGTAATCCTGCTAAGGGAAGGAGTACTTTATACTATACTATACTATACTGTTCTAAACATACTGTAGTTGATATTTTGCTAGTTTCATGGACTGCAACACAGTACAGTATATGGAAATGAATAGTGTCTTTTATATTTTTGATCTTGAACTATCAGCTGTTCTTGCATGCCTACTGAAATTTATGGGCTACTAAGTACAAAGACTTTTTCCATATTTAATAAATGTTCTTTATTAATAACTAATGGTAGCTATTACAAAAAATAATGAAAACTAATTTGGCTGGGTTTTTTGCTATTTAATTGGTGAATCTTTTTGATGACTCTTGTGTTACATATTTCATAAACTTTCCAGTAAAATAAACTGGAGAAAAACTTGCAGTGTTGTGCGGTATCCAGTTTGGTATCTAGTTGTCCATTCCAGAAGACCATGTTTCACCAGTAAGTTTCATATCATCTGACAGCCTCCAAAAATTGCTCAGATTCCTTCCCAGAATCATAGAATGGTTGAAGTTGGAAGGGACTACCATAACTCATGAGATCCGACCAGCCTGTGAGGCCACTAGAGCCCATTCCCTGCCTCTGGGCACCACTGAAAAGAGCCTGACTCTGTCTTACTTGCACCCTCCCTTCAGGTATATGTACACATTGATGAGATCCCTGAAAGCCTTCTTTTCTTCAAGCTAAGCAATCCCAGCTCTCTCAGCCTTACTTCATAAGAAAGATGCTCCAGTTCCCTCACCTATTTATTGACCCTTTGCTAGAGTTCCTCTAGTAGCTCTATATGTTTCTGGTACTGTGGAGCCCAGAACTTGACACAATACTCCAAGTACTTAGTACTGGGCTCACCATTGCTGAGTAGAGGGAAAGAATGACCTCCCTTGTTCTGCTGGTTAAGTCTCCTAATGTAGCCCAGGATATACTGGCTCACATTCAATTTGATGTACACAAGGATCCTCAGATTCTTTTCTGCGAAGTTGCTTTCCCTGGTTCCCTTCCAGCCTGTTCTTGTGCCTGGACTTGTTCCTTTTCAGGTGTGGGGCACTGCACTTCTTGTTGAACAACATGAGGTTCCTGTCAGCCACTTTATTCAGGTTATAGAGGTTCTTCTGGACAGCTATGCATCTGTATGGCATGTCACCTACTCCTCTCAATTTGGTGTCATCTGCAGTCTTGCTGAGGATACAACCCTGTCCCATCATTTAGATCACTGGACCCAATATTGACACCTGGTGTATAACACTAGTTCAGGTACCAACAACACTTTGCAGTGCAAATCACCGCTCTCTGGCCCATCTAGTCAGTTTTCAGGCCACCTCACTGCTCAGTCAGTCCATGTCTCATCAACTTCTTCATAAAGAACTTACGGAAGACAATATTGAAAGCCTTATTGAAATCTAGGTAGACAATATCTTCTGCTTTCCCCTCATCTACCAAGACAGACTTCATAGATTATCTGACTGTTCAAGCATGGCTTCCCTGTTGTTGATCCATGCTAACTATCCCTTACCATCTTTGCGTCTTTCATGTGCTTGGGAATGGTTTCCGAGGCTATTCATTCCATAACTTCCACAGGAGGGAGTCTAAACAGAAACATTAAGACTACTAGCTAAAGAACAGCATAACTGCAGCACTTGCAGTAACTTGCATTTCTGAGAAAATGCTACACTGACTTAATTGGATATATGGTAATTTTTGACAGTTGAAGGTTTCAATTCTGAGATTACTATTGAGTAAACCCATTAGTTCTTCTTCTGCCCACATATTAAAATAGAATATTATTTCACATTGTCACAAAGATAAACATATTTTCAGATGTTCTGATAATGAAGCCTCTAACTACCAGATACTTGTAAAAGTATAGTGAAGGGTAGTATCAAATATCATAAATCTAAGCCAAAATAAATTCCTTAAATTCCATTTTTACTACACTGTTGATTTTATTGTTATACAGAGAAATACATGCCAAGACATTTATGTTCCTGCATTACCAATGCTGTTTCACAAAGTATTCTAGAATGTTCTAACTGAAAACTCCTTATAATGAAATATATATACTTTTAAACTTACAAGATTTCACTTAGATTGTAATTTCGTTTTTCATCCTTGTACTTTTTTTTGTAATATTTAATATCTAAGTAATACTTAAGAATATTTAGGCTATAAAAATGAATAAGAAAACTCATATTGCAGGATCACAAGATGCTGAGCAAAACACAAAGGAAAGTTATTTCAGTTACTGTTTATAAAAATCATATATATATATCCATACCTTTTTCTGGTTTTAAACATTTTTTTTCACCCTGGAATGTTTTTCAGCTCAAACATCGAGGGATATACAAAGTAAAGTTATTATTTTCCCCTAAGTTAGTTGTACAAAGATTAATAGTAACTTCCTACACATCAGGGGCTTGTGAATACATTTCTTACCACTATAACATTACTACACCAGAAATTAATGAGATTGCTTCCTGCACAGAGACCACTTAAGCACTGACAAGATTCTATTTAAAAATAGAACTAGAAAAAAGCAGGCCTGTATATGGCAAGGTGTACCATTCTTTTAATCTTGAGGCTGTTATAATTCAGGAATCAGGTACCAGCACATACTTTATTTAAAAACACAATGTCCGTAATTTAGGGAATTCCCAAGTATTTCTCCTAAAACCAGCATTTTTTTTTTCCTAGTTAATTATGTGTAGTCATAAAACTGTGAAATAAATCCTTCCTGGTACAATTTGTCAGTCCAGAAAATATTCACATCTCAAGGAACTTGCATTACCTTGATCCAGCTTCAGCTTTTGATAAAGAACTGCCTCCCAGATGATTGCATTTTTGCTCTACGATATTTCTTCATTTAAATAGCAGTTTCACTTGCAAAATGCTATGCACTTTTTTTTTTTTAAGTTAGAAGAAATCAGTTTAGAGAGATGGAAAAAATCCAAGGCTAAAAGGCATCTTTTGCTGGAAGAAGGCACTTCAGTGTTTAAGAAAGACTTTCACAAGTTGAATGGGTCTCTTAGGGGTGCATGTCAGCTTAGCCTTGTCTATCTCCCTGGTTTTTTTAGTAATAAAAAAAATCAATCTTAAATAATGACTACACAGTAGAGATGGCAGATTTCAAGGGCATTAAACACGCAAATGAGTATCATTCAGTAAGTAGCTCCACTGGAGGCCAATTGCTTTAGGTGTTAAGGCCAGACGGGTCCACAGACATTAACTGCAGCATCAGCAAATAGAATTTTAGAACCAGCTTCTATCAGTTCATTATCATTTGAATTCATATCAATCCAGTTATACTATATTCCCATATTTTGGAAAAACAAGCAATTTCTCCAGTAATGTACAAGAAATAGTTCTTACATACCCACCACTGAGTATTTTTTCCATTTCTTTATTTAGTAACTAAATTTGGATCATGATATTCACCACATTTGCAGCAGCTAATATCTTGAGACTAAATTTATTTTACACTTTTATATTCACTGCTGTGGAAAAATTTTGTAGGTATATTTGTAACAATTTCACAAACATTACTGCCATTTCACATCTTTTGTGGTTGTGTACTGTACACAAGCTGATCCTGTCATTTAATCCCTTGAAGCAGACATTTCTAACGCTCAGTGATCCATAGCAGTGAAACTACCTGACCAGGAGGAATAGCACAGCCTGTCTCACAAAGCTCACCAATAAATGTGCCACCACTAATGGAATTCCTATCCTGACCACATGTCTAGAAGATGGTGGAAGCATTATGTAGTCCCTATTTCCTTCATAACCACTCCCTGGGGTGAGCAAGAGACAATAGTAATAGTCTCTTATTATATTAAGAATGTAAAATCAACCTTCAAGCTTTAGAAAAAGTTTTCAATAAAAAAATTCTGCAGCTGATATAGCAAGTGCTGTTACACTTATCAATAAATCAAAGCTGTAGGAAAAGTCCATTTGGAGAAACAGAACTATGTATTCAAAAAAGAGATGATGTTCCAGAAGCTTTGATTAAGGACATAGAATGAACTTTGACTAATCTGTTTTAGAATAAATAGACACAAAAATGTCTGATCTTTGGCAATCTAGCAAGGGATTATAAAAACTAGATTTTCTTTACAACATATTCTCTGATCATTCATTTCTTTCCCAGTTCTTTGATGTGTTTATAAGGTTTCCTTGACCTCTTTCTGTAGTACCTGGGCTATTTTACATAATTCCTCATAGCCTTTTTAAAGTCAGTTTCTAAGGAAGCATATTTAACAATGAAGCCACATAACTTCTTCGACTCCCCTTTCTTGATTAGAGAATGTTTTCACTATTTCTGTGAAGGCTACAGCGATTTTTCCACCAGGACACATGTCCATGTAAGGTCCTTGTGCAGAACCATGGGAAAATTGCTTGATAGCTTTGAGAAGTGCAAAAGTAATTGAAACAGAAGAATTTCAAGAAATAAATCATTTGCTCATTTAGTCCACATTGGGCAACTGTGTTCTCTGATTTCTAGAAGACTATAAAGCCTCATGAAGCTTTGTATAAATTGCATGTGACCTTTGTTTCTGACTACTTTCTTTTCCAAGTGTAAGTAAATAATAGTTTCTTAAAGTTTTGTGGACATTTATCCTTGTTTTAACTTTGTTCATTTCATTTCCCAAATTCAAGGCTTGTGAATGGTACATATTTGGCTCATGGTGCTAGACTGGGCCTTGCATATTGCACTTGGCAACGGAAGGAATCATGAAATGAAAAAAAACTTTTACAACGTTTCATTTTTTATACTCCCTGGTTTATATCAAACAGTATGATTCAGTAAGCAACTACTTCTCTGTCATTTAAATATTCATCTACCAGAACAACAGTATCTGTGTGATTAGTTCATTAAAAATATGTCATTATTATAGACTATTCTAAGATCATTTAAGATACTTGTTTTACTAAGTGGTTTGCCTGGCAATGGAATATCTCAAAGTGCTCTATGGTTGCCAGGGCTCCATCTCCTCTGGAAGTTTGGGATCAGTATGAACATGCCCTCCATCCCTCACTCCACCCAGGCTTCATGGGCTTGGAAGGGAAGGTGTCTCAAGCTGAAAAGTAAAATGCACAAGGGTAACAATTCTTCAAAACAACTCAGGCAATTCATTTGCCTGTATCTAAGAAAAAATTATGTTAATGGTTAGCAAAAGTAGTAGAGTATTGTAATCTTCAAGGGGTACATCAATTCCTATAGGGAATGTAGAATAAAAAAAAGCTCTTTAGATAAAGACAGATAAAGCAAAAAAATGAATATGCAATTTGGATGGACATGCAAGAACCCATACTTTACCTTAAAAATTATCACTAGCATGAAACTGTACATTCATTTTAAGCACATTAAGATTTTAGAAATCATTTGTCAGTCTCAGATGTGGAAATATTACACTATGGCAGAAGAATAATCACTAATACTATAAAGACTTTATCTGAAGATATAAGCTGTACAGTCAAAGTAAACTTACACTTAATGTCACTATATTTTTAAGGGAGTTTCAAGAAAAGGAGTTTAGTACATGGGTTCTGGTGATATTGAAAATATTTCACGACGAAAAATCCCTGCTGTCCTTTGTGTGTGAAATATATCCCTTTAAATATTTTTTTTTACAATAAAAGTAAGATCTGAAGTTTTTTACTTGTACATATCTAAACTTGGATATTTATATATGAAATGTTCAAGGCAAGGTTGGATGGGACTTTGAGCAGCCTGGTTTAGTGGAAGATGTCCTTGCCCATGGTGGGCAGGTTGGAACTAGATGATCTTTAATGTCCCTTCCAACCCAAACTATTCTGTGGTTCTATAATAATACGTATCTCTTACAAAACAATATTGAAGATTCACTATCCAAAATTTTTCACATAACCAGAATGTTGCATTAAAAATGTGAAATATATGAATTAATACAGAGCTAAATTTTCATCTTGGTGATGATTAAGTATTTGATTTTTCAAGTGGATTTTTTTTTTTTAACGAGTGAGCTTGTAGATCTAAAAGTTACCTTTAAACAGAAGTAACATCAATTATTCCATTGTTGTGATTAACAAAAAGCAACCACTCTTAACTTCTAAAATAAAGTAGCACAGTTCTGCTACATGTACTTCTATGAGATTTTAGTAGTATTAGAGAAACTTTGTTTCCTTTCTGCTGTCTATCCTTCTTCATTTTTACTCCGCCCCCCCCCCCCCAATTTAAAAGTGTCTTTATCTGCTTATATAGCAAATACTCACTACATAGGAGCAAAGAGAAAGAGCACTGAACAAATTGCAGTTTGGTATTATTCTGAAAAAAATATAATAATTGACAGCTACGTACTTTTTTCCTTACACAAAAACATTAACAGATGCCATCATTATGTCTAGTGTTTTTAGCATTTGCTTGTATCTGTTTGTGAAGCTAAACATAGCTTAAGAAGGTACAATATCATAGCAGATGTGGAATGCTGAGAGAAGAAACAAACAAACAAAAACCAAACCAAACAAACAAAAAAAAGTGAATGCCAGACAAAAAAAGGGCTAAGAAAAACTTGGCAAAAAATACAACACTGATCATTCATCAAACTATTTATATTATAAAAAGGTGGATACTAAGCTCCAGTTTCCTGCCAAATTCTAATCTCCTCAATAAAATGAGCCATTTCATTCTCTTAAAACTGAAAATTAGACAAAAGACTATTTAATGACCACTGGTCATGTAAGAACTAAAGTGACTCAAATTGAAATCTGGGTTACTTGTCCCTCACTTTTGACAGACAACTTTTACAACTAGAACATTTAAAAAGCCAGTTAGCTAATGCGCTGTTAAAAAACTCTGCTTTATTTTGAAATTTCATGCCAATGTGTCAATTTTTGACTGGAATACCATTCCACTTGTAAAATCACTCAGATTTTTTTCCCTCCAGACAGATAAGCCACCGGCATTCACCAAGCAGAGAACAGACAAACAAATCTCTTCTTCAAGGTCATTCAGTTTGAGTATTTAAATGGAGACAAATGACCTTGAGATACAAGCCTGTGTGCAAGAACCTTGTATCATTCAGCACTCAGAAGTGATCTCCTCTCCCTGCAGTGATTTTTAAACGAGTGTGCTTGAGCTTAAATGTGTATGCCCTCCAACCAGCCTTGGGCAGAAACCTACCATGAAGGATATACGTGAGAAATCTGAATGCTAGAGAACATAAAAATGTTTATTAGAATTTTTCATCGGTTACTTTGTAAGAAGTACTCTGGGATGGCAACATTTTTGGTTTGCCTCCGCTAGAGAAACAAAGAAGACAGTAAGATACTGGCCTGATCATTTTCTCTGTGCAGCTTTTGATACTTGGACAGATTTTGTAGATCATGATATTTGTATATGTGCCTGCTTTCAGAGATACTGAATTCGTTTGTACATGAGCATGAATCTCGATCAGAAGTGGATTTTTTTTAGTTATTGTTCATGTATACAGAGGAATCACCATCATGGTACCACTTCAGCTGACTAGAATAATTGAGATACCTGCCCCATGAAGGGAAGGTCTGCAAGGATTGTTTTGGGGCAGGGAAGTGCAGAAGAAGTGGGATTGTGCAACACATCAGGGAATGTAACTCTGAAAGAATTGATCTGATTTCAGTTCTGATTTCACCAAAGCAGAGGACATGGTCATCTTCAGAGTTTAATTCTGTTCTTCTTTATATTTGTGTATATCCAAAGAAATAAGTGAAAATGGAATTCAAATAGAATTATCTTACATAAAATCCTTTCTACAATTACTATATGTATCACCTCAAGACTATAAGTTGTAATCCTCATTCTGAATACATTCACCTTAAAAAAAAGTTCTGAGATATGAAAATGTTATCATTGTAATAAATCTTAAATCTTGGCTAAAGACTTAGCAGAGTAAGTCCATACTTTAAAGACTAACCATTAATGATATCTAAAGAATAATTATTTATCTTGCAGTTGAATTGTTCTTAAAGGAGTTGGTCACCAAAGCAAACACAAAGGTAATATACAGAGAGTCAGATACTGCATCCATGATATTTCATTTGAATACTGATGTTTAATAGCTGCAGTGAATCCCTGGTTTCCCTGGTGTCATGAATGATTTTGACACCTGGTTTTAAGGCAAACACTGCAGATGGGTTACAACACAACACATGCCATTTCACACTCAATTTTCTTCCACCAACTAAAAATTGAAGTATCTGAGGTTTATTCTCTTACTTGTTGTGTAGTGAAGAAGTTATAACTTTACCAAAGTCCAAAGTCACACTTCACAAAGAAAAGAAGATTAGACTTGTCCTTTGTTGAAGCTGCAAAGCAGTAACATGAGGAAAAGAAACTGATACAAAGGTGTTTTTTGGGGTTTTTTTTTGTATTGTTTTGTTTTGGTTTTTGTTTTTTTTTTGTTTGTTTGTTTGGGTTTTTTTGTTTTTTTTTTTTTTTTTTTTTTAGCATTATCGTGTTCTGCTAAGAGTTACAAAGAGGTCTGATATGCACTTTTGGCAAGATGTTTTTGAATTTTCTTTGTTCTCTCTTCTCGCTTTAAATTCCTGACTCTATTAGCATCAATAAGAATACACTGTCATGAGCCTTTTTTAGCCTTTCCAACTACTGCTTTATAAAAAGTGCATTAAAATAATTATGCTGTTGATTTTTTTGTTTGTTTCATGAGGGAAAATGTCTGAGAAATGTTTCAGCTTTGTTCTGCCTATGGACAGACTTTCATTTACAGGGGAAGATTAAGAACTATATTTCAATGTTTTGATAACAAATCAGCAATTTTCCACTTTAATTTAAAGAGCCATAAAAACAGGACAGAATGCCTGCCTTAATTTTTTCATTAAACTTAACACTGATATGCATATGCATAAATATACAAAATATAAAACTGATAGAAATAGCAATTTAGCTATATTTTTTTCCTTGTAGAGGAATACAATCTATTGAAGTGGAAGACTTGGAAACAGGATGGGAAAAGGACACATGGAACTATCTTGCCATTGCTAAGAACAGGGGAACAATCCCTTGACAGTACCTGAGTTTGATAAATGACATAAGATCCATTCTTAGATGTTACAATACAAAGTTTCTGCTCCTCTTTCCATGGACTGAATGTCATTCATAATCATGAGTTAATCCTCTTTCAAAATCTGAAAGTTAGCATGACTAAGAAAAGCCTTTCCAATGGCTGGGCTGTAAATCTCAAGGACCCTCACCTGTTCCAGACTTTTCCTTTTGAAATCTTCTCTTTTGGCAAGTCTCTCAGAAGAAAACTGGCAACAGAGTTGGTACCACTAAAATCTTGAAAAATGGCAAAAAGCTTCAAAAGCCAAACACATTCAAAGCATTGTCACACAAATTATTATTTTTAAAGCATAAGTAATTTCATAATAACTCCCAATGATCTCCTGCAATCAATTACACCAGGAAATCCACCATAAAATCACTGTTTGTTATCAGGCTGAATTTAGTGGAAATTTTACTGTTGATATGAAGGAGTTTTCAGAGCATCATGAAATATCTGGTGCTTTTTGCAGAGATTTTTTTTTTAAATATTTTTAACAACAGAATAAAATTTCTCTGGGCCATAGAGCTTTTCCTTTAACAATATTACTAGAGTTCTCTAGATCAAGACTCCTAGACTGTTCTAAAAAATGGAATGCAGTGTTATTACACTCCAGATGCAGGCAGTATTGCTATAATTTTAAAGTCAGATTGTATGGTGTGTATCCTGGTGTAAAATAAAGCCCATTGCCTTGCCAAAGATAATTCATCTCCTTACATACATATATTTATATCATATTTATAGAGGGAAGATACAGAAGCAGATGTAGTTTATCCAAATCTCAGACAGGCAGAGTTTGTTTTATTCTGTGATTGAATGTTTCAATACTACGAAACAAATAAACTAAAAGAAAAACTCTGAAAATTGCACACCACAGACCTGGTAGATTTTCCTGCAACCTTGCAAGCTTCCATATGAAGCCTTACATCTAGCTGGGTTGAAGAAGAGCAGATGACAATCTTTTCAGCATCCAGCTCACTGTAGTTTGGGACGAATAGGCTTCTGAACAAAATTACGTCAAATTTTCTTGCATCACAATAAAAAAATATATAACTGCCTGACTGTGCCTCTCAGACAAGGCCCTGCCACAAACTATTCATGTGAAAAAGGAAGAGATGATTCTTCATTCTTTACCATATTGTGAGGAGGGGAGAAGGGCTGACTAACACAGCAGAGCTTTTCAAGAGCGTTAATGAGGTTTATGCAATGTTACACTTCCACACGGCCAGTAGGCTTTTGAAATTTGTGTTGCTTAAGTGGCTGGTGCAGAAAGTACCAGAGAAAAGCTGACAACTGGAAATCATCTGAAACAAAGGATACAGGAACAATGAGAGGAACAAGCTGACCCACAGCAATTCTGAAGTTGATGTCTGGCTACTCCTGGGTCTCAATCTGTCATCACCCACACAACATGTTAGTTGTGTATGTATGTAATGTATGCCATTCATTTTGCCACTTTGTCTACTTGTCAACAAAATCCAAACATGTATCCTACATTTCTCCCTTTAGGGGCTGCTAAATGGGCAATGCAATGCAACTGCTCCAGGTTTTGATCTTTCAATGACAGAAACTGTCTGATCAAGTTATAGTTTCAGGTGCTGCCAAATGCCATCATACCACACCTGAGCACACATGACATACAGTGGATTTTTGTGCTTCTGACCTGCAGCACGGTCCTCATGTGGTTTCATATGATTTGGGAAAAAAAAAAAAAAAAAAAAGAAAAAAAACCCAAAAGCAAAAGGCGAACAGAGTTTAAAGTTGACTTACTGTGTAGAGTGGGTGCAATCTGCCCTAGAGCAGGCTATGGCTGAGAAGTGGGGATTTAAACAGCCCTGCACTACCTGGATTCCACCAGCAGTGTCTATGTAGCCACAGACTGGCAATCAGGAATGCAATGTGCAGTGTTACAAGGGCACAAACATATCAGACACTGGTCTATTACCAAAGCTATAGAGATATCCTGTCATTGTAGGAATCAGAACTATTTTTTTTTCAGATTGCTAATTCAGTGGTGGTTAAATGTTTCTCAGTCTGGCTCAAGGCCATTTTATGTTCTTCATCAGAGAAAGATTTCTGTAGTTAATGCAAGAGTTGCAGTAGTTAAGACTGAGAAAGAAAAACAATAGATGACATCCAGGACAGAGGAATTTTTTGAGCAAATCCACAGAACTCCATCCTATTTAAACCCAATTTACCTTGATTCCAATGTTTTTGCTGTTGAGATTGTTGTAGCTGTTGCACCTCAAGAGTACAAACACCCATTCTACAGGCTGCCTTGGCTGGATATGTGAGACCCCCTGGTTGGCCAAGCCCTGGTGGTCCCCGTTCTGGCTATTTCACACATCCTCAGCAGCAACTGCAGCCAAGCCTTCATTAGGTCACACAGGTGGGCAGGGCTGGGGAGCATCCTCAAAGATTCAGCATACTGCAAATGAAATAGTGAAGTAGCTTACTTTTTTTTTTTAAATGTAATTTGTGTTTAATTATTTTCTTATGTATTGACTATAGTTATTGCAGTGTAAAACCGAAAGAATTATGACACAGTATTTGTTGCCACGATGCTAATATTACAGAGCCTCCTCTGATCATTTTGCCTAAAGAAAATTCTGATATTAAATAAACTTTTTAGTTTTGTTGTTTTATTTCATATTAAAAGATGTCTGGCTTGGCCAACTGCAGATAACAGATTGGTCGACTTTTTAAAAAAACAGTAACATAAAGAGAAAATTCTATGCTAATCTTTGGAACAAGAAAAGGAATGCTCAGTAAGGGATGAGAAAAAATAGTAATGTACAGAATGAAAAAGTCAGATCCTTTCTTTCACCCACTGAAAATACATTTCATTTAAAATAGCAAATGCTCTGTGTGTCTTTCAAATCACAAACCCACAAAAGGAAGGGGAAATCTGAAATAATTTTTTTTAATAAGTTGAAGCACCCAGAGACAAGAAATTGCACAAGAAAAGCTATCCCCTGGGGATACTTTTATTAATTTTAGCTTTTGTTGAGAATTCAGTCAACTGAATTTTCTTATACAGTCTGTTCAGTTTTAGCAGATGCACATAGACATTTTTATTTGTAATGTAAAATGGAGCTACCTGAACAAACCAACATATTGATGCTATCGTATTTTATAATGACTCTGTTGTTCCATAATCAGAAAAAAATTAATAAAACAACTAAAATGTCAAGTGCTTATTGTCTGAAACTTCCATGGGAATCAACAGCTCAGAATTTTTCAATAAATCCTTTAAGGAGCATGAAATTTGCCCATAAACACACCCACACACAATTCTACCAACTCTGCACAGGTGAGTCAAACTTTCCTTATATTCTTTTGGCAACTTAAAACAGGTTTTTAAAACAAAAGAAGAATACAAAGAGAAGGAAATGAAAACGAAAAACTTATATGCATTTTCTTCCCAAACTTGGAGTTATATAGCATTTTAAATAATCATTCAAACACCTGGAAAGGTGTTTCTCTTTTCTAAATGTACTGAAAAAGGTCTTTCTATAACTAGGTAATAGAAATTCCTATTGCAATGATATTGGAGTATGATGATTTCCTTCCAGATTTTGTATAAATAATAAAGGACTGCTATGAGTGACAGTTTTCCTGCAACTAGTTCAACAGCAAACAAGAATAGCAAATAATACCATCTAATCTGGAGAGAAATATTTCTGTTCTGAGTAGGTGTTTAAATTTTTTGTTATAGATCAGTTTACTTTTATTATAGGATTCAATTTTTGTGCCTTTTTTGAATATATTACTTCATGGAAGATCAGAAAAAAAAAGATTTATATTTATAAGTCTTTCATCTGCACTGAAATCCGCAGACACAAAGTTGTTATGCTCTGTGACTGAGGCAGGTTTTAAATCAGTTTATTCTGAGTCTTAGGAGACAACGATTTATCAAGCAACACAGTGATGCTGTTATAATCCACAAGTGTGCTGACAAACCTTGTACTGTAAAATACAATTCAGTTTTTTAATGCCTTCCCATTAAGATACTTATCAACATTGTGAAAAATACAGCAAACCCACCCAAATATTTTCTTCTGACTGCAAGCTCCAGTTCAGTTCCACCTACCAATTGATCGGTCCTAGGCAAACCCTTTGTGCTGTATGTGAAAACCTTGACTATATGTGAAAAAATTGCATGTTTTCAACTGAACTAGCTTCAGAAACATGAGGCAACACACCACTTATCCCCACCTTACAAACACTTCCACTGCTAAATTAGGAAAAAAAAATCTACATTAAATCATCCTATGATATGAGCTTAGTGGACGTAAGGGGTAGTTTTAGTTTTAATTTGAGTTGTTAAAGGCAACATAGTTTTCCTCTAATCATCAAATATTTGACTACAAAGAATTTACCTTAACTAACATTTAGAAAGGAGCTAGATGCCTGACTTTTAATACAACTTTTCTGAGTGGACAATCTCCTTAATGTGTTTAACGTCAGCCAGTTGTCCAATAAATAAGACCTCCAAAATCATGATGGGGAAGGGAGAAAAGATACACTTTATTTGAGGCTTGAGGATGGGCAACACACAGCAACAAAGATGCACAACACTATTAACACAGGTTTATACCTCAGCAGTTATCAGGAGAGTGTCCACACTGATAAGGGCTTGCACCAAAGGGAGGGAGAGGCTTCCTCTCTGGGTCTAGGAAAAGGAAGACATAAGTGCTGAAGATCAGTCCAGAAAAGAGCCACTTGTATGTTGTTTGTTCTTTTCATTTGCAAAGAGAAGATGAGCTGGACACATTCAAGTCATAAACAGCTTTCACACACAGTACATATACGTATATGTTATTTGGCCACTGGAGGCACCTTTGTCTAAGTGGAAACCATCTGGCATGATGACAGCAAGAGAAAACAGCAGGGTCATCCCATCACTGTAGAATAGAATCAGCACATAAATTCCTCAGACAAAGCACTGGTTTATGTATGTAACCAAAGGTACCTGTCAGGCACGAAACAGTCAGCCTATTTCAAAACTATCTGGGTGATAAAAAAGGCAAGAAGAGTGTTGATCTGCCTCCAAGACAAACTTTTGAAGCCTCTAAATTTTGCCTAGCTCCCATAAACAGACATATGGCAATATGAATCTTTAAGTGCATGCATTCCCTCTAAGCTTTTCCTAAAGAAAAAGTTTTGACACGATTTTTTTATTTGCAGATTGTGCCATTAAAGCACCAGACTCCCAGTGTGTTATTTGGGATCCCAGGTTATCAAAGTTTTCCTTAACATTTGGACATTGGATGGCATACTCAAATTCCTTATGATAGTTTTCTTTCCTTTTGTACCACTCCCAGCAGAGCCAAAATAGGTATAACCATACAAATAGTAGACAAAACTATATAGTTATAAATAAATAAATAGAAGAGCTTGCAAAATTCTAATGTTGTTTATAGTGGCCACTTAATAAGTCATATTTGAAACTGTAATTTTGATCATTAAAAATTTATCATGGCACAGTTAAGGATATGAGATTTCTTAATTCTTAGGTTTAGCTATTAATTCACCAAGAAATCATCATACCAACAAACATAGTTTAAGATTTCTTTTTTCTAATAACAACAATGCAGCCAGAAAATTAAAAGATTTAGCAAATTTTGGGAAAGTTGCAGCATTTGGGTTTCCCAGTGACCTCCTACTGGATATGGATCTGGGAGATTTATGTTCTGCAGCCTGAGACATGAAAGAACATGGGTTTTTACCTCTTGTAGCTGCAATTTGGGGTTATCTTTCTTGGCTTGTACTTTTGGTACTAAAATGATGCCTCTGTTTGTCTTTGTCAACAGATGTTCTCCATAGAATGGAAGATTAATAATTTCTTTGACCTCTATTGAATGCAAATATTATTGCCAACTTTAATTGGAGCTATATAACAAGTTCATTTCTGATGTAAGCATGGAGAAGAACATAAAACTCAAGAATCTGCTTTCAGACCCTGTGGTCACATTCACACATGAACCCCTGTACAAACACACGCCTTTACCACCCCCCCCTCCACCCCATCATTCTTTTTGATCTATGTAAGGAAGAACCATTCTGGGGAAGGATTTATAACCCTATTCAGATTTATTCAAAGACACTTCAGCATTGCCACCAGTCCTGTTTTACCAAATTTGTTAAAGTCACTAAGAAAACATTCCAGTGAGAAGAAGAATGTTTCTGTTGCCCATGACAAATTTGATGACATCAATCACTTATAGTCCACCACTCAAACGCAGGCAATGCTATTACAAAGAAGACCACAATTAGCAACCAGAGTACATAAAATCTCATTGACTGTCAAACTCAGAACACATGTGCTTGCCATCACTGGTAATTAATTTAAAGTTTAGTGCATTAGTTATGTTAATACCTAGCCCACTCCTCTAACATGCAAGAACAACCCATAAGATTCAATCCAGAACTAGACAAAAAGCTTTCTACTTTTCTTCTGCTTCACCATTTCTGTGTGTGCAAGTAATAGCTTCTTCTAGTTGTTTTCCTTCCCCTAGGAAGAGTTTAATGTCATTGCTCTCAAGAGGTCCTGAGTAAGAACACAATGAAAGACTGTTCCTTGCAGAAACTGTGCATGAACACACAGATGAAGGCTCTAAGCTTGTATCATCACAAACTTTTTAATTAATGCAATTTCAAGCTCTTTATGCTATCAGCAGATGGTTTACTTATGTGTTGTTGCAACATGCACCCATGTGAGTCAAAATAACAGCATATAAATTAAGTGAATTGTCTACACTGTCCACGTCTATCTTATTTTTTCTAAAGGAAGATTTGAACAGCTGATTTATATAATGATATAAACTATAAAACATCCAATGTATGTGGTTAGATAGCACTATGTTTTTTAAAATATGGTAGCTGGGATAATTTAGCCATAGTTCTAATTTGTTAATAGAACTACAGCTCTGCTGTACTGTTTCTTTGGGTGCAATAGTGTGTGATAATAATCCTTGTTATTTTCTTATCTAAACAAACAAATTGCATTTTATAATCATGACCAAACTATCTCTATTTTTTATTTCTCAGTTTATTTTTCAATATAATGGATATGAAGAGCACTTGCATTCACAGGCTTATTAGTAAATAACAGAAAAAGTTTTGAACAGACAGATATTGCAGAGATATCTTTTCTAGAACTATGTCACTTTGATTCTTACTTATTTCTCCAGAGTGCTTCTCAACACAACAGAGAAAAATGATAGGTTAATGAATTTAGTTCCTACACCCTTAACAATGGCATTGCCCAGAGAAGTTCAAAGTCTGTGCACTTAGTGCACAATGCATTGTGCTCAGAGTTGCTGTATGAAGAAGGGAGACAGTTTCATTACTTGGAGGCTTTCTTGTGACAAACTCTGTCCAAGAACTGATATCAGAACAGTAATTATACAGAGAAAAAAAACAAAACAGCTTATGTCCTTGACTTATTTTCTACAAGGGATATCTGGCATTATATTATTATTATTTCTATTATATATATCATAGAAAATGAAGGCCTATTAATTAGGTTTTGATTTCAATTTTAATCTGTCACTTGATCAGGCAGCTCCTCTAAAATGTACAGGGAATTTTGCAGCTTTGTGTCTATTTTATTTTGCATTCACAGATGAAAGAGAAACTTGTTCAGTATGTTATTATCAAAAAAATGTAATGTAGGAATGGTTTATAGATAGATACATATAGGCAGGGATTATAGATATGGAACATTTTGGACACAGGTAACAAATATTGTCACTAAATCATTTTGTCAATACCAAAACTTGTGTTAGTCATTGTGTGCCTGTGCTTCAGAGAGGCAGCTGCTGAGACATCATTCGGATTCTTTGATGACTAGTAAAGAACACATTATAAAACTGCAAAGGTTTAAAGTTATTTTTAGTTAGGGGAATCAGCATTTATACCATGTTTCATTAACCAAGCTTCCTAAATCTGATAAATCTCTCCCAGTCCAAGGACCCGAATGACTACCACATCCCAGTAGTATAGAAATCTAAACATAGTTTTTGCTCTTTCACAGCTGTAATTCAGTTCACTCACACTGCTTACTCTGGTTTCCTATGAGTAGTAACATACGAAAATATTTTTTCCATACAGAGATTGATCTTGTCTTACCAATTCATATATTAATCACTGAAATATCATTCAGTGCAGTATTACACACACACACAGAGCAAACCATGACATTTATTTGCAGAAGTGCAGCATCTCCAGCTGCTGCTCTGGAAACCGATCAGTAGCTGTTGTTCAAATGCCATTGCAGGAGGGCTGGAAGCAAGGCAATCCCAGTAGCTCCCAGTGTCATTCATTCTGTTCCACCCACCTCTCATGAACTCTGGACTCAGCTTCTGGAGCAGTGTGTGCAGTTGCCTTTGAGCTCCTGGGGCAGCAGAGTGGTTAGGGGGGATTTCAGGCATTAATTATTAACAGCTTCTGTTGTGCACAGTTCCACTGCTGAGAATTTGGGATTACACAAGCCAGACAGGTCTAACAAAAGCAGTGTTTTACACTGCGCATATTTAGCACTTTTCATCAGTGTTTTGGCTAACATTATCCTAAGGACTGTTCAAATTCAGAAGTAGAGAAAAAAACCAAACAAGGATACCTAGAAGGTTTTGGCAAGCAAACACTCTCAGTCTCTCTCTCATCTTTAACCTAAGTAACTCCTGTCAAAAACCTAAATCCTTGAAGCCTCTCTGCTGCACTAAACGTTACATGAACTCAAAGAATGCTTCATATAATCATAGAAATTAGACATGAAAGTAACTAAGCCAATCTGTCCTTCCTCTGCTACTGAAATACAGTCCAAGGTTCAATGACAATGTCTGGCCAAATAGGAATGGGTCTGTTGAGAAAAAAAGAGTTGCTGTTTAAGGACCTGAAATGTTTAAGGAAATTCATGACATGCATAGGGGAGTTTTATTTCAGAATAACTGCAGTTTGAAGCCAAATGCACATTGATGCTTGGAGCAAAAAAGCATAGTCCTTGAGCGTGGTTTCTGGTTTAGTTTAACCCAAAAGGAATCTCATTTGCATGCCATGAGGCTGCTCCATGATGAAAACAAATGCACAGCAAGGGAGGACAGAAAGGAGATGAACTTCAAAACCTCACTTCTGTGGTAATGCAGGCATACCTGGTGAAATATTTAGACAGCTGACTCTGAATTTAGGACACACAAAATGTAATAAAGTGCTGTTTGTTTTCCTCTTGACAGTCAATGTTCTTTACTTGGTTTCATCCTATCCATCTGTGGTTCCTCCCACACACTTCCTGCTGTTCAGTGTTCTGGAGATTGAGATATTCATAGTCATATTTCTCCAGATATTATCAGATACCTGAGATATACAAAGGAAACTGGGAGAGAGGAGCAGAGAGGGGACAGACAAGCTGTCTTTTCAGTGCTTCAACCTTGGCCACTTCTGGTGACACACACATTACTGCTAGTCCATTCTCAAAAGCTTCAAGTGGAGACCTTGGACCAGTGAAACAGATTTATTTTTGCACATGACTCCAAGGTATAGTTCAGTGAACAGTCAACTTGTGATCCCAGCAAGAGTTCTTTGATTTATTTCCTTGATTATAGTAATTAACATTACAAACAACTGTCCATCTTGGTTCTTGGACTATTGATTTTATGCTTTTAAAACAGGTACCTGTTAATTCTCATACAGCTTTCAAACACAGTATATTTAAAACCATGTGAACTTAGAAATTTAAATTTTTTTACTAAAATTATCTCAGAAATTCAAAAATATTTAATTACTAAAATTTCAATTAGTGCAAATTCTTCTCCATTTCCACACTTTTGTTCTTATGTATGATTTTATTTCATTTGGCTTCTTTAAAAGCTAATGATTGGATTTTTAGTCAGGAGGGTGACTAATTGCAAAAATACACAGAGGAGAAAAAAATATATTGGACTGTGTGCTGTAAGCTTGGAAGAGCAGTTTCCAAACAAAATAAAGCTACATCCTCTGAATTACTTTCCAGATTGTTTACTGGCACTCTTGGTAAACTGTATTTGTTTAGGTCAATATTTTGTATTCATTGGGGTATTCACAGAAAAAAAAAATACAGTGTTTCCTATCTGTAAGAGAAATCTGTTTATTTTGCTATACAAAAAGAGCTTGCTTAAATTTTTAAACAGAACTTCTCATAGTCAAAAGGAAAACAACTAGGGAAGGGTATTAGCCAAAATATCTGTCAGCTAAACAGAACTTGTAAATCCAGTCAAACAACTAAAGGGCATTGCACTGTCAAATCATCAGATTGCAGATCCCTGCCCTGTGGTTTGCTGTCTTTTAGAGAAGGATGCAAACTGTTTAGCTTTCCCAAACCCTGCCCCCCTCCATCTGCCTACTGACCCATGCAGCTGCCTTAGCATTCGCATTCGCTCCACTGGAAATTTCATGCCTGCCTTGATAGAAGAAAGTAAAATGTTGCAGTGACAGCAGCTTCAATGGGACTAAGCAAAGAATGATGGAGAAGACTAAATGTGTTATATCTACGGATAGCTGAGAATTGGATAAGAAAACTTTGTGAATCACTGTGCACCAGAACTGTCAGAACAGAATGTTTTAGCAGAAAAATGAAAAAATACCCAAAAGCCCCAAACCCAAAACTGTAGTTTATGTCGCCATTCAAAAGGGAAGGCGAAGTATGTAAAGAAGATGCACTGCATAGAAATTTAAGTGCTCAAATGCAGGATGCAAGCACAAGTGCCTAACCTGCTAAAAATCATATTAAATTCTACTGAGACCATTTATAATAAAAGAGCCTTCTCTGTTCTTGACCATCATTTTCTTCACCCTGGCATTTAGTGGAAATGCATTTTAGAAGGTAATTGAGCATGCTTCCTTCCTCTGGGGCCCATAAGGCTATTTACAAAAGAATATTTAAAACAGTAACAATGTGATGGATCTCTCCAGAATAGTTTCCTTAAATATTCATGCAGGTAATCTTCTGAAGGGGCACACGCTGGTTGATCAGCTTCCACAGGATTCACTGAGGCAGGATACCCTGTAGACATGGTAAGCAAAGAAAAAATGCAAGCCATTATATTGCACCAGAGTGCGAAACAAGTTTAGCCTCAGTAAAAAAAGAACCATCTCAGGAAACTCAGTGTGGCAAAAAAATGTTATTTCAGGCAACATTTTGCACAATTAAAAAACCCTTCAGGTGACATGGAAGACATTGTCTGTGACTGCCTGTGCTACAGCCTTTGTATTTTCTTGCACATTATATTTCTGTTTTGTCACTCTGGAGACAACTCAGGCAAACTGCCAGACACATCTCAGGAGGTAAGGTTGAGACCACAAGATTTTAATAGAGCTTACAGGCAGTGTTGCAATTAGCTATATCCAAATTTAAATAAACAATCGAACTACAAACTCTAGATTCATTTCAGTCTGAAGTAAAACACTTTATTCCCCATTCTCAATATACAAAGTGAGTTCTGTTTATTCCCGCAGGGTAGATCACTGGGCAAAAGAGATCAAGGGCTCCTCATTTTTTTTATTTTTTTTTTTGTGACACTCAAACTTTGAGATGACTATTCTGCTCAACTGTACTAATCTCTTTAATCACAGTAAGTTGGGTTCAATAGTACAATATTTACTGCTGATGTTTTAGAACAATTTGAAGACTTTGCTTTTGAAGACAATGATAATCACAGGGAAAATGGAGCCACTTTTATGAATAAATTTCACTTTGCTGTACTGTACAGTGCCACAGTTAAAACCCGTAAGCAATGAAATTATAAACACTATTAGAAATTGTTGTAACTAAAGCATTTGGTAATTGGTATCTAAGCAGAAAATTGCCAGAGAAAGTCTCTGCATAGCATGTGGTACACCCCATACACCCAGTTTCTCTTTTGGAAACAAACCAATAGATGCACTCACCATGCAAAATACAGTCTCATAGAAACTTACCACTACAATAAATGGGACCAAAGTCCAGCAAACCTGTCACCAAAACCAGAGAAATGTCAGTTGTGCTCCTATTCTTCTGCCTGGGAAATGTTTCTTCACATCTTTCTCCCTGCACATTTTATGTGTCGATCTGGATCTTTGGCAAGGACAGCGATACAAGTCCTGGCAGTTAAAGGTACTAATCTATGAAGCCACCTGCTTGTCTTCCAGCCATCCCTCAAAACATACAGCATTTGTGCTCATTTCTTCAGTTATGTTTCTACTTGGGACATGCAACTTGTCCTTTTATCCCTCCAAGCAACGTTTCTCAGTCACTGAATGTTTGTCACTTGTACCCCAAAAATACAGCTTGTTATTAAAACTAAGTACATCACATCTCATAGCCTGTTTTGTCAATAGATGAGGACCATGTCTACTACTTTCCTACTTATGTAATTCCTCTTTTGGTTAAATAATTTCTCCTTTCTCCTGTTAGTCTCCTACAATCTAACACTAGATTCGACCAACACACAACTAGTGTTTACTCAGACCTTTCTTGACCAACTGTGACGATTTACCTAAGTTACATTATTGTAAATAGAATCTATGTGCATAAATTTGTGACCAGCTACCTCAATATATCCTTTAGCACTACTGTGGTAGTGTTTTAAATGGGAAAATTACACACAGAAATTTCTAGACCAGTATTGACTTTTTTGCATACAGTAAAATATTGATGAGTGGGTGAAGAAAACAATTGTTAAGGCTTATTACAGTACTTATTTGAATGCAGCTACCAAAGAATCACTCACAGGAATTATTTGGCTGCTCTTCATAGACAATTGCACACATTATCTAAAAGCAACTGTGATTCAAACAGAATTCCATTTCCAAATTGATGCAGCAGATATGGCCCACTGCTCCAAGTGTTGTATCTCAATTATCTTGAAGGACAACTTAGCAAGTGAACTTAATTAAGTCGAGGTTTTATTAGTCACAACCTTGGTTGGCCATTGCCATTTTCTATATGTGAAGTCTGTTCACAAATACTTACGATACAGAAAAGCCAACACAAGAGAAAAATATTTCTGATATTAAAGATACCAGTACAGGTTTTTGTATCACTGAATGCCCTGATGCAAAAACTGTGGTGAAGCATTGCACAAGGAGTTTGCTGAATCATGAGTAATGTGAAATTAACCTTGAGCAATCCAAGAGGTGGATGTTTGCATAAATAAACAGTTAAAGCTTACTTAGTTCCTCTCTGTCTCCATCCCCCTTTGTACATTACAGAAGTTTATTTCTCCTTGGCACTCAATTCTGCTGGGTCCTTGAGCAACACAGCTCCTCTGACAATAAATGTAACTTCCCAGTTCTCAAGAGCTTAATGGTCTCTGTTTCTTTTCATATCTCCTACTTTAGAAAAAAGTCACTTTTTCTGCTCCCATTTGTTTTGTTTTGTTTTGTTTTGTTTTGTTTTGTTTTTCAGGAAAGACTTGAAGACTTCAGAAAATGTGTATGCTTGATCAAAACAAGCACCATAAGTTCTGATCCTTGCTAACATTAACATGAACTCTTTCATCGCCATTGAAAATGAGTCAGAGACGGCCAAAGATTAAGATTTAGCTCTCTCCAGCCCATACCTTAGAGAGGCTCTTGCCTTTCTTCTTTAGTGCTAGACAGAATTAAGAATATATAGTATTTTACAATGTTAAGAAAAAAAAAGTGAGATCAGATTCTGTTGGTATTACAGTCAAAAACATTGTCAAAGGGAGCCACAGTTCAAACTCCTAGTGTTGTTTAATCCAAACTGACTCAGCCATGCTTGGTCTTCAAACCAAGACCTCAATCCTTGGCCTTGGTTTCACAGTGAAAAATAATCTGAAAAACTTCTTTCATTTCACCTGTTCCCAGGTACTCATATTTTATACATTTGTGCCCAGTTTTCTTGAAAAACAAGTGATCTGGAATTCAGTTAGCTACTCAAAGATCCTCCTTTTCTTTCATCTGATGAAATACCTTGGATCACCAGGGTAATAGTACCATGCAGAGAGAAGCAAGGAGGTAAATCCTTGTGAATATCACCTAGAAAAGGAGAATTCCCTCTCTTCCACCTTTAAAACTGCCAGTTTTCAACCTGTAGGAGATGGATGACAGAAGGGCAGGGGCTTTGATGAATAATTACTGATAGTAACTTTCTTCTGTTGCAGAATACTGGTTGATGGGAATTAGCTCTCTAGACAGAGATAGGTTTGTGCACCTTAAACACCTTTGTGAGCTTCAACACTTGCCTCACCCATGGCTAGCTGACAGCCTACTGTGAAAGGATGAACTAAACACCAAGTGTTAGCATTAAAGATTTCCAGTATGTCCATGTTTTTCCCTTTAATCTAGGTTACTGTCACAGCTGATGCACAGACCAACCCCTTTGTTTACCAATGAAGGTAACATATGCCTCTAGCTGGTCACTGCTCGCTTTCTAATCCCCAGAACTGTGATAACATGGTTGTGTTGAACTTTTCTGCACAGAAAGATGAGGGAATAAAGACATACAAATTTTGTTCCGCTGTGGTGTTTCCAGTTTGAGTTTCTGAAGGTCAGTGTTTTGCTTATAATTTGATTTGATTCACTGTTCTTTTTGCTGAATGGCCTAAAAAAAATATGAAGCTGAGCACTTACATGAAGCAGGACCTTATGATAGAAGAACTTATTTTAATACTTCATGCATCCACAAGTATCAGAACTTGCTACCTGTTATAACAGTATACTCCAAGGACAAAAAAACCCCTCTATTCTTCTTCTAAGGGATAAACTGTTAAACCTATCATTCCTATGAATCATTTTGAATGGCCAAATATGTGAGCAATTATCAGAGAGATTGGAAGTGCTGCAAATTGTTTATAAAGTAGGGGCAGGATTTTTAAAGTCAAAAATATTAGGGATTACAAAACACAGGGATATAAGGAAGTGAGCAGTATTCTCCAGTGTAGCTTTTGGAAAGCAGCTGACAGTTGTTTAGAACAGCACATATCACTTATTATTTTCTGTGAGGATAACTAACATGAAGACTTCTTACAGATGCCATTCAAATGCAGAGCTGGTGGTTTATGAGCTCAAAATATTTTGCTGCACAGAGCAACAAAAGGCAGCAGTTGGACTTCACTGGAGTTGTCACACAGCGCACAGCTCTATCAGGCACACAAGGAAAGCTCTGAGGGGGTTAAAAGTCAATTGCAAGACCTGGGACTGGTGCCAATAAAATTGTACCTGGCCAGGCTTAAATTGAATTTTAGCTGCCAACTGTACATTTTCGGATCTCCAGAGGAAGCTGGTTCCTTCCTGTGGGCGAAGTAGACAGAGGCAGCTGTTGAAATGGAAACCATTGCATCAGACAACTTGGGAACTGATTGAATTTAAAATTGGACTTTCTTATGCCTTGATTTTTTGCCTCAGAATGCATTGAGGAGATGAAGGTGGCTGATAAACAGAAATTTATCACTAAGCCAAGAGGTTGAAAAAAACCTCCAAACAAGCAAGAATTTTGTCTTTTGGGAGGGGAAAAAAAAAAACTCAACAAATTCAGCAATAAGGTGAGCAACCAGGCTCTTATTTGGTATAAATCAAAGGAGTTATTTTGGTTTACATCAACATTAGTAGACTGATGCCTAGATTACTTAGATAAGCCAGTGTAAAATAAATAGAATGATGCATTAACTTTGAAAATAATTACACAAATATCCTACTCCAATATTATTGCTAACCTAGGATTAGGGCTGGACCTGAAATAATATGAACATATACGATATAGATACACATGTGTTAAGTGTATGTTTACTCCCTAATATAAAGAATAAATTGCAATTTTTTTTTTTTAACTTGGACATAAACACAACAGAAAGCATGCTAATATTTCCAAGTTCAACATTGCACAGTAAGAATTCCTGGAATTAAAATTGTCCCTGTATTATGAAGAAAGTGCTGGGTTACATCCTAATTTTTTCCCCTACAGGATTTCAGATAATTCTGACATGAGGTCCTTTCGGCATCAGAGAGAACTGCATTCCATTTACACCAGTGAAGAATCTAGTTTAGCATGTTCATCCAACTGAGTCCAAGTTATAAATGCCCTGCTGCTTACCACATGGACACCTACCTTGTCAGCACCAATGGGTTTGGTGCCTGTTTCTAGTTCCTATGTAGGAAAGAGAAAGTCTGTATTTTATGTGAAAATTTTCATTTTAAAAAAATACAGAGAGAGACAGAACAAATAAGGGAAATATTTAATGCCCTCAAAAATAGGTAAAACCTGTAGTGTAACAAAGTTTATTGGGACCTTTTCTTTCATATTAGTCATTCCTGGTCATCAATGTGTCAAGGCAAGAGTTGCTCAGACTTTATCTCAACTGAAAGCAAAATGATAAAGTGACCTTACACTCATACGGTGTCATCATCAATAGTAACAATAAAAGTGTTCATCATAGAAAACTTTGCATAGAAAACACATTGTTTGAATTTCACTAATCTCAAGTCCAAAGATACCACTTTTTAAGTTCACCAATAAAAGCATGTTCCCTAACAACCATCTTCATAGTGAGAACTCAGCTGAATTTATCACCGGTGATGGTGAAGTGCTGTAAACCAAACTGATGATCCAAGGTCTTTAATGATTTTCCCTTAGTAACATAACAAAATATTTTCTGACATAAACCAGAAGCTGAAATCCAACTCAAGTACTTTTTTTCCCCTGAAATTACTCTTTCAGTGAAATTTGAAACACCAAGTGAGGGAAGGCAAAGGTTGAAATCTAGCCTTTCTGTACAAAATAAAAAATACAGTGGTTTCGTAGCTCTAGTGATAGCAACTCATAGCAGGACTGTACAAAAAATTCTCCTTTACTGAGCATATCCAAGTGAAGATAGAAAAAATAAAGCAAGAGGGTTTTGCCACCATTACATTATTTTACATAGTATATGGACTGCCTTTCTCTAAATTATCAATGAAAAAGGGCTCATGGAGAGATATTTGTCTTGGTCCTCTTTGACTGAGTTATTACATTACAATACTAACAGTTTCACAGACATGAGCCAAAAAGTTGGGGTGGGAGGGGCAGAGAAGAAAGGAATGGAATAAAAGCCATGTTTGTCTTAAACATGTTTCTCTTTTACAACTCAGAACTGTAAATTCCAATGCTGCTGAAGCAGAAGTTTGTGGCAGATGAGGCATGGAAGGACAAGATCCCAAAACACTGCCTACTAACTCATGGCTTGGCTTAGCAGGCTCCAGATTGTGTTCCAGCAGGGGATCATACCCCCGGGGCCCAAAGGATGACACATAAAGCTGGCATTGACAGCTGTGTTTCCTTCAGAAGGGGTTGTCCATAAGTACAGGAGATAGACACAGAGAAGTGAGGAACTCCTCAGTTCTCATGGGATTGGTCCCAGTTCATTCAGACCTCTCAGTGTCTCTCAGAGTTCTCTCCTTGAAGTACATTTAGCCTGGAGATACACTCAACAGGTCCACACTTTTTCATCTATTAATGGTACTATTGCCATGGCAGTAAGGGTGAGATTTTTATTGTTTTATTGTGAGGGAAGTAAAAAGGTGCATGTTGATGAGTCCTTCCCCATCCTATGTGCTTTGCCATAAAATATTCAATGTAATTTCAAAATGCATTTATGGAGTGAAACATAAAGAGTTCCTGACTTGTTAAAGATAAAGTAACGAGATTTAAAAACACAAAAATCCTCATAAGAGCAATGCTCCTGCCTCTTGTGTCAAATGAATCTCATGCCTCTGTATTGAGAGGCAAAAATATTGTCTTATTTTAGGTACTTACCTCACTGCTTTAAAAAAGCAGAAAGCACTAACAGGTCAGTTCAATTATATTGTCACAGCCCAAGTAGGTAAGTTCAGCCTAAGCTAGATCAAAAAATAATGGCATCAGTGAAAAAAATTAAATTAGAATAATAAGTGACCTTGTATAACTTTAAGACCCATTTGACTTTCAGATAAAATCAAAAAACTTCTATACAGCGAGCACTCATTTTTATATGAAGCTTATTTTTAGCCTTAGTAGAACAGTGATATACTGTTCTCTGAGGAATAAGAAACAAGCATCACAGTTAACTTAATAGGGAATTTGACTTTGAATTTATTTCCTATTTAAACTTCAAGAATTTTTCACAAAGACTAGAATGTTTTGGACTATTTTTAAAGAACAAACAGAATTCTCCCTGTTCATACTCTGTCTACAAACTAAAAAGCACTCTCTGACAGCTGAATTAAATCCTTTTTGAGGTGACAAAATGGAACCCCAAGTACAGTACTTCTCTATCATTGAACTGTTCTAAGCCCTTTGTTCTTTCTAAGCCTACTTAGAAAAAGGAAAAGAGCAAAGATGTGCATGTGATATAATGGGGCTCTTTCTTTGGTTGTAGTATTTCTTTCTTCCTTTCTCCGTGATTTATGTGAGTGCATAGGAAAATTTGCAATGGTCAGAGACCAGAAAGCTCCCCTATTGTAATTATCCCATTTCTTTTCTTTTTTTTTTCTTTTTCTATTTTTTTGTCTTTCCTAATACACACAATCCTTTTCCCCTCCCCAGATGCCTTTAAAGCTCCTATTTAAACTACTGTTTTTCCCCTCCACCCCCAGTGCCTTCATGATTCTTTAAATGTTTCAGCCTCTGTAGATGCACAGTACCAAGTTAAGGATGCAAGGTGTATCATAATCAGAAGAAAACTAAGAGAAATTAAGTGCTCTGAAACTAGAGGGATACAATTTCCAAACCTCAATGATACAGGTAGGTAACATTTCAAAGAGAAAGTCTTAACGTGTATCCTAAAGATAACCTAATACACAGTTCCACTATTATCTAATTTGGTACCTATTTAAATTGTAGTTTATAGCCATATATAAGTTTATCTCTCATTATAACAAAGTGGGCATTGAATCAGCAAATCTAATAAAGGCATACATATAGCAGATTAACCTCAGCTCTTTCAAGGCAAATTTAATTAAATTTTGGTCCTACGGAAGTCAACAGAAATCTTCACACTTTGCAAAACTGTGATAATTTATAAGGGATCATCATATTGCTGTATTCCTAAATGCTCTAGTTTCATTATCTCACACAATAGTTTGGAATTATTTTGTATTTTAAAGTGGTGATTTTTCTACGTGGTAGTTTCACTGCTACTAATTTTATGTGCCACACCACATGGTAAGAAAAAGTATTTTGGAGGCTTTGTTTAAGCTATGCTTTTTATCAGAGGCCCATCATTTAGGGTATAGTGCTGTAAATGAAGACGATTACATCAGTTTTTTACAGCTATAAGTTACTAGCGAACAATTTTCACTTTATAGTGATGTGTTTTCATTGGCATTTTAATAAAAGGTGATTATCTAAAGATAGAATACTAAAAAGGATTTGCCAACCATATTTTCTGCTCTTCACTCAATAATTTATCACAACGCATCATTTCTTCAAGTACAAGCAATATGCACAACTTAATTAACTTGCACTGGATCTGAACTGGAGAATGCTAAAAATGGTGATCGATTTACCATACCAGTAATCATAAAGCAAATAATAAAAATACATTGAATTAGATTTGACCCCTAAAGGCAAGGCTTAAGCCTGAATTTATTTGGTATGTTAACATATACCCATTTATGCATTTATACAAATTAAGAGACATAGAAATAAACTGACATTCTAAGTTTCACAAAAAATCTGTTATGGAATAAAATCAAGTCATTGGAATTTTGGGTCAAAACTTTAATTCAAAGGTTTTGGTGGTTTGTTGTTGTTGCGGTTTTTTTGTTTTGTTTGAGCTTTTGGTTTTGGGGTTTTGTTTTTGCTTTTTACTCTTTTGTTTTGTTTTGTTTTGTTTTGTTTTTTTTTTAAAGAAACAAAACCCCACAAATCTAGTCTTATTCTTGAGTAATGAAGCAGAAGCAGCTATTTGAATAAAATCCATCACTCTTGGATTGCACTTAAAAATTTTATTTGATGTTTTTTCTTGTTGTTGATGGCATCTCATAGTAATTGAAATTCTGGCTTAGTAGACAATAGACACTGCAAAACCCACAAGAACAAAATGTCCCTTTGGGTCATGAGCAATTTATGGTAAAGCAACACAAAATGGTGAGTTTCTGAGAGAGAATTAGTTTGTAGCCCACCAATAACTGTTTCAAACAAGATGCCTGTGCTGCAATATATCACACTGAGAGTATCTATAGGAGCTGCTACTATCTCTGAATTCCAAAATTTACTGCAGTTCTGTGGTAGATGGTTATGTAAGAATTATTCCCTGTTATGTGACCCTTTTTCAGCACCAGGGATAGTGGGAGGTCCTGACTTTCCTGTCTTCCAGATCAGTTTCTTCTCATTTCAGTCCAAACCATGACAACATTTAAAATACATACATACATATATATATATAATAACTAGTAAATAATAGGTGAACTGAAGAGAGTCCAAGGAAAACCAACAAGACTGATGGAATTTTAGAAGGCATAATCTGAATTTCATGTTGAAAATGAAAGATAACACGATTAGTCTTTGAAAAGCAAACAAATGTGCACAGAGGGGAGCAAGATACTGTTCACCACTTCTATCAGGAGCGGGGAAAGAGGAATCAGTTTAATTTGCTGTGAGTGTGATGTAGATCAAATATTAGCAGAAATGCTCTAAGTGTAAGAGAAGTTATATTGCTTGGCAAAGATATCAGAATGATAATTATTCTGGAGTTTAAAGAAAGTGTTGGACAGCAATGTGTATGGACTGGCTAAGTGTTTTATATTTTACCCAACAGTAGGGGTCTCATGTCCCTTTATTTCTAAATTGTGAATGTTAAAGTTTACTTCTTGGCAGCCAACATTTAGATATTTAAAAGGGCCCTGATTTCTAACACATTGATCACATGGCCTATTATAATCAAAATTAGAAAGTTATTCGGGTCACCTATCTAAAATGGAATCACTCAGACTCATCTGCTGCTGTCTTGACTTTATAAGGAAGGGAAACAAATTCAGACAACAACTAAAATAATAATAATAGACATTAATATATCCAGATTAACCTTGTGAAAACAAGAAGACCACAAAGCCAGGCTGTTACAACATTTACAGTTTGAAATCTAGATATTTATTGACACTAACTTGTAAAGGATATTAAATTTAAATAAAAAATAAAATGAAATATGCCATTTCCTGCAGCATGAATCTTCTAGAAACTTGTACTATTTAATGTCAGAGTAAAACCTATTTTGAACTATGTAGAGATCAACTATTAACAGTGAAAAAACAGCAACTAGTAACTCTAATAGAATCCCAGGAAGACAACATCAAGTTTCTTATAATGACTGATTTACATAGTAATTGACCAGACTTTTTAGCAGTGTCAAATGGAAGGAGATACTAGTTTCCCTAAACATTTCTCAAGAATTTAATGATCTGAAAAAGAACCATGTAAACCAGGTAATCACTTGTTAATTGTTCTGCTACCAGCACTGTATGAAACATTGAGCAATACATCTGCTACAGAACCTTGAGAATACCTTTGTTGGTCACGCTGTACCTTGGGATAAACTGCAAAGATGAGCACCCAAATATTTATTACAGAAACAGAAAGTGCTGACAGCTCATTAGTGAGATAAATACACATTTTCTGTGAACCTAGAGATACATTTAAAGATCTGTGAAAATGACAAAGACCCCACCGCAGTGCCCACTGTGGAAAGCTTTTTTCTTGCAAAGAGAAAAACAAAACATAGTAAGAACTATAATTTCCTTCAACTGAAAAATAAATCTCTGATGAGAGCAGGCAGGAATGTGCTCTGAGGATGCAAATCACGACTTTCAGAAGGTTGCTTAAGCAGATTTTTTCCTCCTGTCCTCTCAGAGTTTTCTTTGTTTTGTTGCAGTTGTTAAAGGTCATTATAATCCATTTTGCACTCTGGCATGCATAAGCTGTCCTTTTCACTTCTCAAGGCTCAGATCACGTGTATTTCTATAAAATGGTAGAAGAGCATAAAAAGTATATCAAGAAGCAGCATGCAAATGTTCATGCTCTATATTTGCACATCAATCTCTGGCATGCTTTTGAAACACATTGCTTCTTCATAAGTAAAATAGGATCTGAGCAAGGGGTGGTAAAGAGGGAAGAATAGGAGGAAAGAAATACTGAGTGGTTTGAGTGAATATCCAACAGGTTATTTTTCTTCTGTGCTTCGCAAACAACCTCAGATGGCTTTTATGAATTTTAGTCTCTGTGCTACACCTTTCCTGAGTGATGATGCAGAAGTTTTGTTCAGAGAATGATATCTGAACAAACAAAATGCATGTGACATGAGAATGCTCTGGAATTTGAAAGAGGTTTTGAAAACTGAAAAGGCAAAGACCCCATATGACTCAACCAACTCAGCCATTCTACATTCTTTAAACATACCATGCTAGAGCACATTAATCAAGCAGTGAACAGGTGAAGATGGCACCCTGAATAAATTTCTAGCCAGAATTGATGACTGTAGAAGAGTTTGGGTTTATGGTCTACATTAGCAATAGTAAATGATTTCAGTATTCAGGGACATATGATAGAATTTAGTGCTCTATCATTAACTTCACTTTCAATTAAATAAAGTCTATCCACCTTTACAGTCTGAGCTGGAATACAGAATAAGGCTGCCAGATGCTGGGTCTGATTTAAAGGAAATACAATGGAGAAGCAGCATTCAGAGGGGAAATATTACTTGTACGTTTCATATCGGCCTTCAGATGTAACTGATCAGAGAGAAGGTAAATGACACAAAAATTATTGTGACCACCCAAAAAACAAACAAACAAACAAAAATAACAAACCACACAAACAAACAAACAAACAAACAACCCACAAAAATCCCCCAAGAAGAAAGCAATTGTCTTGAGTTGCACTAATGTAAATGGTGTGTGAAAAAAGAATCAAGATGTCATTACATGGCTGATAACTGTGTTGCCTGATCTTGACACACATATATGACAGCAAAAACCAGCATTATAAGAAAGACAAGAGAAAACCCCCAAACCAATAAAAAGGTGAAAGATCAAGTAATACAGTCATTTTTTTATTTTACTCTGGTAACGAAATGAAAAGAAAAAAAAAAACAGTTAAAATGGAGATGATTAATGATGAACCTAGTTTTTTAAGTTTAGGACAAATTCACAGGGCCATTGAAGCCTCTAGCCATCTTCTAAGTATACAGTAGGGAAGAAATCCATTTGATCTGAGGATATCCTTTATAGTTTGCCTTTGCTTTTGGAAGCAGAAGTCACCAGACTCTTGGGGAAGCTTCAGTTCAAAACATGCAGCATATCTGTAGTCCAAATGACACAGGGAAAGGGGAAAGGTATTGGAACAAGCCCCTAAAAATTATTTCAGCGAGACAAAAATGCATATTTAACTGCATTTCTATTAAAGAGAAATTTCAGAGCCTGAGACGAGATTTTCAGCTCTCTGCTAATGGAAACTGCTCTTTCACGATTACCTCTGTAGTAAGGTTTCACTTCCTTTAATGACACTGGGGAATGAACTGTGCCACCATGCACGGCTACCTCTGCCCTCAGCTGCAGGCTGTTTTCCAGTTTTGTTTTCTCCCATTCATTCATCTTTTTTTCCATTATGTTGAGCCACGTGTCGGCCAGAAGGATGCATGATTTGGCTAGTGCTCTGCATTGATACAGCTTTATTAATACTGTTATTTCATTATATGATCTTTTTTCTCCTTTTCAGGGACTTCTACATAAGGCTCCCAAAACTGCCTGCTGTGGTTAAAGCTTAGCTGATTACTTTGAACATGAGAGTAAAATGTATGCAGACATTGGCAATACATGTTTTGTTAGCATGTGTAGATATATGTATATATTTCACTCTGCCATTCAGAGAGAAAGAGATTAACAGTCTCTTGGATAACTGATACAATTTGCTGTTATGTAGAATGCAGCTAAAGTTCTTTCTTATTACACCTTTCAAAACCTTTGATTAATCCAGTTTTCAGTTGTTCTTTTAATTTCCTTTATACCATTAAATGGGAAATGGATAATAGGATATGTCTCTCTGCCTAAGGGAAAATATTTTCATCTTCTTTGTCTTGCCAGAAGAACAAATCAACAACTGAGTCTTTTCAAAACTCAACCAATGGAAAACGTAGGAAACAGAAACCATAAGAAAGCAAGCTGAAGACAGATCAGAATCTTTTCTTTTTTACTATATCCTTTATTAATATCCCTTGGATTTTACTAAAGATTGAGTCATATAGGACACAGAATGATGCAAAGAAGCAGTAAAGAAATGATTAAGCTTCTGAGTATTCAAAAGAGTTGAAGAAATCTGGATGAACGCAATACTTAAGCACAGGGAATCAAAAATGAATTAAAATATTCAGAGCGTTTTCTTTCTTCTAATATCAGTGAAGTTACCATAGATATGAGAAGATTGCATATATTAAAAACCTACATGTGTTTATGCATTGTTGATATTTTTAAACTAATCATCCATGTTTATGAGAAGGAAAGAAAAGAAAAAAATAATTTTACGCTAAGAAATCCCTTTTTATCCCCCAAAAAACTTTCTCAAACTGGTCTTACAATGTAATAGCTGTATAACATCCCTACATAAACAGGTTTTTCTGTGATCAAGAACTCCAGAGAACCTGCCTATGCCTGAAATCATACTACTTCCACGAAGGCTTAAAGGTACATGTATTTCATTTTACCATCTCTTATTCCTGTAAACAATTTAAGTTTTATTCTGCACAGGAAAAGCAATCAAGCCATGACTAACATGAACAGCAAATGCCTGAAGAGTTTATGATAAACTCATGAGCTGATGTTTGTTCAAATATGATCTTCATATAATCAGAGACAATTATCACATCTTCAAAAAATGAATGATTCATTGAAATAAAACACTAATATTAAAAAGATCAACATTTCTTAAATGCAGAGTTCAACTTGCTGTAATTATTATGTAAGCCACAGTGGAAATTATTTTCTGACAAAAATGACTTTTCCAGAATTCCTAGAGACAGCAGAGAGTAGAACAGTTGTTCACTTGCCATAACACACTAGAGATCACGTCTGGCTCCTCTAGAAGCAACAGGTTTAGATTACCTCCAAATCTGGCATAATGGGCTAGATAGTCTGTTTCAATCTGGCAATTTTCTATGATCCTTTCTTGAGAGTGGACCAGATGTTTGTTGTTTTACTAAGAATTACTGCTGTAATTGTTTAAAAAAATACCTAGCATACCAAGGCCACAGGTGTGGCACAGGTGCATTTTAACTGTTCTACTGTGAATTTCTAGAATTAAGGACTAGGATTCTGGGATGTTCAGCCAGGTTTTTTGGTTTTGTTTGGGGGTTGGTTTTTGTGGTTGTGTTGATTTGTTTGGGGGTTTTGTGTGGTTTTTGGGGGGTTATTTGTTTGCATTAGAAAGAAGGGAGAGGAGGGGAAAATGATGCACTTGGGAGAGGACACAGCCAGGACAGGTGACCCCAGCCGACCCCAGGAATATTCTGTACCACATGGCATCATGCTCAGTATATAAGGAGGGGAGAGAAGGAGGAAATGAGAATGTTTGGAGGGATAATGTTTGTCTTCCTAAGCCTCAGTTATGTGTGACAGAACCCTGCTCTCCCAGGGATGGCTGAACACCATCCTGCCCACGGAAAGCAGTGAATGAATTCCTTACTTTGGTTGCGAATGGGGCTTTGGCTTTTCCCATTAAACTGTCTTTTTCTCAATCCACAGTTTCCTGACTTTTATCCTTCCAATTTTCTCTCCCCCATCCCTTTGCTGGAGGAATGTTCTGCTTAGTTGCCAGCAGGGCTTAAGCCACTACAGTGTTCTCACATGCAGGTCTGTGAGAGTGTCCTGCTGGACACTGGGCACAGCTTCTGTGGTTCCAGCAGGAGTCTTACCTTTCCCAAAGAAACAAATCGAGAAGAAAAACCTTAAGCTGTACAATATAGGTATTAATAAAGTCCATTCATTAAATATTAGAAAAAAAGAAAGTCTACTGGAAAGTTGGAAATTCCTGGCAGGCCCCTGGCAAAGGAAGAAAAACACTAAGTTAATATTAATCACTTCTCCATCAGACACTCACAGTTCTCCAACAGCAGGGAAAACTTTTAACTCTCCCATGTTTGGTCCTATTTTGCTTTCTTTACCTGTACTGCTGTTTGCTTCTACAAAAAAGCAGTAAAAAATTCAGCACAGAAGGTATAATTTGAGTTGATGTACAAAAAGATATTTAGGATTACAAGTCCCTCTTGATGCCCTGAGCTCAATTTTCATCTGATGGGCTGACCTCAAGAAGTTGATTTGTATCAGTTTATTATCTTTTTGTCTGATGGACTGAAAAAAAATTGTACACAATATACAAAAGAAAAATCTTAAATAATTTTTTTTCTAGTGCACTAAAAACTATTTCTTCCCCAGGTTTTAGTTTTTAAGAACTTATTTTTACAAAACAAAAAAATGTAAAAAGAAGAAAGGCTTTCATATATAATTTTGTGGTTGATTTCTGAATACTTTCCTTTGCTACTCCAGTGTATTCTTAATTTACATCTAATATGGCAAAAGGGGGAAAAATGTATACTGTAATTTCTACTAATTTTTAAACACATATTTGATGCTTTTGAATATAATGAACTTGTTTTATTACTGAGAGTGATGCATGTATAAGTGAATGACAAAGCAAGTTTCACAGCAATAAAAATATTCAAGTGTGTATAAACCACTGTGTTTCTGGTTTGATAATTGTTCTTTCATCCATGATTACAAAACACAGAAATGAGTAAGAACCAGGACATAAGGCCCAGTGGCATTTATTCGGGGAAAAAGAAAGAAAAGATTTGTTTTAAAGAAATTTTATTATCCTTTTTTTTCAATTTAAAATAATTTGCAGGTTTCAAAGTATCACCAAAATTGTATCAAAGCAATTAGAGATCAGAGACCATAACCTGAGTGTTGTGCTGATCAAAATAGCTCTCAAAGATTATTTTTATTACAGAAATGCAGATTCAGAGTTTAGATACATCTGGAGAAGGATGAAAAATTTGTTAATGTTTTCTCTAAATTACTCTTTTATTCCATATAGTATAAATTACAAAATCACTTACCTTAAAATACAATCCAAATAGCTTAAATAGTATATAACATAAAAATACATATAATGTATACGGTTTCAAAGAAATTTTCAGGTCATATTTTTGAAGGAGTTACACAATTTTATACTTTTCTGATTTTCCCTATTACTGTAATCTCAAACATTTCTGAAGATCAGTAATTTGAGGTATGTGGGCAAATATAATTGCCTTAAGTAGGTCATGTGGGTTTTAAGGATCAATACAACATCAAGCCAATTAAGGTGCCAAAACAGAATGCAGTATAGTTACATATAAGGATAGCTGTTTATTGTTATTAAAAACTTTAAAAGGAAAATACAGAACTATATATAAGCTTTCACACATACAACTGATATATTCTGTTCATCTCCCATTAGAATCTCTATAAGATCCTTTACAGCAGGGTCTGTATTAATTCTCTTTATCATCACAACATTAAACACCTACTTAACAAATCAATATATTATGATAACAGAAATACTGCTGCAGCTCAGTGGTGCAGAGTTTTGCTCAGTGGTAGCTAAATGTTCCCTAATTGGCATATCTGTTTTGAGAAATAAATATACTATTGTAGTAGCAAAGGGAGACATAACAAGAACAGCAACAGTGCTGAAGGAAGCATCCTAAAACTCTTTCATCAGTCAGTACTTTTTAACTCCTCAGTGATCTTATCTCTTAAAAAATATAATGTTTTTATATACTAAATGGCTTTTGTTGTTGTCACAGAGTTTTCAATTTATGCTACTCAAAGTATTTATCTGTATTTATCACAATAGAATTAAGTTCATGCTTGACATTTTAAATGCTGGGCAGGAAAGTATAAATAATATGGATTAATATATACTTTACGTTCACTTGAACTTCAAACACACATAGCCAAGTCAAAAGTGTATACCATGGAGCTCTTTACCTGTCATAACAGAATGTAATTTACTCCTCTAACTCACTTTGAACCTCATGGGCTTTGTTTTAAAGTAGGATCTCCAAAACATGATGCTACAAAAATTGAATAGTGGTTTTGTATGAGTTTTGCAACACACAGTGGTATACAAAATGCAGACTTAATTTCTGATATTGAATATATTCTTTGAGGGTTACGGGAATAATAGGCAAAATGTACCTTCTTGAGAAATATGACAGTCACATTTTACATCACTATTTCAGAATCAGGTACATGAAGATACTCCTTGATACTGCCTCAATTGCAAAATCTTTTCATTATCAGTAAGACCCTTTTTCTCATCCCTTCAAAACACAGAAACAAAATAGACCTTGCAAAAACTCAATGCAAATCTATTATTCCACCTCCCCTATAACTTTCCAAAGGAGCAATTACACAGCGAAAACAAATAAAAAATAAAATCAAAACTGTGATATAGAGAAACTTTTGTCCCAAAACAAAAGGAGCTGGGGATTTTATGAGGTTTGTTATTACTGAGAGCATTGTCCTCAATTTCATGTGGACAACTTTCAGATCCTCTATAAAGCAAGCAATCTAGGGAAATAGAAAGTGAAGCTGCATTTATAGTTGCCATCACCCGATATTCAAAACCCAATAAAATTTGCAGGTATGAAGAGATTCCTGAGGTTTCTTGTGAGATCCTCATGATTATACCTCTCAAAGATGCAAAATAATTTCTGTGAAAGTAGTTGTTACCTGCTATCACCTTCTACTGAGCTGCTCTCTACAAAGTATCAGCTCAGGATACTTGCAGACTCCAGAATTCAGATTTGGCACCTTGTATCCTCTGCATGGGCAAAGTCTGGGCACTTTCTCATCATAAAGGGTTTTGGTCCCTCACTCCTTTCTTCTCAAGTTTGAAACTACTGGGAGCTGGGAAAGGGAAGTTCCTGTATTTCACAAAAGAAAGGTGTTTCCAGCTTGCTTGATGAGGAACTCCTTGTTTTCTTGACAACACATCTGCAAACTGAAAATCATTAGAAAAAAAATTAAAAACCCCAATCAAAAGTGTGAAAAAGGAACATAATTTTGAAATAAAAATAAAAAAAAGATAGAAAGGACGATTTGCAGATATGTATTAGACCATCATGTACTCTCACAGCCCCACATCTGGTAGCTTTCATCACCAGTAACTTCTTTTCTTCACACAGCATTTCAAGCAACACAATATATTTACTCAACACTTCCCTGTATGTCCAATGAGAAACAAATTCACCCACCTCCAGGGGCTTTACATCAATAGAGATCTGTCTAATCTCAATGCCAAAGCACCTGTGTAATGGAGAACTTCACTAATTTGTAATTAAGGTCTTTATCACATTAGTAAGTTTCTTCTCTCCTTCCCATTGTCCCCACCAAAATTACAAACCTCAAGTCCCCACCAACCCTGAGACAGGACCAAGTGAATGGACAAGTGATCAAGCCAAAGATCTTCTGCATATTGAAGAGGTCACAGAACTTCACAATTAGGATCGTGGAAAGGACACAAAGTCCTTATTTACCTTATTCAGAGAACAGCAATCTGTGAAAGAAAAAGATGAAAACGAGCAACAGAGAATAAGCAGATAAATCTTGAAATCAGTCCAGAATAAGTCAAGTTGTGAAACATTACCAGTGTACCTCAAAAAGATTGTGACCCCAGAAAGTGTCTAGATTCTCAAAGGTATTAACTTGAAACGCTTACTGTTAATTTCATATACTAAACAGTTCTTATTTTATTTTCCTTTCCACTGTCATAGCTGTCTGGAAACTTTTCTAGAGATCCTCCCCTCCTCCTAATAGGGCAGGTATCCCAATGAGGCCATGCCCATGAATGAAAACAGCTCTATTTCAAAGTTAGGAGGAAATCATCTCAAGCTTCTTTTATGCAGGGACCCTTCAGACACAGCGCCAGATTTCTGGTTCCTTTCCTCAGGCTGCAGGTGCTCCTACTCAGACTTCACTCATTCACTACTGGATGCCTGCCCAAGCTAGGTATATGAAGTTGTTGTTGATCCTGGAATTGCAGCAGAAACCTGAATTCCCCAACATTTTGTCTCCACAGCTTTGTAAAAATTAATGTCTGATATACACCAGGGAATTGCCTTTCTGCCTGGAGAAGTGTGCAGGCAGCCTGAAGTGATCTATGGAGAAAATGAAGAGCTGTATTTCAGATGGGATACTCTTTAGAATCCTGTAATTTCTGGAGAATGGATGACAGGGAAGATGTACAGAAAGGCTGGGAAGGCTGACAATAGGGAAAGCCATGGTGAGAATAGTAAGACAGATGCTTAACCAAGATCCAAAGAAATCAGTGCTTCTTAAAAACCTGTGTCCCTCCCCCCTCTGTTATGAAGCTCTGTTTCCTAAATTTGGAGTAGCCTTACTTGAGACATAGCCATAATGTAAATTACTGATACTTACAACCCAGGTGCTTGATACAGATTTTACAGAGGATGAAGCTAAAAATCTCACCAGGGAGAAACTGCCTCATTGTTTCTGAAGGGTAACCTGTTCAGAACTCAGGAACTGAATGTGAAGAATAATTTCCTGCAGGATCCCTTTCCTGTGCTTACTATTAGCAAGGATACTCTGAGAATAACTTATTGAATTAGTAGGATAAATGCTCACCTATTAAGAAAACTATGGAATTTTATTAGAATAGCAATACATTCATGGTGCTACAGATAGGTATGTATGTGTCAGGGCTCCTTTATTAGCCATCTTCTAAAGGATTTGAATTTAACATGTGTGTGATTAAACTAAAACAAAAATTTGCATTGCGGCAAACTTTATTCTAAACCTTCTAGTCAGGAACTCATTGACTTGATTCTAATTGAGAAAAAAATATACCTATTAATATTAAAGAATAAATAAGAAGCAAGCACTGAATGTTTTCTTTTTTCCTCCTTTTGCCATCTCCAGGTTTTTACATATCTAAATAATATCACTATTAACCCAATAAATCCAGTATGAAAAATGTTCAGAGCTCTAAGAACTATGTTAAGCACTAGTTTGCATGCACTGGTTACCACTGGGGAGACCAAGCTACTAAAATTATGAAGGAATGGGGTACACACACACATCTAAATCCCTAATAAGTGGTCATGAGCAGGGATTTGTGTTTAAGTTACTGCAAACTGCAATCAAATTTTTAATCCATATTTAACTACATCTTAAATATTACATCTGCAAACCCATAGTTCTAATTTAAATTGAAAATAAATATTTTCAGCAGTTTGGAACACAGAATAAGACTCTAAGTATGTAGTCTAACCACATCCTGTAGAGAGCAAGCATTTAAAGTCACTTTAAATAATTAGGGAGGCAGTTACATGCATGTCATACCATGGAAAGAATTCCAGTGATAAGAGTGGATTTTTAACAGGATTAATTCATGAAGAGTACCAAAAATTATGCACTTAGGTTATAGGCAGTTCATCAGGAAAGCCAAACAAAAGTGAAGCTGCCTTATGTCTTAACCTTAACTTGTAAAGTTTCAAACAATGACAAATGACCAACTGAGCACCACGTTTCGACAGAGTGGCCAGATTACAGCAGGATTATGCCACAAATCTGAGAGCCTCCGGTTCCAAAGCAGTCTCTACTGGCTCCCTACACTGCATAATCAGGGCTAATTACAATTCTGGGATTTGGGACGGACTGTTGTCAAAAGAACTCAATGGTTTTTATTTTCCCTGGACCTCAGTATAGAGGTCCTGAGAACTTCCACATGAAGGACACAGGGAAGTTCTGATGTTCATTGACTGGACAAAGCAGTAAGACACACATCACCTGTCTGGAGATCACCAAGGAAACACAGAAGATTCTGTGCCTGCTACAAGTGAAGCCATGACTTTCAAACTTTTAAGGAAGAGTTTGACACCACACTTATTAGGCTTCTTAGACAGAGAGCTAGCAAGAAGGTTCTTGCAAGTGTGCAAGTGTAACCTGGCAGTTTAATAAGTTTGCAGTTGAAGAAAGGAACTGTTCTAGAACATTCAGCTGATGCTGAGATTCTGGAGCAATGGAGTGCAACTACAGAACTGGGAAGGAAATGTTCCCTGACACTGGAGAGGCAGGTGAACAACATGAAAGTTATTTGGGCATGGGAGAGCAAAAACTTGCCCTAAGTATGAAGATGCCTTAGGACCCCATGTACTCCAAGACTGGTAAGCTGATTTTAGTTTAGAAATTAGCCTTAGGACATGAATAATAAGGCAACAGCATTTTTAGAATAAGAAAATGCCTTTGGTTGGTTTAGACAGATCATCTGTCTATTTAATGCTTTATTAAAAAACTTTATCCTCTTCAAGTCCTTACTGCCAATTAGTGTCAATTAACATAAATTTAATCAGCCTTCCTCTGCTCCCAGTATAATGCTGTAAAAGCAACGTTGGTCTAGTAATTTCAATGTGATTTATACCAGCGTAAATGAGACAAGAATGAGCCTCAAGAGGTGTACATTTAAGTGTATGTTCTTAAACCACAGCTTGTAATGTGCCCCAACACAGGTAACAAAATTCCTGTGGGACACATTTGTGATCATAAACTAGACTTTTACTCTTAAGTTAATCCAAATGATTAGCTTTCCATGCAGAGCCTGCAGGAGACACTACGGAGGTAACACCGTATAGCAGCTTTGAGTAAACTAAATAGTAGAATTGCATTAGTAATTTTGAACATAATTTGGTTGTAGTATCCAATCATGTTTGGTAAAATACGAGAAAATACGAGTGTGGATATTACAACAGTGGTGCTGTCATGACAAGGGTCACCTGACTGGAGATTTGGAAGATGAAATGCTAACAAAGTAGACAACCTAGAAATCTGAAATTTTTATAGTGGAATATTGAATTGAAAAAAAAAAATAATCAGAAAACCACAGGAAACATCATTATTATCCTTTCAGTACCAATATATTTACTCTACAAATTTTAAGGGGTTTTTTTAAAGAGAAAAACTTTTATTTATTTATTATTTTTAACCTCTATTTTAGCAAACCTCAGTTGATTTAAATTCTTTGTCTTTTTCATGTAGTTCTCAGTATATCACAATTTCTCTCTAAGGAAATCTTGGTGTTCAACCCATAAAAAGAAAAAAATGTGACAGGAATGACAGAAGCTATTGGAGAAAATGCCTCAGAAAGACAGAAAAATTATGCAAGGAAATGAAAGTCAGAAGTTATGATGAGAAAACAAAATCTGCAAATATTACAAGGCCTACATGAAATACACTACAGAATTAGGTAACAATTAACAAAGTCTAGCCTTAAAAGTACTCCATTAAATGACACCTATCTGTGGAAAAGGTAGCTTAAAAGTACCAGAGAATTAGCAACAAAAAAATACGGAAAAACACATTTGAAGAAAATGTATCTAAAAGAAAGAGAAACTATAAAAACACACAGAGTAAGTAATGGTTGCATCAACAAAGAATCCAAAATTAGGAACAGCAAGGACTGAACTGACCTGCAAGAGTTGAAAGGCATTTTCATACAGCTTTTAGGTAAATATATATATATATTTACACACATGTCTTCTGGCACCTGTTGAAAGACATTTAACTGAATGAAAATGTTTTCTATATGTCCTCTACATCATGCATTGCAGCAGCTGGAGGTTATATTATAAGTAGCATGGTGGTAGAAAGGCTTGTAGCAGGTTAAATCAATTTAATCCTCTCTTGCAATGCTGGATTCTGCTCCAAACTCTCCTTCAAAATATATAAGCATTGCCAGGCAAGACAATTAAAATAATTTTTTTTTCTTTACAGGTGTCCACAACTTGTGTACTTGAATTCATACTTTGGAGCATCCTGATACAGTCTGCAAAAGGCAGCTAACAACTGAAACCAGTAGGATACTTTCAGCAGGCAAATTGCAGAGGACTCTGACCTTAAAAGCTCTAGATGCTCCCAGTAATGGGCAGATCCTTAAATTGTTATGTAAGAGTTTCCTAGCTCAGAGGTTTTAAGTGCAGGTATGGTCATTAATATCTTAGCAGTACCTTTGTATTTTGTAAAAATTGCTAGAGAAGAAATACAAGAAAAATAACAGTCTATGTTTCGTGTAGTCTTTGTATACAAGTAGAATGAGACTGAATATTAAATAAAAATGAGATTAAAGTGAATGTGACCACACACTTAAAAACTGAGAACTGTGAACATACTCAAAGCAAAAACAAGTGTCACACTTCTAACTTATTAATTAGGATCACTTGGCTTCCCAGCTTTGGCTTTATCCAATCCTGAAAGTATTAACTTCTCAATAAACTAAATCTGATTAAACTGGAGAAATTCTAAAAGGCAAAACTTTTTTTTCCCCTATTTTTCTGTTATCAGTTTGAAGGCTCAAGCCTTGCAAACAAGAGACTAGTCTATTATTACACCGGTAAATACTGACAACACCCAAAATGATGACAACACATCAACTATCAGCAAAGAGAAGGGACAAACATTTTATTATGGAAATCAAAAGTTATTTGTTGCACAACAACAAACTGTGAAGATTCAGTAGTTCTTGTACTAATCCTAGGTTATGACGGGGGTAAGTTTTAAAGTCACCACTATTCTTTCCTCACAGAAACGTTGTTGAAGTGAAAACAATGAATTTTAGAATAAAAGAATAAGTTTTACAATCAATTAAAAAAAACCTGGTCTTTTTCCACCAGGCTTCCTTAGCAGAGTACATAATAAATTAAAGACAACTTGTTGGAAAGATTCTGGAGAAACTTTCCTTGGTGGCACAACCTTTTAGTGGAAAACAAAGACACTTCAAGTGGGATTTCACTGAAGCCATATTTTAGGTACTTTATGCTCCTATTCTTCTTGAGGGACTAAGATTTACAGAGATTTATCTGTACCAGTTGGAGCAGAAACACTTCAAAAATAATTGTACATTATCCGCTGGCAGTACCACTAATTCTAGCTACAATCACCAAATTTTACATAGAGCTCAACTCCCACTTAAAAACATTAATAAAATATCCAGGTGCCAAGACTTACCTAAAGTTCATCAACATTTTGTGGCTGCCATACTCAAATATTTGACATTGAGCATCTCAGGGTGATGGAATTCTATTCATGGCTGTACAAATCTATGAAGAAAGCAAATTAATTTAAATTTGCACAGCTGTAACAGAGTAAAGACAAACAAGATTATAGCCTTTCAAAGAAAGAATGAAATGAAATACAGTGTGAGACAGGCATCTGAAAAGTGCATCAAAGAAAGGGGTTGTTTAGCAACACTAATGGGGAAAGTATTAGATGTCTAAAAAGAGACCAGAATGCTGAAAGACCTGGCTAAGTTACAAGAGTGTAGACATTCCAACAAACATTCAGGGAACAGCTTCACATCATTAGGTGTTGCTAAGCGATTTTCTTTTTGGTTCATTGTGAATTGAAAAGGGCAAAATATTTCAAGTACTCACTTGATTTACTAATAGTTCAACATTAATCAAGCTTTCTCACATGCAATAAACTAAACCATCTCCCTCTGGCTTTTTTTATATGAACAAAAAAGTTAAACTAATGAAAAACAGAGAAAGATCGCTGGTGCAATCTATCCCTTTTCCAGAGACAAGTAGTCTTTACTAAAATTGAACTTATTTTCAATATTTTGTTAAGATGCTCCTGTGGACTTTAATACCTTAAAGGATCATAAAAATATCCTACTTCAAGTCCTACTGCTTTATTAATTTTTCCCATTTTTTTTTTACTAAACTCATTACTAAACACAGAACTCCACAATTTTTGAGATAATTAAAATACAATAATGTTTTCAAAGTATTTTTCAATCAATTCACTGTTCTGTTACAATTGTTCATCTCAGTTTTTGCAGTGCAGCAGGACAAACATTTCACCTTTTAATCTCTTATCTAAAATAAGTATTAATAATGTTAAGTATTAAATCAAGTTTGGTTTTTTTTTCTTCTAAGTCTGGAAATCAAGTATTTTTTTTTTTTATTTTTGTTTTAGTAATTCACATCATTCACCCCCACAAAAGCCCAGAGACATGCTTTTGAATAGGTTCTTGAAATAGTGGGGAAGCATGAAAACCTGGCAGTCTTTGTCTGAGTCTTGCACAGGCATGAGCCTGACAGCAAAATTTCCAAGTGGAAACCCTTATTTATTGCCTTCATTCTGTGTGGCCTTGGCAGCTGCACAGCTTAAGAAGGTTTCATAAAGTAGAGCAATCAGAATATATTTTTGGAAAGCAGTTGATAGCATTATTAACCAGCTTGCTAGGTCTGTTTTCTGTACCCACTGCCAAATCGATTTGTAGTAGAGTCGTGACTGTAACCAATTTCTTACAGTTAACAACTAATCCTGAATGAATCAGCCCATTAAATTCCTAATTATACATATGTACATATATTTAAATAGACCTAGATGTAGCCTGTATTTTCCTGTATTGAAGCGTGGGAAGACATGGAGTGATGTTAAGCCATGTAAATGAGCCCTGCTCACAGGTTAGTGTTGTTAGTTTAGAATGCCTGAAGTGTTTATTTAATGGCCTCTGATTCTCACATCCTCTTTTATTAAATATGCAGCTTCCTCAAGCGTCTGACATGCAACTCATGTTATAAAAATCACAGGGTGAAATCAGGACTTTATTGGCTCCCTGAATACAAGAAGTTGGGGAACTGCCTATTCTAGATATGTCCATGTTGCCCTACCTTATAAAATGTTCCTGAACTGAATAAACACCACCACTTCATGCCAGAGAACATCCTGGTTTACTATCAAGACAGGAAAAAAATATATTTCTCATGGAAAAGAAAAGTAATCCAAGTTGTAGTATTCTTAGAAGAGTCTCTTTTAGACATCTATATTAAAAATGAAAACAAAACCCTGTGTTCACTATTTTCTCACATAAGCACCCAGCCTATGTGTTTACTTTTTGGTATTCACATATATCCCATTCTCCTTGTTTCCGTGATAAAACTTTAATAGTCAATAAATTATAAATCAGATTTATGTATAATTTATTGTTTTAAATACATATTTTATCTTTCAGCTTTTTAAAGAGGGAGATACTTCATATTTTTTGCTTTAAGGTCTCAGTAGTTTGAAAAGTTCATGAATAAAGCATGCTTTAAGCTGCATTTACATTTTTATAGTGTGTGCTGTAAGAGTATAGATCTTGTTTTCCAGATGTACACTTTTAGGTCAACATGATTGTCTTAAGAATAAAACTTAAAGAAACCTCTGGGACTTGATAAACATACTTTTTCATTATTTTCCAGCACCTTGGACACCTCCCTAACGTACTTGCCCTTCGTTTGTCAGAAAATTGGAATGCTTTCTAGATGCACACACACATTTGTGCTGGTACCTGCTAGGTATTTCCTGTACTTATTTCTTTGTTAGAGCCATGAAGGATTTGGCTCTTTTGAAACAGAGAAGTCTTAATTCTACTCCAGAGTGATTCAGAGTTCTTCCGGAGATGAGTAAGTTTATTAAGTAGGTTTACTTAATTCCTACAGTTAAAAGGCCACATTATGGTTTCAGTCATTACAAAACAAAAGGCATTTCTTCATTTCAGAATTATCTGGACCTAAACAGATGCATTTTAAATTAGAATTTGACTATTTTATCTTGCATCTGCCACACAACTCTCAGAGCAAAATGCAGGTGGTCTATTGAAATTAATCTGCCTTGGGAAATATACCATATAGCATTTTCCCTTTTTTTCAATAAAGACAAAGCCCTACAGGCACTGGTTTGATTCAAAATTCCTTTTAACTTTCCTAAAAGCGTAGTGTCATCCAGGTTACCCTGGAACTCAGCTATGGCTTTGTGTCAGGACTGAAGATTTTGCTTCACGAAATTTCATCTTATAAACAGTTGTATCTTTTTATTCCTCTCCACCCCCCGCCCCCCAAATTTAAAGGTGCTTGCACAATAGAAAATGTATATGGAAAATAATTGTGAGTTTACAGAGAACTTTCCTAGCCATCTGGAGAGACAGACAGAGATGAGGCAATAATTTACTATTAATTACAAAAAATATCCAATCTTTGTACTGATATTTTTGCTGGTACTTGCCAGGGGCAAGTACTTTATCCTCCTCTAACAAATTGCATCTACACAACAAGAATTTCTGAGAGGGAAAAAAAAAAAGAGGACATAAAGAATGAATGAATTATATTGCAAGAACAAAATAATTTTGAAGACAGTGTCAGCTTGTTTAGCAATTCCCCCACAAAATCAGGCGTCTCTCTATTGCCATAGTGTCTCACTGTCTATGCAAAAAGGAACATAGATATTTTAAAACTTTTTTGTTCCTACAGAAAAGCTTACACACGTTCATTTACCCAATGTTAAAAGAATGCATGTTTTGTCATATTTGTTAACTGAAGCATCAAATGACTAACACAATCCATTTTGATGAGCCACTGCACAATGTGCGAGCCGGCAAAAGTGAAAACATTCTCAGAACTAAAATTACAATTTGCATTCTCAGGGGCAAGTCTTTTGCAGCTAATTAGTACTGTGGTTACTGAAAAAAACCCACACCAAATTCCTTACAGCTCAGGCAAACTATTCACATCTTTGAAATACCTTCAATCAGCCAAAAGTATGTGGCACACATTTGCAGTCTGTATGCACAAGGAGGATTCAAAACAAGCTCTGACTGAAATCCCACAGCTAAGGAACTGAGTTCATTTGTTGCAAGCTCTCTGAAAAAGGTGCAGTGATTAATAGCAAAGCTATGCTGGTCTATTGTTCCATGCAGCACTTTTAAGATTCACAATGGGCAACAGAGATTTTGGTACGAGGGTCTATTTTCTCTCCAAGTTCTGGTTCAGAAATCAACCATTTTCTTCATTCTGGCACTGCACTAACTGGAATTTACCTTGGTTTTTTTTTTGTCTGTTTGTTGTTTGGAGTTTTGATGTTAGTTTTTTGTTTGGTTGTTGATGTTTTGTTTGTTCTTGTTTTTTTTGTTTTGTTGGATTTTGTTGTTGTTGTTTGTTTGTTTGCTTTTTTTATATCCTTCCCTTTCTTTTTATGACAAGAGTATTGTCTAGTGGAAACAGAGCTCTCAAGAAGATCATCTGTATCCTCCAACTCATTCTTCTTTACTGACTTTCCCCTGCAGTCAGAAATGAGATTTGTCCCTTCTGTTTTTTCCCCACCTTTCTTTCCTTCAGACTTTTCTTCACAGTGAGTGAAAAGAAAGTAGAAAAGTTCAGAAAGGATGCAACTTTCAGAATGAGAAGTAGGTTGGAGTAGGATTCGCCCATTATTAAATTATCCAGAGGACTCAAATATTCCTAAACACAAAAGGTCATCACAGCTGTAGGGCGACAAAAAATGCAACTTGCACAGCAAGCCAAAACTGACTATTGAGGGCTCCTTTTCAATCTTGTCACCTGGAAGAGAAAATGATTCCCTTTATTTTGCTGTACAGACAGGAGGCAAACAGCACATGCCATTGCTGACTGAACTGCAAAATCAAAATTGACAAATCCTGGAGGAGGAAACTACTATTATAAAGCCAGGCACGACTGCTAATGCTACCTTGACTTCCTCAGCTTATGCCTGCTGCTGCTGCTCAGCAGCCCCTGAGGCCCAAGTGACATTACTCTGGATTCTAAGACAAGGCAGGAAAGGGAATTATAATTTTGTCATAAAAAAAAATAAGAGGAAAAAGACACTAATACAGAAGACTTATCACCATTGCAGGTTTTGTGCTGTGATAGAGAAGCAGACTGTGGTGAAACTCAGAATGCTTCTTGAAAACAGCACCAACACTATTCATGACAGATAAAGGAAGAAAGAAAAATTTTATGCAAAGTTAAAGCTAGGGCTGAAAAATCAGAAGTTAAATATAACAGTGGCCCCTGATATCTCTCCTTTTTTAATTTGTCTTAATAATAACAATAATCATTATTGAAAAAAGTTAACTTTATGCACAGAAATAAACCAAAATCTGCATCTGAAATCCTTTTTCCAATTCCCTTCAAATCAACAACACCACTAACTCCAAAGGACACTTTGTGTGTGTGCATGTATATATATATATATATATATATACACACACACACCCCCATACACATACACAGATAACAAAAGAATCCATTACAGCTGTCCCCATTTCAGTCTAGACAGACTGCTTTAAGAAATCTGGATATTTTAAGTAAAATAAAAAAGAAGAAATGGTATATCATAATTTGTGCTTTTAAAAATTTATCCTTCATTGTCAAAGAGTGGTTTGTTTTGAAGGAGAGCAAATACTTCTCCCAAATTTAAGAGTGCATTTGTACAAGTATCCAAAATTTCTTATGCTCTACCTGGGTTTGCTTTAGATTAAAAATCCTAGCTGGCCTTGTAACTGTAACCTGCAATATATCACTGTGAGAGAGAACCAGGAAAAGCACAGCCATGCAAGTTAAGATTGGCATGTTTAGACTTCCTCTTGATCTCAAAGGTTCGAGGAACAGACCTGAAGCATTAATATTCTGTCTGTGAATGTGCAAAGCTCAGTTTTTTGCTGAATTCACAAAATTAACCCAGTAACTTTAAAGCTGAAAATTTTGATATAGCTTCAAGTCCCCGTAGCTCTGTCACTTTTCACCAGTAGAGGAGGTACTGCTCAGTTCACAGAAGCTCAAACTGAACTGCTTTTTTATGACTCACAAACTAAAAAGAAAAGCTGAAGTTATATAAATTGTAATATCCAAACTCTACAAATACAACACTTGGAACAGAAATGCTGAAGAGGGCATAGAATCAAACTCTTAGAGCAAAACATTCTAAAGTAAAAATGGTCTGCATTTCAGAAAAGGGGTCGAGCCTAGGTGCAAAGTTAAGTGCTGACTTCAGGCCCATTGCCTTCTCCCTACTAACACTGAGATGCATCTCATGCCTTGGTGTAAGGGAGGTTTGGTTCCTAAGCCTTGTGAAATACATGTGGCAGAGAGGACACCAAATGCCAAATCATACATTAACTGCACAACGGAAAGGGATCCACAGTTTGGATTCTTCCCTCACTCTAAACCTCACCAAGCCAGTTGCTATGAATTTGTATTTCGTTTTCCAAATTAAAAGGAAATTTAGTAAAGACAAAATTATTTCACTGTTTCTCTCTCTTTCTAATTATTCTCATGGTGTTACATAAAGGTAACTAAGTGTTAAAGGAGTGGCGCTTGTGCCTTTACCTGTGGTTTGCCTGATGTACATTTATACATTCTCTTTCTGTACCAGGCCATAATGAAATTAGAGAATTATTTTATAACTAGAATGCTGCTTTTAGATTGATTTTATTTTGAGACCTTTACTCTGCAAATTTTTTCCTGAGTAAAATTCAACCCTGTCTATGTGTCTATTCAACACTTTCTGACTTGGTTAAAGTCAGAAA
>JAWWMO010000001.1:97166102-97190617 GCA_035047845.1 Dendrocincla fuliginosa
AGAAAAAAAAACTGAGACAAAGGTGTTTTTTGGGGTTTTTTTTTGGATTGTTTTGTTTTGTTTTTTTTTTTTTTTTTTGTTTTTTTTTTTTGGTTTTTTTTTTTTTTTTTTTTTTTTTTGTTCTTCCTGTAGTAACCGATGGCTATTTTTTTAAAAAGCAATCTCTGTATGCTGGAGTTCAAACCCAAGTTCAGCTTCAAGCTGTTTTTTCTAGTGCAATTCCCATACTGCTGGCACTTCTGGAAAGCAGCCCAGGTGGGTTTAAGCATAGTAAACTGTGAAAAAGTTGATTTCCCTGGCACACCATAAGAAGTCAGGTATTGCTGGCCTCTACAAAAACAATAAATATTTATACCATAAAGTTTCTTTATCTTTCCAATTTTTATTATGCAGAGATAGAGAAGTATAAATCCTTCACTAAGACAGAGCTTGCCTTCTAATGCACAAATAAAAGAATATATTTGTAGACATGTAAATTAAATTTTTCCTTTTCCATTGTGAGATATGAAGTTCCTTTACATTTGAAAGCAAATATTCTGTTACATACTGTATCACTTTGAAACACATTTCTTCTTTTTCTTCATACACTCACTTGTGCCCACTGGTTCACGGAGTCATGGCTATTCCCTGGTTTCTACTAGAGAAAATGATTTCCAATGCAACAGCTATAAGCCCTAGACAAACTATTACTGCCTGTCTACATTAGCTTGTCTTTTCTGCTTTGCAGATTGCTTCACTACAAAGGTGCGTGACATCAGGTTTAAAAAGAGAAAATATTTTAGTCTAACACTTCAGATCCTCTATCTTAATGATGTAATCAGATGATGACACAGCATTCTTAAATGTCATTATAATCTGTATATATTTTGCAATGATTGTGTAAATATATATTTCATTTTATTTCAAACTCAAAAGATTTCTCCATATCAAGAAAGTATGAAATCCTTTTCTAAAGGAAAGCACTCAGTAGAAAGAGAAAGGATAAATTAACCAGATTTCCTTTGTTCTTTGGTGCATTTCAGTAACTGAATATATATCTATCACTGTCAAAGCAATGCTCTACAAACCCAAAGAGTGTGAACTATAAAGATTTTCCACTCTCTTTCCACTTCTGCAAGTTGGAAACAATCTCAAGGCTGGTTTAGTTTATGAGAGTTGAAAACAGTTCCTTACAAGGAGCAATTCTGAGTGGGCTGCAAACTGTGGGAACTAAACAAATACACTGAAAGGATTTGGAGTCTTTAAAAACCAGGTTGTGAAAATAACCTTCTTGTTGCTCCTAATACTCAGAATCAATGCACTGGTGAAAAAAGAAAACAAAACTTGAGGTGGAGGCAGGAAGTTGGAAAGAGGGATTGTGCAGATTGGTTGACGTGAGTTTGAATTACCTTGTGGCACACTTAGGAATTGATGAGTGTTAGTAGAAGAGGTTCTGGAGAAACAAGAATGGCATTCTAATTCCTTTTTTAAGGAGGAGTAAGAGAAATATACAGCTGACAGGTAAGTAGGAGAGAGAGCCCTCCTACTTAGGGTAGTTTCCTGAGTGTAGGAAGGGTTCAGTTTCCTGAGTGTAGGTAACTAGTGCCAACTAATTTTTCATGTCTCCCTACAAGAAGCACTGGAAAGATTGTCAGATTGTATGAAACAGAAAATAATTACTATAAAAATTTCTTCATCTTTAGTGTTCCAGAAGCCCTTCCCTAGCCCTGAAATTTCTGCTTATCTTTATTTCTTACTGAGGCAAAGATCTGTCATTACTTCTAGAAAAGTTTGTAAGATCTTATGACAAAAATAACCATTGTGCATAAGTGTAAATACTGAAAGTACTGCAAACTGTGCACAGATGAAAACCTGAAAACTGATTGAGAAAGAGCTGTTGTTTTGCGTATGGTTTTGCATGAAATATTGATTTTTTTTAATATGTGCATTTGTTATCATAGCAGTGCAAAGCATGTGTAAGAAAATTTATGATGTGATTAAAACTGAGAAATTGTTACAGATACCACTATATGAGATGACAGATAAGAATATACATAATGAAACAGAAATATGTGCTCATTTCTATCTGACAGAAATCAGCCTAAAATTAAAGTAACATGATATTAGCCATACCAAGCAATACAAGCAGAAGACAGTAAGTCAATATAACACTCTTTAAAAGGAGTTTGTGAGTAATCAAATATTGCTATCTCTTGATTAGAACAAACCCTTTTATAGACTTACTTTCAAATGAGAAAGATGACTGCCTATCTCAGGTAAAAGTTATTTATAAATATTCACTCTACGAATACACAGACCTCAGCCTGGTTACCTTATATGTATATCCTGTAGATTCATCAGTGTATTCAGAAATAAATTTTAACAGACACAATATTTAAATGCACATATAGGAGTCTTGTTGACAAAATGAAGGATACAAATACTTTTTATGTAGTGAAACATGCTCTCTATTTCTGGTGCAGCTTAAGTTTGCCTTTTGATACAAGTTTTTTTCTAAATGATCCATTTTTAAAAATATGTTACAAATCAACTTATCTGTACTTGATTCTTTGGATTGTAATATATTTTTATTTTATTCTGCTGAATGCTCCACTGTTCTTAGTTGTTTTAGGATTGAAAGTGCACATTAATGACAATGAGGAAGAAAAGATCAATCAGGTGAGCTGAGCTGAGATCTCCACGTACACATCAGTCAGTGTTTATTAGGCAAATCACTCTCAGACTCTCAGCTGTTCTGCTGGGATTGTTCACAGTTCTTGTGCTCTTTTTGTTCCCTTAGAGAATTTGATCTGAAATATACTTTTGCTATTTAAAGAGGCTGCCCAGAAAGAGACACAAGGTTTTGCATTACTATGGAGAATGAGGTTTATGCATATGAAAAATGGATTGCAAGCAGCTGCAGCTGTAACCTGTTACAGTGCTCTCTCTACTTGGCAGTTTACTTTTAATAACTCCACTTCTGAGTACAATTACAACAATATAGACAGTTTTGATTGAATGACTATAAAACAATGCATATTGCATGTGGCTGTCAGTGTTTGGACTTTGGCATTTGAGTTGTTGGTAAAACAGACAGAGGAACTGTAGGAGATCAGCAATAGCCAAGTACTGCAGCGACCACTGTGGCAAGAGTGGCATCAGACATATTGTTTTTTGATGCTGGTCAGGCTGTTGTCTTTTTGTTCCTAAATCATGACTGTTTGCCAGAGTGTCTTGCAATTTTCAGCATTACACTTCTGAATGCCTTTAGATGTAATAATGGCAACATCAGGAACATTGCAATCTTGAACAATATGGACATAAACAGTCATGAACTGGCCCATAAAGCATGACTCCCCTCAATACAGACCACAAAGTATCTGAGAATCGCTTCATCCACTCAATCTGCTAGACTAATAAGACAGATGGAAGAAATGTGCCATATATGCTAGGCATCACTATAATCTTTTTATTGAGCACAACAGTAAGTGACAATATATTATATATATGTTTTATATGTAATATGCTATACATTTTATATAATATATAATATTGACAGGTATATTCACAACACGAGTAAGTGAAGAAAGAAATCCTTTTCCAAAAAAGAGTGTAGTTAGTAACTTATGCCAGTAAGAGAATGCAACTGATCATTCATTAATTCATCTATATTTTATTCCCTGGAGAAAGTGCTTTGCAATAAGATAGTCACTAGAATCTGGTCCAGGAGAGCCTGCCTACCCACACTACCAGATGTGTTAATAGTAAGTCACACTTCTGAGTATTTCAGCCAGAAACTTGTTATGATCAATGCCAAAAATAAAACAATGATCAGAGCTTTTTTTTATCATTTGGTTTCTCTCATTTTTTTTTTCCATGTGTATATACTGTACTATATTGAAAATCAACATATTTCATTTAATTAAATAAGCATTGTAAACAGCAGAATCTACAGAGGATTCTGAAGAAGAATATGAATAATAAGAATATGGCAATATCTGCAAGAAGAATATGAACAAATCACATCCCTAGTAAAACCCAACTAATTGCAAAATATTGGAAAAACGAAGGGAGGTTCTGCTTGTAATGAGAAACTTGATGATACAAGAAGAGAACAACCAACTAATGAGAGTGTTTATAGCATGTTAATTGCTGGGTCTGGGACCAAGACATGCTAAGCACATATAGCGTGTCCCCTTATAACCCTCTGTGCCTAAAACCCTTTCTAACATACATCTAGCTTATAATTCATCTTCTTCTCATAAAACCAGTGTTGCCAAGTAAGGTGACAATGTATCAAGCGGTAATAAAGGCTCATACCCCCTTGTGGGTGCCTTATTCTGCAGATTTATAGATGCTATAAACCCCCATTGCAGCTAAACTCACAATGACTGTATTTTCCACAGTTCAAGGGTCTTCAAACATGGGTAGTCTGGGACCTTGTCTGCCCAAGAGACACCATCTGTGAATTGTGTATGAAATCCTCAGTACGAACAGCACAATGTAACCATCAAAATTGTCATAAATGCCACAGTTTCTGCACAACCAAGAATCACAAACACCTTTGGCTGGGCCCTGAGCTCTTGCAGAATAAAAATAAACTGCTCGTCTGGTTGGCTGAGTACACTGAGACTCCAAGGGGTAGCGTAATATTAGCATTTTACATACTCAGTGTACAAATGAAAATGATCCATTTCACCTGATTTGAAGTCAGGACCATGCCTTTCTGTGTTGTTTTGGTCTGTTGGGCAATGAAAGCACACAGCCTAGTTCAACATGCACACAGACACTCAATCAGCTGCAGTATCAGCTCAGCCTCATAAACAAGGGTTATTCCCTCCGTGGCAAGAAAATTGGTTATTCTAGCCATTAGCTATCCAAGACAGATTTCACAGACAACAGTACATAGATTCACTATTCTCACAGCAGAAGAATACATTGTTTTCATTTGTTACAATGTCCTCTGACATCCCCCATGGAAATGTTATTTTCTTAAAACGTATACAGATGAGAAGACTGGAAATTAGATGGAACTTTTTTTAAAAAAAATCTTTTTCCTTTTCTTCAAAACCTTCAAGAAAAAAATAATTAGTTCTCATACACTTTTGTCCTCATATGTTCTCTTCCATTTTAACTCACTAAGTTTGCTCCCACTCTCAGAAAGCTATTTGCAGAGACCAAGGCATGGGCACATGCCAAGAGAAGCCTCTATTAAACCCAACAGACAAACTTCTGTAAGAAGAGGTCATTGGCTTTCATTGCAAACTTTGCACCTTGGCACAAATGGTTCTTATGCTTCTATGCCCCTTTTCTTCCAAGAGACAGCCTACCTGACCCCATAACTATAGCTTGTGTGAGTAAAAGACTTTGAATAATCCTCTTTGCTCCCATCAAGAAAAAAGACCATGCAATAGCTGACAGAGTACAGCAAAGCAAGAGGTAAACACCAAGAAACAAAAAACCACACAGTAAAAAAAGTAGTGAGAAAACAAATCCATATAACTGTAAATAATCTAATACAGCTATGACAAATCAAACAGGAAAAAAAAACAAACGTGGTCATACTGAATTTCCCACCACTCCTCCAAAAAGTGAGCTAATACTCAGCTAAAAATACGTAAACTCAAAAACAACACATGGGAAATCAGTTCAGAAACAGAGATAAATGTGAGGGGTTGGGGCAAAAGAAAACCAAGAAAAATATATGAGAAATCATGTGGTGATGGTTATGCTGAGGCCTGCAAAAACTCATCATCTTTCTCTTCCTGCGTTGCCATACCATCGTTCTTACTTACATCCTCTCTGGTATACTGATACAATCCTTCCAGGAATCAAGGGTATATATCTTAATTCTGCAGTGTGTTTAAGAAAAAGAGTCTGGGAGTCTCTCACCTCAAATTCATGGTCATCCCAAAGTGGTTAATTACATTCATATTTGGCCTCAACCAATAGCCAATATTCAGCAACATGTATGCAGTGCAGCTTGTCCAATACATACATTTAATGGTCCCTAAAAACATTATTTTCACCTTCTATGCATTGTGATTGTGAGCACTTATTTTAATATCCTCAGGTTCTGTAGTTCTGGTCTTAAAGGTACATTTTGTGGTTAGAAGTTTGCAAATGCCATGATTGTAGTTTTAGGGGAAAAAAAGCCCCACTGAAATGAGAAAATAAAGTGAAAAAATACACCAAAAAGCTCTTCAAACTAAGTTTTGTTTTATCTGCATTTCTCTTTCACTGCTATAAATCAAAAATATATGTGAATGAACAGGATGCCCTGGAGCCCCCAACACACAAGATGAGTACCTCTTAGAGCAAGTCCAGAGGAGGGCCACTAAGTTGATTGGAGGGCTGAAGCATCTCTCCTATGAGGAAAGGCTGAGAGAGCTGGGGCTGTTCAGGCTGGAAAAGAGAAGGCTATAGGGAAACCTTATAGCAGCCTGCAAGTACCTAAAGGGGGTAAAAAAGAACTGGAGTGAGACTTTTTTCAAGGGAATGCAGTGATAGAACAAGGGGATTGGCCTTAAGATGAAGGAAGGTAGGCTTAGATTAGATACCACGAATAAATTCTTTGTTGTGAGGGTGGTGAGGCAGTGGAACAGGTTCCCAGAAAGGTTGTGGGGACACTTCTCTGGAGGTGTCCAAGACCAGGCTGAATGGGGCTCTGTTAGCATTTCTGATACAGTATTTCTACAAATAATAAAGTCAAATAGTTTTCAATTATGTATCATCACTTTTTTTTTTCTCTTTTCCCTTTTTTTGGTGTCTAAAAAGGAATTGAGCACTATGTTTGGTCACGTTTGATAGGCCAGCACAGTGTAGTCATAATCATTTAGGACTATATGTTTGCAAACCCAAACATAATTTATGCAGACAAGAAGCATTACAATGAATGCATAATGAACAAAAATATGGCAAAAATGACAATGTGACAAATTATGAATTATGGTAATTTGCAAATTGCACACAGAAACAATATTCTTTTTACTAAATTGATACACATAATTTTGCATGAAACAATATTTGAAATGAGAGGACTGTTGAACATTCTTTTGTGTAAGAATCTGAATACAAAGAGAGATTCTGCAGAAATACTTTATAGCACAGGGATGGGTTGTAGGCAGCAAATTATAAGATGATGGTACAACAGGCACAGTTATCTGAAATCCTCTTACATTTTGGAAAACTTCAGTGTGTACCATTCAAAACATAAGTGTTCTAGTTAAACATTATATGAACTGTAAATGTATGTGCTAACATGGTAAAAACTGAGGATGGCCATTAACTTTTCAGTTCTTACTCTGGCATGTAAGTGATGTCAATTCTGACGACTGTGAACATGCTCTGTAAATATCTGTACATATCAGACTAGCAGAGTATTCTCATGGCAGCTGATTAGTATCTGGAAACTATTGTGCTAAGCAGAGATACTGCTTTTATTTTAACTTCTATTTTATAATTTAGTAGGCTTATTTCAAGTTTGGGAGGTTTTTAAATGTTTAAGTAATTCTTCTGCATTCTCATTTCAATGAAGGGGTAAAAAAGGCATAATTTTAAGCAAGAATTATACTGGCAGTTACTCTAGCATATATGTACTAAAACCTAAAAACTTTTTATTGAAAATAACAATATCTTTCAGTAGATCCTAACTAAACTAGGAAATCCAGGTCATCTAGCACTTTTCAGTGAAGCCAGTATAGGCAAAAGCATGGAAACACTGAGATCAACTTTAGTGAGAATTGTTTTACCCTCCCACTTCAACACAAGAATGGCTTTCTGCTGTCTATTTTCTGTTCTGGAAACAATAAAGAGGAGAAGATTTGCTGGTCTTTTCTGAATGACGACACATTTTCTTGCTTTTATCTTCTGATGAGAAGTGTATAAAGCCATATTTTTAATTGAATTTTTATTATATACTAAATATATGTATTTACAAAATTTAGGCATTGCAATGTTATTTTTTAATAAATTAAGAAAAGGTATTGTTTCAATAATTTTCAGTCGTAACTGAGTTTAGAGTAGCTAATTATTAAATAAAGCCTCAAGAACTTGGATGCATTTTTAATGTAAGACCGTACCATTCTTATTACTATTTATGTTTCTAATAATTTTGTGAGCACGTTTTCTCTTCTGAACAGAATGAAACCTTAAATTTGAAAACAATTGTGGTATCATTACAAGCATTCAGGTTCATTAGGATCATAATAGAAACAGAAACTATCATTATATTAACAACTAAATTGCCTCAGGACCACTAGATAAGATGAACCATTACATTCTTGTCTTTGGTCTTTTCTACTAATTACCTAATTATATATTCATTATTAACAGAATGTTATTAATCTTTTCCTTGAAAAGAAATTTCTCCTCACTTGTTTTCACAGGAGGTATGTAATGAGCTTTTCTATTGCTTTTTAAGTCAAACTACCCATCCAAAGGCAAATATCTCTCAGTGCCTGTTCACTCCTGTTCTCCTCTCTTCAGAAAGGAGAAACAGTTTCCTTTCTGACTCTTTTATCTTGAATTTGTATTTCACAATAATGATTTTTAGCTTTTATATCTCTGATGGAAAGAGAACTGTAATTGAAAGAGATTGATCAGCTGGAAAAAGACTGTTTTTCAAATTTGTGCCTCACATTACCTCTAATTTATTCATTTTACACTCGACAGATTCCCTGGAAAAACTAAAAACCACCTCTTTTCCCCCTGCCAATACCTCAACACCTCCTTTCTTTTTCACTTTCTGTGTTTCCTCTGTGCCTTGAGCATAAATATTTGTAAATAGATCCCTGGCAGGGCTGCACAATCAAAAGACAGCACGACGCTCTGGCAGTAGTCCTTCAGTGCACCAGGACCTACGTGCCACCCTTCCAGCATAATTTTTAACCACCACTTCTACTGTAGGGAATAATTTGTCAAAAATGCCATTAAAAGTAACAGTTGTGATATATTTATTATATAAACTAAGCAGAACAGACAATTTGGTGGTCTTTTTTGCCTGGAACATCATTACCTAATGCTAAACAGAGCCTCTAAAGCAGAATCATTAGTAATTAGAGGATAATTAGTAATCAGGTGGGGCCTTAGTGCTGTGGCCTGTAGGTATGAAGCATGTAGGGCTGACATGGGGTCCTGGGCCTGGGGAGGGCAGAGGGAGCCTTGGAGGACTGGTGGTGCCCTCAGGGACATAGAAGTTTTATCATTTCTGCGAGTTTTACTATAGGAACTATCAGAATAAAAGCAGAAGAAAAACTATTTCCTCCTCCTTATTTCTTGGGTATGATGTCATCTCGTGGAAGTCATTTTGCATAAGTCAGTCTGTAAAATACAAATATGTTTAATAATAATATCTTTTTGATTCTGTGCTGCTTTCAGATACATCATGTGATTCTTGGGATTGTCTTGTGGAGGGAGTTGGAATTCAATGCTTCTTGTTGGTCCCTTCCAACTCAGGATATTCTATAATTACTACAAAGGCCAGGTAGAAGTAGATTAGATACTACTGTGTTTCTGTTTCATCAACAGTACAATCAGTAAATTCTAACCTTCAAAACCTGTTTATTTTTTTTTAGTCTTTGGCTCACAAGTACTTGTTCATTTGTCATTGAAGCAATACATGAAGGAAAGAAATGGTGAAGAGTATTTATACCTCACATACAAGTATTCAGTATTTAATGCTTCTGCACTCCTACACAGTAAAAAGAGATGTCAAGTTGAAGGTAGCTTTCAGAACAGGGAGAGGAAGAGGGGCTTATGGATGTGGTTGGACAGATGACTAAACACAAGGTCTATATGTGCATTTGTCACGTCTGCACTGAAAGTGTCCAAAGAGGTCTCAACCTGTCTGTTCAAAAAATGTTTTTTCCAATAAGAGAGCAAAATGGCATAGCTTCCTTGCATGCCCCACTAGCTGCCTAATGGCTTCAAAATTAGGAAAGAGAGGCTAATGGCATCTACTGAATTTTCAGTATAATCCAGTCCTAAGAGACCAGAATGAGAGCATATTCTGAGATTAGGAAGTTCTCTGAAACATCTGTGGCTTTTGATTAGAAAATGAAGTCCAGTTCTACTCCATTTTCCAAAAATGCTTCTGGGCACTTTTCCTGAGGAAGCAATTGTGTCTGTGGATGGAGAAGCAACCATGAGAAGGGTGATCATAAAGAACTATAATTCCCAAATGCAGAATCTTAAGTTTTCATATTGGCCAGATGCTTCTAAACATACCATTTTCAGTGCGTGCCTGCTGGGACAATTATTTCCCTTCTTACACTGGAGAGCAAAATTAAGGGTGTATTTCATACAATGTTCTCCACTGGTCAACTGTCAAATCAGTATTTAAATATCGTAGCATAAAAGCAACAGCCTAGCATAAATATTATATCTTACTTTCTTCTTCAAGTTACAAAAGCTGCATCCTCTGATAGAAAAAAAAAAAAAAAAGGCGTGTTGGTTCTGTGTGTGACATGCATTTAAATTTAAGGTGTAGAGATAAGCATTTTACTCCGTATTTTAACAAGAAAAGAATGTAAATCTTAATATGATATCCCTGATAACCATATTCTCACAAATTCTCACAAAAGAAATCTTGATAAAATATACCAATGGAGAAAATATCCAAATGAATGAAATGAAATGAATTAAATTAAATTAATTGAAATTAATTGTAATAAGAATCAGTTCTTACATATAGTTACTGGATAGTCATGTACAAAATCTATGATCCCAGTGCCATATGCAATGTTTATCAGCTATCAAAACTAGACACACAGAAAGTTGTTTATTTAAAAGTAAAATATAAAATAAAATAATATTTTCCTGACAAAGTTCACAGTTTTCTAAAGAAAGTAAAGGTATTTTGGAACCGTTCTATAATACTGCCTTTATGGGACTGTTAAATAATTCACAGGCATATTATTACATTTGACCAAGAACTTGTTCTGTATGCTTTTCAAATAGAATTTTCTTGGAACATTTTGTTTTCATCAATGTGTATGACTTTTCTGATACAAAAAAAAAGCACTTCTGAATTCAAACCCAGTACTTATCACATAAGGTTCTTATCAGTTAGTTACTGGCATGGAGGTTCCAGAGTATTATACAGCAAAAGGGTACAAGCCAACCATTTGTTTGGCTCTCAACTCCTGCAATCAATGATGTCTTCATCCCACTGATGGCAGTGCAGACATCTCCAGGGAGTATACATGGATGACTACTGCACCAAGAGCAAGAAAATCTTTCAGACAATATTGAGAACACAAAAAACAAATTCCTGAATTTGTATCTGCAACTAGGACTAAACTTTATTACATACTTTAATGTTGTTGTTTTTTTTTTCATTGACAGTATTTCCCAGAACACAGAACAACAGCTGGGAATAACAGATACAGTTTGCTCCTAGTTCCTCACCTGTTTCCTCAATTCCTTTCCCAAAAAATAACAAAAGATAGGATCTTTATCAAAATATTTCCTCCAAGGTAATGTTGAAAGCACTCCTGATCTTTGCCATTGGGAAAGGGGGGAGAAACAAACTCACAGTACTGCACACTCAGGAATTTCCACTTTGACTTCTCTAAATGGGAAAGTTCTTTAAATATTAAGAACCACAGCTGTTTTCCAAATGAATTTCCTGATGGTCAGATTCTTTCTGTCAAAAAAAATAGCATTTCCTCTGTACTCTCAGGAATACAGAGTACATACATGCTCTGTGCTTGTGAATTGAATTGGTTGTTCCTGGCATGGGAGGAATTCTTTGGCAGGTGGGGGAAATCTAGTCAAACACTTTTGAAGTCAATGGGGCTACTGTAGTGAAATGAAAAACAAAGAGGGATTCATTAATTGTTGCTCTGCCAATTTATCACTTTTAATTTTTTTTATTTGTTTCCTTGTGAACCCAATTACTGCATAACCTTTAAAAGAAAAGCCTCCTCAGAGCACCCAGAATATCACTTGCTCGTACTTGATGGGATTAAAATTTTATCTTTACACAGAATTATCCTGAATTACCCACCCCTCCCTGTAAAATAGAAGGTATATTGTCTCCATTCTCTAAGAATCTATTTTGCTTTCCATCTTGTACTTTTTGTATATAAATTCCAGAATATGGTTCAAAATGGAAGACGATTCATGTAATTTGTGCACATTTGAGACATTCAGTCTTACATGTAAAAATGCAAGAGAATCAAACATGTTTGTATGACACTCAAATTATACAATATATAGCAGTGAAATAGTGAAATTAAGGGTAAGAATATGTTAGAAAAAGACAAAATAAAGAAAAAATGAAACCATATTCAGTCAAAAGAAGTAGTAGGGCACAGGAAGTATTCTGATAGAAGTTAAGTGGTTAGGAGAGCGTCTCTTTACATAGTGATACAGGAAATATATTTAATAATTATAGTCTGTTCTGCTTTTCTTAAGAAAGCCCCATTAAGGACAGAACTTTTCCTGGAAGGTAAGGCTGAGCCCAGAGAGTTCCTGCTACCAGAACTGTAAAATTGGAAACTACAAATATAGCAGCCTATTATATTTAGGAAATTTGTAGCAAAGAGAAGATTCAGCCTTTTCACATGACATACGCATTGGGATGGATTTTATGACCTCCACAGGAACAAGGATTGTTTGGAAAACCCACTTAATTTCATAACCTGCCTCTCTCTTAACAAAGAAAGGAGGTGTAAAAAAACAGAGTACTTTTAATTTCCTTTGTCTTTTCTAATTTTAGACACAAACTGATATAATTCTTACAGTATTTTTCATTTTCAGCACTAAAGTAATCTCAATTTTAAGATTAAGATAAGGAGACATTTATTGCAACCGTTCACATTTTCCAACTTTTATCATCAGAAACAATAATGTTGCTTCTCACACTCCTGTATCTGCCTACCCAGGTAGGCCTATAGCATTGCTCTCCTTATGGGACATCATGTCTGACTGTGTTCCAAACTACCAACAGTATGTTTTGGCATCCTATTAAAAGCTTTAATGTCATCTCACTGTAAAATTTGAACAATAAAACCAGAACAGACTGCTTAAAAAACCTCTTCAGCAACAATAGCAGCTGTAATGCATTTTACTCGGTATTGTTTAAATCCTTTCTGCCAAAATTGAAAGATTTTGCACCAGCTGAAGTAAACCAGGATTGTCAAACATTGAATAATACATATCTATTAACACTTTTTTTCTGTCTTATCCCAGAGGGTGGTTGGTCACTGGAACAGACTGCCCAGGAGAGTGGTCCCAGCACCAAGCTTGATACAGTTCAAGAAGCTTTGGGACAATACTCTCAGGCACATGGTGTGACTCTTGGGGACGGTTCTGTGCAAGGCCAGGAGTTGGACTCGATCATTCTTGTAGGTCCCTTCCAACTCAGCAGATTCTGTGATTCTGTGATCTTTCATATGTACAGTAAAATACTGTTATCTTTCTTCCCTCTATGGTATGGAAATGTAGGTACCACTATAAATTAATCCTGTCAGGAGGGAGAGATAAGCAAATACCTTGAAATTCACAAGTCCATAAATGTGTGGTTGGTCAAATCCTTATGTAAAAAAAAACAAACCAAACCAAACCAATCAAACAGAAAATATCCAAACAATATTGGTCTGGTCAGTGTATTTTTTTTTTTAATCTTCTAACTTCTGTGGTTTTTACTGAGCAAAAAACTCCAAAGGGCATTATTCACTTTAAAAGAATCTTAGTGTAGCTGTGTCATAAGGGAGCCCTTTTACTTTTAACATGAAGGATCCTCTTCTGGTCTTATTTTGACATTGACATGTCTGAATCTGTGACAACTGCCTACTAGTAAATCAACATTTGTGTCATAAACTGATATTCTGACTATGTAGGAAACAATTGTTATGCACAAGTTTCACTAGATGCACCTATGAGAATGTGAGCTAGCAGGAAGAGCTGTGGGTGTAGCAGGAAAAGATAAAACAGTTGATGTGAAGCTTCTCTTATCTTATGATGTGCCATTTCCTGAGTTGCTTCTCCTGCTGTGCAATACACAGGGTCTCCTTATCTTCCTTGGGCCCAAGGTGTGTTCTTCTGGTGTTCTGGAGCTCTGTTCTTCACAACTGGTCAAGAAAAAAATTGATTAACACATTTTTTTACAAAAGGTGGTAACTCCTAGTTGATATTTGCAGTTAAGACAGAATTCAGTTCAATAAGTCACAGCACTGCCCAGAGCTTTCTTTAGGAGGCAGATATCTTCTTTTAAATCAATGTTATTTTTCTCCTTTGATTTTCAGCATCGTGATCTCATCAGACACACACACACACTCACACACACGCACACACACCCACACCCACACCCACACCCACACCCACACCAAGAAGACAGTAATTTTCGATGACCACAAAGAAAATATTAATAGAAAACTACATGAATTATTATATTAATATTCGACCTTATGTTTCACTTGCAAGGTCTGTTATTTTGTTCAAAATAGAGGAAATGGACAGAGGAGAAAAAAATTACATATGTAAGTTTTCTCTTCATAGGTAAAAATTGATGAAAACCTTTAATAGCTTTGAGAAAAGAAAAAAGAAGTATTTCCTATTATATCTGTAAATTGTATCTGACTTAAGAACAAGTTTTGTGTTTGCTAAAATATTTCTAGGGCTTCAAATTGCTTTCTTTTGTTATTGTTTATTTATTTGTTTTGCTTTTAGTCTGCTACTTTTCTTTTTTCTCCTTATATTTTGTGTTTAAGCTGTCAAATTCAGAACACAGCTTTCAACTCTGACATATTTGATAATCACAAAAGAAAGCTTTAAGGCATGATGATAGAAAGGTGCTGAAAGACCTCAGATTTGCTCAACTGACTTCAGTTTGTGATCTAAGAAGGTCTATAAGATATAACTGCTCATTCTCAACATTTTCTGATCTAGCACATCTCACAGGAACTGAAGTAGTAATCCCTAATGATTTAAACTTAAAATAATAATAAAAAAGCAAAAACAATACAAAGAGAGAGAAAGAATACAAAGCTTCAGAAGACTTAAGTTTCATTAGGTTAAGGACTCTGCTAGGCTGATTTCAAAAAGGTCTTTATTGTTTCCTAAATACTATGATACGCAAATATAAAAACTGGCCAGAAATTAAGGCTTAAATCCTAGTTGTGTTGAAAGTTGAAGAAATACTTCTACTGACTAACACAAGGAGAAACCTTACAGTTTTCTTAATGTTTTCTTACAACAGAATGTCCTTCCATAAAGTGAAAACTTCTTTGTAAGTGAACTGAGGAAATCTGTTTTCAGTATCAACCTGATGATGGAAAATAAAATATCCTGTGCCTCAGAGTAAGAAGGTGTTTCAGTTCAGGTTTTGTACAGGTCTAAGACATGAGAATAATAACTGCATTTTCCTTTGTGTCACTTGAAAAATAGAAATCTGTTCAACAAGCATGCTGCACAGTTGTACTTCTCATATGAACTGAGATAAGGAGGAAACTGCAATTGTAGGAGATATGCATTTGAATTTAAGTCATTGTGGGACTGAATGACTGAAACATAACAATGACCTAATAAATTTTCTATATTCTCTTGCCTACTGAATTCAAGTCTTAAAATTAAAGCATCTTTTGTGAGACAAACTGAAAAAGACCTTTCAATGACTGAGATTGGATTCTCTGGGGATTTAAGAATCGTGTCAAGTTGAATCTAATTTTTCAGTAAAAGCTTTGCAATTATTTCATTGTTCTTGTTCTTCAATGGTGCTAGAATTTTGTTAATTAAGGATTTAGCTCTGCTAACTGGCCCTGGATGAGTACCACTTCAAACTAAATACTCTGAAAAGAGGATGAATTTTGCACAATGATTTATGTGATTTCTATTGATGCACTAAGATGGCAAGGACTGAGGTATTCAGGTGACTGCTATTCTTCCACACAGCAGAAGTAAGGAAAGATCTATTCAAATTGAGTATTTTCAAAAAGACCACTTAGCAGCCTTGTTTTAGAGCATAAGCGGCCAAATAGAAAAAGTCTGGAGGAAGTTCTCACTGAAGTCACTCAAATGCCCACTGCCTTCTATCCACTCTCTTTCCATTCATGGGTTTTCTTCAAAGTCCATAGTCCTGGACAGGGATTTCAGTGCCACCCAAAAATCTCAGCCTTTGCCACCAGCCCAGAAGCAGTGAGCAGAAGCTGAGTTCATTGCAGTCAGATTTGGAGACTGTGAAATAATTTCCTGTACAAAATCTCTCCATCTCCTTCTCACTGGAAAACTTATTTTTTTTCTTTTCTTTCTCTCTCTGTTTTTCTCTCTTCCTACCTCTTTCCTCCTCTGCAGCCTCCGAGCTTCTTTACTCATACACTTTAGCACATACACAGTACTATTGCAATGTGTTTGATAGGACAGAGTTTTAGCCAGTTGAGAATTTTCTGCCTTCAAGATGGTCTCTAAAATACACAGAGCAAGCATACAGTGATCCTATATTGCTGCTAATGACTAGCAGTCTCCTTGTTTGAGTAATGCCAGTGACAGATTTTTCACAAGAAAATTATTTAAATTCACTTTAAGTTGACTTGACAAATTGCTTTTATTTCATGTGCTGGGATTTGTGTGGGGGTTAGGGGGCCATGAGGTTTGTGTTTTGTTTCTTTGCTTGTTTTTTTGCTTGCTTTCTTCAGAGATCTGACTTAGACCAAGTCAGCTTTCATGAATATCCCTTGCAGCAAATAGCATAGGTAATACACAGGAGTGGAAAGGAAGGAGAGGGAGAAGAGGGGAGGGATTAAAAAATACCTTTTTCTTCACTGAGGCATTATATCTATTTTCTCTTTGCATTTACTGATTGTTACCAAACTTCTAATGCTACATCTTTGTTCCTTACCTATAGAATATTCAATGTGTAATATTAAGATTTTATTCCATAAAATTTTGGAGCAGTCACTTTAATCCTTAGTAAGAACAATGCAACAAGGCATCCCCTAAGGAAATCAGAGGAAAATTTCATACCCAACTTCCTTATCCCATTCTGCAGTAATATGCATACAACAGAAAGGCTACTTTATGTAGATTGTTCCATGTATTTCAGGGTATTATCTTTTGGGTTTTGTGTTTCTATCCATAATTTCAATGTAAAATCAAGAAAGATGACATGGATTTACAATAGTTCTAAGGGTTTTTTGTTGTTGAGGTTTTGGGGTTTTTTTAGAGATATAAAAAATTCTATTTGGGTCTAGTCTGCTTGGTGTGCTCCCCCCAGAATGAATCATTAATGAAACATAGTGTATTCAAGGAGAATTCCCACTGAAAACAACAGCTTTAAGATTGACTGTTTCACATTACATCTCTGTAGTGTGGCAGTATTTCACCAGAGACATAAATATACACAATAAGTTAAAAATAGAGGAAACTTTTATTTGTAAGTGTTACTTATACATGATTTTTTAAATCCAATTGATTAATTACATTTTTCAGTACAGAAAATGTTTTGAACTCAAATAAGAAATATTTCTTTCTGAAAATTTGATAAAACTGTAAGAAATCAGATTTTTTTAAATTATTATTTGGAAATACCTTGTGGCTAGTCCTCACTTCTAAATAAACTATCTAACCCATGGACCAGAGACCTCAAGTCCAAACTTATCTAAATCTTCCAAATGACAAGACTTAAAAGTTATAACTCATCTATTTTCAGAAAACATTTCTTATCCACATTTCAGAAGAAATAAGGATTTTATGTGAAGATTTAAGGAATTTTGCATTTCCTAAGGTTTCTCTCCTTATTTATAATGACCATATCACCTAGTGAAAGTGATATGGTCATTATATAATTACAATAAATTTTCCACCTTTATGGACACAGTTCTCTGTGTCCTTCACATAATAAATAACAAGCAAATAGTTCTTGTATAAAAGCATATCTTTAATTGAGATTTAAGCAGTTTCAAGAAAAAAAAAAAAGAAAGCTATTGTTTTCATCCATGTTTCAATAAACAGGGTTAATGAGTGCAGGTAGTTGACATTAGATTCAATTAAAATTAACTAGGTATTAACTAGGTTAACACCCAGTTATTAAAGTTGAACCTCTAGGGATAGATTATGAGCTATGCATCATAGAAACCTATTTTTGGGTCAGCTTCAGAAGAAGTAGATGGCATAAAAAGCAAAGATTGCGCGAGCAAAAATAACTATTTATGAGTTTCTCAGAAATTTATGTTAAGAAAAATGGTATAAATTTTATAGCATCAAGATGAACCCAGATACTCAGAGAACAACTTAGGCTTCCTCTGCTCAGGAAGGTTTTATGACTCCATGCATCATTGCCCTTTGTTGATACGAGAAGTTGCGTGTAATGCCATCACCTTCACACACAACACAGCTCAGGGAATATTAGCACTGGTGGGAAGGGAGTACAAAAATATGTGTGGCATGTGAAACAGTCATTGTTGCAGGCACATGAAAAGCATCCATGTTGCTCTTAGACAGGAAAGATTTAGTCATTATTGTACAGTAAGCAGTAGAGTAATCAAATTCTTCCACATTTTTATATGAAGAGGAGTAAGTGTTCTGTGAATATTGAATACTAATATAGTAATAATTTACTGAATATTAAGATTGAATGGTGTGTTTAGTCGCTTGAAAATGATCATTCTTCAATTATACTGTTGTAGCCATGGCACAGCACATTAGTAAAGACAGAAAATTATTTTTTTTATTACATTTTTCCTAGGTGAAAAACCAAACAACAATAAACAAAGCTGCAACAACATTATCAACTAGTAATTAAACGATGACAGTATCCCAAGGGTACACAATTCTTCAGGATACAGAATTTCTGCCAAGAATGTCTTGAGAGTCTTACGTAGCTTGATAGGTGTTGTTTGCCCAGCTGATGTGATTTTTTCCTCACTGAATTTGTTTTGTTAATTTAATGTGTGAGAAAAATATTTGCTGAGCAATTAACTGCAGATGATTGTGGTTGAATGGATCTTTCCTATAGAAACAGATGCTCAGCCCTTTAGATCTATAAAAAGTACATCAGTGCTTGGTAAACAGAAGGAACCTGTGGGAAAAACATTGTTAAAGTCATTTAATTGGTGAACAAAATTGACACACATTCTATAGTTTTGCATTTGCTTAATTGAAGTAGCAAAGACAAAAATAACAGTAACTACATGTGCAGATATGATATTTGTCAAAGCCATACTAGTACAGCTGTAAAAGCAAAAGTCTTTTTTAAGAAAAATACATGCCCTTGTTCTCAAAGAGTCCCATATTTATCTTACATATGAAATATTTTATAAAACTAATTATGTCACTGTATATTCTGATGAATGAAAAAGAAAGAAACCACTGAAAATTATGGGCTAAAAAACATTGCATTTAACAGCCAAGGCATTTTTTGATGACATAGCAAATAAATATATATATTCACTGTATTACCTAGACTGCAAAGCACTGGAAAGGAAAGTTTGACCTCTTGCTCCTATACACTTAGCCACTTGTCAATTGAAGGATTTGGTACTTTTGGTAATAGTAAAATACAAAAGCATCATTTAAAGGTTGTGATGTCTTTAACTAACATAAGTAACTAAGGAACTAAATAAACAAAAAATTAGCTAGTTAGTAAGTGACTAGGGAAATCCTGAAGGGGAGCTTTTTCTAGTACTGTGTTTCCAAAAAGCACAGTTATAAGAATACTAATGTGACTTAATCAAAGGGAAAATGTATAAATTAAACTGAGAAAATGTCAAGCGGATAAATTATAATTAATTCTACCTCTAATATACATGTTCAGTCTACAACAAGGTGTTCTAGGCTTAGGACTTAGGTAGGACTTATAGTTCAGTGTCTAAATTCTCCACACGTCATTTTGTGTTTTATATTCATTCGAGTAGTTGTGTTCAGTGTAGATGAACTAGGAGGAACTCTACAGCCAATTCAAGCAAAGTAAAGCTAGAACAAATGCAGCATTGAATCTTCATAAATATTTTACTGCAACAATATGAAACATTTAAAACGTAAATCTAAACCTAAATATATACATCTAAATCCAAATCCATATACATATATAAAAAAATAGATAAACATAACAAAAAGTGTCAGAATGAAAATGTTTTGGAATATCTCGTTTGTGAAACTTTTCCAAATGTCCCTATCATTTTTTTACAGGCCAGCCACCATCACCATCACCTCGAGTGTCTCTAGATCGTCCTTACCAAGAAAGGAAGTTCAAATGTCATAGTTGTAAGGACTTGAAGATCACAGTTGCCCATCTCAAACACTGTTTAAGTAACAGAAGGACTTTGTCCTGAGATAAGCACAGAATGGAGAGATAGGATGGCATTGGCTCCAGGCTTGGCAAGGTCTGCTAGCACATCCTGGATAATGCATTCTACAAAAACTTCATACTGTGGCAAACTGTAAAGAAGCAACTACTGGTACACATATCACTGGTCAAACAAAGATTACCCCAAGTTATGGGGCAGATGGCACCTGTGACCACTGAAGGGCCCCTGTCCCTGAATATGCCATGGATACCTGGAACTTGGGCTGTAAGTTAAGCCACGTTGACAGGAACTTGAGATAAGATAAAGGTGGTACTATTGTCTGATCTCTGATCTAGTGGGAGGTTTACAAAACTGGGGGAGAAAAATGTGTCACTGATAAGGGCAGAATTTATGGGCTATAAGGAAGGCCGACTCAGCTGCTGTACTGAAGTCAGCTTGGAGCAGAGAAAAGGTAATTCCAGCAGGGGGAGATCACGGCCACTGGCTACAACCCACTGAGGGGAATAGTTGGCATTAGAAGAAAGGGAATCATTTAACCAATAGAATAAGAGAACGGTGTATCCAATGCATTAATTCCTTTGTTTGCAAAAATATATAAATAGTGAAAAGCTTGAACAGCCTTGGGATCCCCACCAGGGTAAAGAAGGACCAACAGGACACCACTGGATCCACAGGTGGTGACTGTCACAGGCTTGTCCTGCCTCTCTCTGTCTCAGTCTCTCGTGCTCTCTCCATCCTCTTTTGTCTATTTCTTTCTATCTATTTATCTCACACTTGTTTGCACCTTAATTTGGGCAGAGGCATCTCTCAATATGTGTGTCTTAACAATAGGATAATGTAGCTAGAAAACAGATATGAGAGTACATATTCTATAATTCTCGAAAATTTTGCTAGAAGTTTTTGGAGTTCTGTCACTTGTAAGTTCTGCAGGGAAAGTTAAAATGCCAAACTATGTTAAAATACCAAATCCTTTCAATATGCAATTTCATAGCACAGGAAAGGAAGTTTATTAGCAGGTCTGGATCTGAACATCAGAGGTGACATAATTCATAAGGCAATTTAGAGATGCCAGTTTTCCTCCTTTAATAGAAAACTTTTGGTAATCATGCAGCAAGACTTAGTTTCCAGTTCTAAGTGCTTATAATCCTGTGTTCTTTCGCAGTGAGGCTAGGCTGCTTGCCTGCTCTGGAATGGTAGACAACATGCATGCCTCAGTGTGCATGTCCAGAGCTTCCTGGTGAGCAGTTCCAAAAGAGCATTTCCTTTCCTGGCTTTAACATACCGTGATCTCAGTCCTGAGTAGAGGTTAGCTGCAGGACCAAGGCTGGTCTTCAGCTACATAGAAAGTGCTAAGGAGAAAGACTGTGAGAGGTTGCAAAACAGTGGCATCCTCCCTGAAAACCAAATATTGAGGCAAGAGACCTACCAGGCCTAGAGGTGGGTAACAATAACCTTGCCAGGGTTTTTTTGTTCCTGGGAGTGCACATTCAGTTTTGTTGGTCTTTTTGAAACAAATCGGGATTACAACACTACAGAACCAAGCACAGGGTAAGGTCCAGGAGTGTGCCAGAAAGCTGTTTATTCCTTGGTCAGACCTCTGTGAAGACACAAAAACACACACACTGCTTCATCCCAACATTAAACCAAAGCAGTAACATCTCTTTGTGCTTTCTCCACAATCAGAATCTGCCCCTGAAGTGACTTGCAGTGCAAACAGAAACCTCACAGGAAAACTACATGCAGGAGAGGTGCAAGGATGTGCAGATCTTAGAGGGCACCTATGCCTGAAACTGTTCTTACTAAAAAGGAGAAACGGGAGATTAATTTGCTATGGTATTTGCCACAAAATATTACAGTTCATAACTGATAACTGAATGTCTTCACTGATAAAAGAGCTATTATATAAAGTAGAGCAGATATTATATTGATCTTAGGAAACATAACGTGATTCCTCTTGTAATAGTATTCTGTCACATGTCACAGTGCAAGCTTTTGTGATATTACCCATTATGATAAAGTATCTACAAAACCAATGTTCCATCTTAGGAAAAAAGAAATTCTTCTCCATGACTTTCTAAAAGAGCCTGCCCTGCCAACCGTAAAAACAATTAGCCTAGATAAATGATCAAAGCCAGACTGCCTCATTTAGGGCCCCATGAATGTCGTGGTTTCTTTGGTTAGCATTGTGTTACTTTTGCGGGTTTCACAGAGGTCTATTTGCTTTCTGTTTACATTTGTCGCCATTGGGAACTATGTACCTCTCATATCTCAACTGCTACTAGTAATAAAACAACATAGCTGGGGGCAGGCTGTCAGCTGAATAAGGTAGTAACACTGCTAGAAAACTTCAGGGTATTTCTGGTGATGAACATGAAGACAAGAAATATTAACATAAAATTAGCAAAAAACCCAGACAATTATTTATAAATAATGACAATAACATTACACCGAGGAAGGTAATGGGCAGAGGGTAAAGGGGTGAACTGAAATTATGGGTAGTGCAGATTTCTTCAAACTGAACTGTTCCAGAAATTTTTTACCACCTGCTGAGTAACTCTGACAAGTCACCCTCAGTAAAACTCCTTGCACTGAAAAGGAGAAGCTTGTCTTACGACATGCCAGATTTTGACCAATTCACCTAGCTTTTCTTGCTCAAAGTTGAATCACAGATCTCTAATGAAAAATAAGACTGCACATACCTAACAATATTTGCAAAATTTGTTAACGCTTTTCCAGTGTTATCACTGCAGAGAAAGAGAAAACATAAAGACACTTTAAAACATTAAGTTTACCCTTACTACAGTGCATAGGCATATGACACAGACAGACAAAAATGAACTTGCTCCTTGTTTCTTCTTCTCATTTCCTAACATTTTCTTCCTTTTCTGTTCCCTCTCTACCTCTGCTTCTCTCCCCTATTCTTCTCAAAAAAAAAAAAAAAAAGAAAAAAAAAAAAGATCCCTACCTCCCATCAAATGATACTAGGGGTCATATTATTGGACTAGAAATCAATAGTCTCATCTTGAGACCAACTATAGCAGTTATCATTCTGCTGATAAAGATTTTTGGGCATATACTTAAAGAAAACAATTATGAACAGTACCTACAAATTGATTTTAGAAAACACACAGAAAGATAGTTTGGTGAATTACTTCCAATATATCCTCTTTTCATTACAAGATCCTTTCAGACTCAACTAACAACAGAACTTAAATGAGTTTTGTTGCATGTCAGCAAGCATGCACTAATGCTGACAGATGCTGATCTGACCTCTACTTATTAGGATCTGAGAGCTGGGTTAGATACCATCTGCCATCCTTTAGGGATGTCACCTGAGAGTGACGTTACTGATGCATCACAATGGCAAATTTCTTCTCTTTATACACTACTTAGAGTTCAGCAAATGGAGATGGAACTTGAATTAAAAAAATATTCAGCTACTACACCTGCTGGAGAAAACTTGGTTCCTAACCTGACAGGCTATAAAAAGTAAAAGCTCCTGAAATATTTCTCATGTCAGAAGAATATTTAGTTCAAGTTTCAAACACAAAAATGAAACTGTTTCATTTATCATAACAGTGATAAAGTACTATGGACTCATGACTATCAACTGAAGACTTTTAGGACTTTCTTGTAATTCCTGTAAGTAACTTCCTAAAAGTACCAACTTCTTCCCTTACCTTCAGTTCTCTGTCTTATATCATGAACATCTATGCTTTTACTGTTTCCTCTTTACTACTCTAAGTAAAGGGGCATTTCTTAAATACAGTCCTTGCAGCTCTCAGCAATGTTTTTTGCGAGTTCAAACATTACAATTTAACTGTAATGTTAACAGATCTAAACTTCCCATTCTTATAATTGCTAATTTAAGTCTCCTCCAACTCCACAAAAAACAAGCAAGCAAACAAACAAAACAAAACCCAATACAAAACAACAACAACAAAAAAACAAAGAAACAAACCCACAGAAAAACAATGAAACAAAAAACCCTGAGAAATCTCCAGTTTTACATACCTAAAGGATTTAATGACAGTTTGGGGTTAATTGCCTCTTAGAGCACAGGCTTTTTGAAAAAAGCCAGACTTAGGTCGTTTCTACCTGACCACCTTTGGTCATACAACTTTGTTCAAATGCAGGCTACTCATGGTCTTCAGATATCATCATAACACTAAAAAGTCAACACATCAAGAAAACAAAAACGTTTCTCTCTGATATTCTATAAGTAAATGGCAGGATGCAGTTGCTGGTCTGAAACCACCAGAAATCTACAGAATGAAAATAGAAAACAAA
>JAWWMO010000001.1:97202089-97235697 GCA_035047845.1 Dendrocincla fuliginosa
ACTGACTATATATTTTATAGAATTCCAAATATTTATATATCAAAATATATGGCATCTCTTAAAATTATGCTTTTAAACACTTTTTCTTAATCACCTCCACAATATTTGCTGAGTCTTTATGCCATATTTAAAAACGCCCAAATCAAGCTCATGATATTTTTTATCATTGTCTTCAATCTTTAGGGATATATGGGAACAGAATTTTCTTTCTGTTTGATTGTAAAATTATTTCCAACAACTTATAACTTTTCCCCATTTTCTAATTATGAATGCAATTTCCACAACCTTACTGGGCATATGACTTCAGTGACCGAGATACATACTATTTCACATGAGCCATATTTTCTTCATGTGGACTTTCTAGACAAATCAGGCTAGTAAGTTCCAAATGCCACAAAGCATCTCTCTCATTCTAGACTTCACATTGTGTTTAACATTTGTCCAATGCAATTCTTTAGAGTCCTCAAAAAAACAGAGTGATGAAGGAAATTCCATTGACTATTGCACCATAAGCACATTTGATTTAGCTTTTAAAACAAAGGAAGAAAATGTTGTCTAAGACTTAGCAAGATAACTATCGTTTACACTGCTTCTCCAATATAACAAAGATATTTTCCAACATACTACTTCTACTAAACTGAGAATTTTGTTTACTTTCCATTGCATAAGTAGTTTACAAAAGGTTAAAAAAATTATGTTTATAATAAAAAGAAGACAATAGATCTCTCTAGAGAAGCTTAACCTTTAAGCCTCAAAAAACCAGCATAAGAAAATATAATCAAAACAGAGACAACAGTGCTTTTCAGTCAATTCTCACTAGTCCTTCAAATGAAATCTTTTCAAATGAAAGCAGGTGTTTTTTTATTATTTCAAATACTTAGTTTTTCTTCTCTTTGTTCCAGATTTCAAATGCAAAGACTGTATAAGATCGGATAAGATCTGGTGGGGTTGGTTCCTTCTTCTTGGATATGCCATCTTTGTCACCACAGTTATCATAACTTTTGGTGTAAGTATTAATTTCAGAAACAAATAATATAAACCTAAAGATGGGTAACATCCTCTGATGGAATGAAACAATAAGCAGATTAGCCTGAATATACACGCTCTATTTTCTGTTAACTAAAATGTTAGAGGTATAGCCCGCACCCTATGAATGTTTGGAGCATGTAGCCTTAAAGGAAAAAAAAAGGAAAAAAAGAGGAAGCTATGATATTCAGAGAAATTATATAGTTTTTTTTCTGAGCTTGCTGAAAACTGGGAAGCAATTTTCAGTGTTGCTGGCTGCTCTTTTTACTTTTACCTGGAAATAAAAGAGAAATCAAATGCCTAAATGAAGAGCAGTTTGAAACACATCCTGCTCCCTTCACATTTCTGGGCTTCACTTCCTAATTTCATGAGCTCCCCTGGGCACACATCAATGTCTGCTCATCTTTTCTCTTACTCGTGTTCTGACCAACCAATCAGTCATGCCAGGGTTTTGTGCCTACTCCCACCCACCAGCTGGTATGGGCCACTGCTGGACATTTATTTGACTAGAAGTGCAGCACCCTGGCAATTTGAAAACTTGAAAATATTTTTACAACAGAAAAAGAAAAAAATTATTTATATACAAAACTGCCCAAACCCAGGGATAGTCCTTAAACATCTCATCGAATTCCAAAAATCCTGCCCTCTTTTCTAGTTGTGGCTCTGTTCCCCACTTCAGGAAAAACTTCATAATCATTTTAATCAAATACTTCTGATGGAATCAAAGCCTAAAAAGCCAGTAATTAATTAATAGCTCTACTTTATTTCTACTTGGTAATATTTTTCACGTAACTAAAACCATTTGGAAGGAAATAAACTTGTGCTGAAGCAGTCTGAGCTATGCCCATAACTTGAGGCAAATGAGCATCACAAATCTTTGAATCCATGGATGGCACTACATTCCTGCCTAGCCCTCAATGTTATAACGTGCTCTGCTTGCATTTACAAGGTCTGTACTTGCAAGTATAGTTCTCAGATAATAATTTATGTGAGACCTCAGAAACAGGAAAAAGGTACCGAACTTAACAGGATTAGGGGAAGAAAACAGCTCCTGAGGAATCAACATGGTTTTAAACCAGTAGCTCTTCTATGTTTAGAAAGATGGATCTTTCAGGGAGTCAAATCCTGACTGAGAAGCAGGATTTCCTTTACCGTGTTCTGTCTTTCTCAGCTTGTGCTGCTTACAGGTACTGTCTAAAGGGCCTACTTCAGTGGTCCTGAACATGGCATTGTGGCAACAGCTCCCTCTCTGCTAATACTGATGCACAGCCAAGAACTTCACTATCAGATAAGACTCAGGACCAGTGACATAAGTTACAAGACTTACAAGGGATTTACGGTACCTGATTGCCCTTCTAGGTCAAGTAAGGTTTGGGGTTTGTTTTCCTTAACAACCAGTTGCTAAGTACTGTTACCTCAAAGCCACAACAAAACAGAAATATTCATAGAGCTCAGGTAGTAGGAGACATGATATGAGTCTTTAGGGGGATAGTAAACTCATGACAGAGAGAGATATGTGGTAAACAGTCAAACTTGCTAAAATACAATAGCAGTGGAAGCCTGCTAGAAGCCGTATTGCATCTGAATATACAAAGTGAGACAATCTAGTGTCTCCTAAAATGAATCAGTGAGCACAATTAGTAAGCAGTAGCAGTGAACTTGGATGCAGTTTAACTTTCTTCATAGCAGTCCATATGGTGATCTGTTTTGGATTTGTGTTTAAAACAGTGATTTGGCTGAACAGTGCTTGAGTGGCATCAAGGCTTTCTCTGTTTCTCACTCTGCTGCTCCAGAGAGGAGGCTGGGGGATGGGCAAGAGGCTGGAAGAGGACACAGATGAGACAACAGACTCCAACTGACTCAAGGGATATCCCATACCATATAATGTCATGCTCAGCAATAAAAGCTGGGGTTGGGGAAGAAAAACAAATCGTTTCTTTTGCTTCTGAGTTGCCCATTGCTCAGAGACTGGGCATTTCTTTGATGGATGGAGGTGGTGACTGATTTCCCCTGCACCACTTGTGGGTTTTTTTTGTTTTTTGGTGGGTTTTTTTTTCCTTGGTTTTTTTTGGGGTTTTTTTTTGGTTTGTTGGTTTTTTTAAGCTTTTTCCTTCATCTGTTAAATTGTCCTTATATTGAAAAATGAGGTTTTTTTGGTTCTGTTCCTAATATTCTCCCCCAGTCCCAATCTGGGGATGGAGAAGTGAGCAGGCAAGCAAGCAGCTCTGCAGATGCTTGGTTGCTGGCCAGGCTCAACCTACCACGTAGGCCAACACTGAAATTTATAAAGTTAGGAAGTTCATAACTTTTAAAGGTCATTTCTTTACTAAATGACAAATTTGTCCTGTCATGAAAATGTACATTGTGTCAAAATCAGAGTATAAACTAATAAAAGTGGGACTGGATGACGCAAAGGTCCTTGGGCCCTTACAGTCCACTGCTTAAATCGTGTGCCATGGCCAACTAAAGCCTTCAGGGACCTTCTGTACAGACCTCAGGAAGAAGTCTGACTTGCCTTTTGTGAGTCTAAAATCCATTCAACTGTTCCCTTGCTTCTTACTTCTGCCAAACTTTCTCAGGGCTTCCCAGTCCAGACTAGGGCACAGCAAGGCACTATTCTGATGACATCTGTGCCTGACAACTGTGTCATTACAGTGGCACTTGGGGATCCTCCTTAAAAGAAGACATCTGTCTCCTAAGAAACCTGTCTATACTACCTAAGAGTCAAGAATGAAAGAAAATGTCTCTCCCAGAACTCCTATGCCATATTATTTTTCAAAAGTAACAGCACACAAACATCTTCAAGGGCAGTATTGGGAATTGGAGAAGCATTACCTGAAGTCACTAATACACAGTCAGACATACTTTCCGCTTATTTTTTGAGCACAATATGAATTGCTCTTACTCTGCTGCCTGTAAAGGTTTAGAATTCATCATATAAGACATTAATTCACTTAAATTTATTAATCAAATACTGTTACATATTTGTTCTTAGTAATTTTAAACCAAAGTATAGCATAATAATTCTGCTGAATCATAATAGCTCCCATCTGGCCATATTGTTTACTAAGTTAGAGCCAAATAATCTATAAAACAAAAACTACATAGGTATTATTAACTTTGCTTACATATTACTAACATTTTTACTACTAACAATAATAGTAATTAATATTCTGGCAATTTATGAAGGTGTAGTTAAAATTAGTATTTTCTCATTTCATTTTGACTGCAATATACATAACTTTTAAACCAATTCAGAATAAACAATGGACTGCTATCCCAGTAAAGATAGCCATTTGTTTTCTAAACAGATGAAGTATCTGATAAAAAAACATTTTTACTGCCTAACAATATGTGTTGTGGATTATTGCAACAGGTTCAACAATGCCACACAAAGTGCAAGAATGAGTCAAGAAATACAGATAGCAGTGCTACCCTGCAAAGTGAATGGATTTATGAACAGCCATCAAGAGCAGTTAATAATGGGTTTAATCAAGTATATGAAGATATGTCACTAATAAGAACTAAGTGTCACTAAGTGACACTGGAAGGAAAATGATATGAAAAAGAAGGTGTGTGCACTTGTAACCCAGATATAAGCACGTGTGATGTGTGCCACTTCTGTCAAGGTAGAAAAGAAACATACACACAAATCTCTTCATTAACCTGGAATGGTTTTAGTTCATCTTTCAAGTTAAAGAAGTTTCCATTCCATGCAGCTACAATGAAAATGAGCTTGTGAATATAACTACCATCAAAATACTGTAAAAGCTAAAGGTATTCAAATACCTTGTCAATGCCAGCATATCTGACCACGTACACTGGGGTTTTTTCTACTTCAAACACAAGGACACAGTTACAATTTTGTTTTTACTCAGATTAAGGCAGCTTCTTTGCTTTAAAAATGCAATTGTGTAAAACAGTATCTGCCCATTGTGCTGACAGATTGCCAGAGAGGAATTTCCCTCACATGCTCCCAATACACTGTCAGACCTTATTTCTAATTCCTTTCATATTCCCCCATTTACAAATTCCTACAACTCCTTCTACTCTTAGCTATTTAGCCAGCTATGCCATCTTGTAATGCACATTCTAACAGAATGAAAATAGCTAATGTGGTTTTAAAAGTCATAACTTACATGTTTTTTTTAAGAAATTACTGAAATAATCTTGACAGGTAAATAGTTTACTGCTGTAGGGCTTAAGCTTATTGCTTATGTGCCATATCTAAGACTGCAATAAGAAATTACTTGGAACAAAAATGTGTCTTCTAAACTTGTTTTAAAGTGTTTAGAATAATTGTGGAATCTAAGTAAATAACAATACAACTAAGCTGCATAGAAAGAGATTATCATAATTTGCATAGTAATGAAGTACTTTAGTAAATGCAACCTTGGTGTAGTTATGTATGTGTGACTTGAAAAAATTAATACTTTGACAAAGAATCTAAATTATTGCATTTTTCCCTAGTCAAATATCTCAAGCTGAATACTATGTTTCAAATTTGCTTATCACCGTAGATATATTTTGTGAAAGGAAACAGTTTGTAGAATATAATGACAGAGGTTCCAGCCTTATACATAAAGTTTGGAATAAGAACTGGGTTCACACTGCTCACTGGATTCAGCTTCAACTTCACTAGTCATTTTTTTCTGAAATATTTTTCTCTCTGTATCAGTAAAGATGTCAAATAATTTCTAAAAATTTGGTCTGAGCATTTGATTGCTTTTGGTGAAAATGCTGGCTACTACACTTAAGAGTGAAACGACTTTTAGAGGGACAGATAGGCTGGGTCTGAGCATTTGGATGGGGGAAAACAGTAATGAAGAATCTTGTTCTTAAAATTATTAGTTTTTTATTATTATTTGGACATTAGGAACTAAACAACGGTGTTCCGTCCTCCTCTGCCTAAACTTGGAACTGACTCAATTTGCAGTCACACATATTTAGGTTTCCAGAGTCAGTAAATCAAAACTTAATTGTGGACGTAAATATGCAGTTCATCTATTTTCCAGCAAAATTAATCTCCTCAGAAGCACTTCAAATTTTGAGACTCTTAAAAATAAAATCCTTACTGTATATAATATATGCCTTACTCTTAATTTTAAAGGTAAAATTATAGTGGGCTAAATAGCAAAGGGTTAAATTCATGGGAATGTTTGTATATTTAACATAGAGCTTTTGAAGGCAGAAATTGTGTCCTTTTACATGTGAGGTGTGAAGTCCATCTGAGCCACAGAGGCAATTCTGTGAAGAACTGAAGGCAGCAGTCACTGAACCAAAGTCACCTCCAAATACACAAAGCACAAAGGGGTCAATGCACTCAGCAAAAACATTCAGCTCTGACATTTTGTCAAAACCCAACAAAAATTCATACCTAATCTAGGTACCTAATCTAGCAGAAACAATTAGAAGGTGCATTTAAAAAAAATATCTAATTCAGATAACTCCTAGACTTAGATTTGCCTCTTTCTGCTTTAAAACACTGACGCCCCTTCAGATCAATGGCCCTTCAAAAGAAGGTCAGCAGGATTTCTGCTGATTTTCATGTTTCTCAGAAACACCTGAAAGCTTCTTCCAGAGAGACTGGACATAAAGTTCCACTCTGAAAGGTTAAAAATTCAGAAAGTTCTGAGGAACTGAAAAAACACCATATGTAATATGTTCTTATCACCTAACACCAACAGCATGACGACATTATTTGTTATGTTCCAGTCAGCAATGCCATGGATTTTTACGGAAGCCTAGCAGAGAATGAAAGAGGACTGAATTCAGAATGAGTTTAGAACACAAACAATTCTTAATATTATGTGTGAAATATCCTCTTTTTGATTTATGGTATTTTTAAGTGCACATTGTAGTGTTAAGAACACTAAGTAAGTCAAAGAATCACAGAACCATTGGTTAGCAGGGATCTCTGCAGATCATATATTCCAACACCCCTACTGAAGACAGAGCAGGTTGTCCAGGACCTTGTCCAGATGGCTTCTGAATATCTACAAGGAAGGAAACTCCACAACCTTTTTTGGCAGCCTATCCTAGTCACTCTGACACTAAAGTGTTTCCTGATGTTTTGATGGATCCTCTTGTGTTGTTCCATGTTGTGTCCATTGCCTCTAATCCTGTCCCTGAGCACTACTGAAAGAGACTGGCTCCATCTCTTCAGATATTTACACAAATTGATAAGATCATTTGATAAATTGATAAGATCCTTCTCTTCTCCATGATACGCAATCACAGCTCTCACAGCCTTGTATACATCCGATACTCCAGACCATCTTCATGCTTCATGTGCCTGCAGTGGAAACTTTGAAGAAATTCCCTAACATTCTTGTACTAGGGAACACAGAACTGGACAAAGCACTCCAGATGTGGTTTAGCCTTTTCCGAGTAGAGAGGAAGGTGGTGGCAATGCTCTGCCTGATGCAGGGCAGGATGTTGTTGGATATCTTTGCCCTGAAAGTATATTGCTGGCTCATGGTCTTTTTGTTGACCCTCAGTACTCCCACTGTGCAAAACAGATCCAGGAACTTGCAGGTTTCTTTGTTGAACTTGATGAGATATTCTTCAGTCCAATTCTCCAGCCTGTCCAGGTCCCTCTGGACCATGTGTACATGTTCAGTTCCATATGACTTTAAAAAAGAACTTCAAGTTAATTACCTAATATATGAAGGATGGAGTCTTAGGGACTGGAGACAGAAAACTCCTGATAATTTTAGTAGGACTCAAGTTTACCTTCGAATCTCTAAACTGCATACTCTGACAGGAAACATGTACACAAACTAAAGGAAAATAGTAATTGGAACAGTAACTTACTTCATCTGGTATTATGGAATATTTGATAAATTCTTGGCTAGAAGTTTAACAGTAATTACAGATTTCAAGATGCGTTGTGTATAAATACATTTAGAGTGTAGAAAACTGAACAGGAAACACTTCACGGACTTAATGGGCCCCAGAAAAAGATATATGATAATAGCATACATGCCTTATAGTTTTGCTAGAGAAATGAAAGAAGATGGAAGAAAGAATTGAAATTGATGTTATTATGAAGAGATAGGAGAAAGGATGGGTATTGAAGTTCATATGCAGAACTGCTCTCGAAGAAATAAAGTACTTGTCTAGACATCAGATATTTATAGAAGCAACTACACATCTGGATGATGAGCATTACTGCTCAGCCTAGTACTCCCAAACAATTATTATTTGTATTAGCTAACAAAATAATTGTTTCATTTTTATAGTGATCTTAATTGCCAACCTCTACACACAAAGGTGATGAAAGTTTTCAAGGTCAGAGCAGAGTTCAGAATACAGTCTTTTTAGGAAAATAGAGCTCTGAAAAAATACAGAATTACTCCTGAATATCCTAGACAGGACATTGATATGTTCAGATAAAAATTCATTGCATTTCTGAAACATAAAAATTATGAAATTCAAGAATACAAGCATTATTTGAATGCTACATCCCAACCACTATCTACATAGGAATGAGTTTCTTCCATTTCAAGGTCTGAAGTGATCTTCCTCAACAGCTCCAAAAAGAGGTGAAGCTGTTCTGTTTGCCTCAGCATTCAGAGAGTGAAGTTTTAACTGAAGACTTCAGGTTAGTACACCTAGGCATGCCCTCTTTACATCATGTCATGCAAAGGAGCCCAAAATAAATTCATTGGTTATGGAGAACACTAATGGTTAAAGACAGATTTACATGGGGTTTGGAGCACTTCTATGTTTTTTCCTTTCATAGGCAGTTTTTCTGGAATTTACTTGCATCTTCATGAGGAGAGATGGAAATCTATTGCATTTTTCTGTTGTCACATTGAAATGCCAATTTTCTAGTCTCAGTAGGTGTCACGTTGTCTATCCTTACCAAAATTATAATTAAAATGGAAGGCACCAAGTCCTACACGGTTGTCCAGTTCATAGATCTGGAAAACAATTTTCTTAATGCTTCTCTGTCTTTCCCTAGTACGGTTATAATTGCACAAGTTCTCTCCTTTGCAATTGTACAAAAATCTTTCTCAAATTTGCCACTCCTTTGTGGCATACGAACAAAAAATGATGGAAACTCATCTGACTAGAGAAGCAACATTTTCAACACACAGCTTACATTCTCAAACACAAGTCTTTTCTTTAGGAAAATACAAAATGCTTTGAGAAAAAAAAAAATACTCCCTGACCAGATAATACCTAAATCATGTGAGACACATCTCTGACTAGTTTCCTAAAATCAATACATGTATTTCAGCATAGAAGCATCTGTGCTGCCTAAACCAATCTTTACTATCTGTAGACCGAAATGGGAAGATATAGATGCAGTACAGAAATTAAATATTCTTAATAGTCTCTTAGGATTTTTATGTCTTACCTGCTTAAGCATATTTCTGTACAGAATAAAGAAAAAGTGCCTTAGCATATCCTTAGCATAATCTGAAGTAATATCAGTCAGAAGAGATATTAACATACTCTGTCATAAAAGCATGTTCATACTCATGAAAAAATATTACCTTAGCCTGTCTCATTTTCTAGATTTGACTGTGTTTGTTCTAATGATTTTCAAAAGAATTCACAAAATCTGAATCAAAAACCCAAACAAACTAAAACAGTGGTTTCCCAGACAACACAGCTAGCAGAGCTAGTGACGTTTCAGCAGAAATCAAACCTTCTATTTAAAGTATTGTTTAGAATTATCTTCATTGCAACACATCAATAGCATCATGGTACAAAGAAGGTATGAGTTTTTGCAATTTTTACTTCCTTCAACCTTATACAAGTAATGCATTTTTTAAAAATAGCCTATTTGTGCAGCAAGTCCATCAGAAGGGAAAATTCTGATTAAGTGTAGGTTCTGCTTTCAGTCACATAAGGACTATCCCTAAAACACACCTAAAACAAGTGAAGCAACAGAACCTATTTCAGAAGTATTCTTGAAATTAAAAATTCATTTTTTTCATTGGGGTTTATTTTGACAAAAGAGATCACTAACTGATTTTAAACCCCACTTACGTAGGACCTGTAAAGAAGACTCCTTAATACCTTAGGCTTTTGTGAGAAACATAAAAAGGTGGCAAGGATTCTTTCTCAGCACGAGTGATTTACAGCATTCTAACAGAAAATTTCAGCTATTAGTCCAAATAATTAGCTAGGAAAGATCCATATCACCTGATATGGAGAACTCGTGGCATGGTAAAAACCCCCTGAACTTCCTCCATTCAAAAAGGTTAATATTCACTTCCCAAAGAATATAACTACTGTTAAGAGAAAACAAAGTCTAAGAGGCTCTGATTCTGTTGGATTTCTCACTGTTTCTCTGAGTGAAAGACAGTTATTTCAAGAATCCACCAGACTTTCAGAACAGGTATTATTACCATTGAATCAGAGACTTTGACTGTAGTAGATCCCTGTGAAAGAAGAGAATTTTAACCAGCATTATCTACTATTGCTATTTATGCTGAAAGGTGAGTGATAAAACAACAAGATACATGAGTCTGAGTTAATTACCTGCTGACTCCTGTCAACTACTCTCCAATGGACTAATAGTACATAATGAGATTATTACAGCATTCCAAGAAACTTATAAATGAACTCTTGGCAAAAGTTTCAAGAAAATATATTTATTCAATTTTGGCAGAGGAATAAAACATAATAAATACAACAATTTCTTACACCCCTCTTTGCAAGTTATTTTTATATCACACTTCTGCTACAAATTTCAGTATTTCAGATTTTAAAAGAACACATTCACTGAAAAACTAATAACTTTTAATGTGAAAAATACACAAAATAAGAGTGCAAATGCTTTATCTTTTTGTGGCTAGTGCTTAATCTTCAAGTCCTTTGGAACACTGGAAGGTATCTTTTAGATCAGTAACACTGAGAGCATCCAATTAATATGTACAACTACGTTAAGTGAATAATATAGATTGTAATTTTTCATGATATTACATCAAATTGTGTCTCAACATTGAAAAAGACTGTTCCAAATTTCTGTTATGGCAACACAAGGTTTTTACAAATCCCACACTTAAATCCCCAGCTGACGCAAAATGAATCTGAGTGGAACCTTCCCAAAACAAGACATCCACCAGGCTAGAACAATTTCCATTCTGACATGTTTATACAGTTCTTTGGAGTGCAATTGATACTTTCTCAGCAGAAGCAGATGCAAGTCCACTGGGATTTTTATCTTCCTGAACAGGAACCAGAGCAGCAATCCCTGAGATCCTCCAGGATGCCTGTAGCTGTGTTTTGACAGCCATCATGTTTCACCATGCTTTTATGTGCCATCTATTCAAACCAGTTTTCTTTCAATAAAAAGCGTACAGCATCATCAAAGCCATTTTGGTACAATGATTCCATTTTCTCCTGGTCTGGTGGGAACAAAGCTTGATTAAGTCTTACTAGGTTGGCCAGTGACAGCTGCAACAGAGCAAAAAGCTATAAATTAGTTTATTAAAGCAACTTATCTAGATGTGACTGTTCTGTCATGTGTTTCATGTGGCATATGTTAAAACAAAAGATGAGCATAGCTGTGTCTACTCCAGGAAATTAACCAAATTAACCATGTCCAGGTTCACTGTGAGCGCCAAGACAAACTGGCACAAACAGTCCACATACAGAGCATCCAACCACAGACTGACTGTAAAACTGCCCAAAGTTTCTGAAAAATGTTAAGTCTGGAAACACTCCCAAAATTGTCTGGCAGGGTAGTAGCTGGCACATCCTTAAGTTGTGCAAGGAAATATTTTGACTACTTACTAGTGCAAACAATCACATTTTTGGGAACATTCCCAGGCAATGTTTAATATATGAGTAGAAAAGTAATTTGTATTACCAAAAACATTAAGACTACTCAGCATTTTAAGTGGTCACTCCATCATGTAAAAATATTTTGGAGCCTTATTCTTGAATAGAGACTGAAGTAAATTGTTTATGACCAAATAAAAACCATAATTATATAATGTTCTGAACAATTTGTTTATATAATTAGCTTAATACTTTAGCCACATACTTTATTACACACAATTTTGCAAAACAATATCAAAATCATCTTCATTATTTGAAGTAAGACACTAGAAGACGGAGGAGATTCAAAGAGACAGAAAATTGTTAATATTCCAATACAGATAAATGAAGACATACAACTCTTCAATTTATGCAGGTAACAATATTACTGAAAAACAATTATTTTTAGTGAACATTCTTACAGCTCTAAAAGCTGGTGCTTCAAATTGAATAGTTTAAAATGTTGCCTGAGATTCTGCACAAGTCTGCACATGAATGACATGAAGCAAGGTAACTCTGCAATTAATCTTCTGTCCCTAAACTAAACCAATCACCACCTCATTTTTCCTCCTCTAGATACATACTAGATATTAGATACAACACACAACCAAGAAATATACAGTGATTGCATATATTTTCAAGATATATGAAATCAATAATATCATAATTTATGATCATTTACCAAGTACTACCATACCTAAAATATCTCTGTGAAACATTACAAAGACTCAGAAACTGGTCCAATTTAGAATGACATTACACAATACTAATTTTACTATAATTGAGAAAACATTAAAAACTGTCTAAAATGAAACTTCAAGTACCAATTATTGTTAATCTGTATTGTTTCATTCTAATGGATATTGTTGACCCCTAGGTCTATCACTATTCAGTATTTTCTTTCATAATGTTGAAGGATGCAAAACTGTGGCTAAAGTTTATGAAACAGGTTGCAAAGACAGAAATGTCAACGACAAAAAGGAGACAATAAAAATCAGCCTTATATTTCAACACAGTGAAATGTTTCTGCAACTTCTAACAAGACTTCTGCAAAACTGTTGTGGTCACAGGTGTGTTCACAAGCTCTCTTGAGCAATGAAGTGACAAGTCACTGTATACCATTTCAAATGTACCATTTAAACTTGTATTTCAAATTCAGTTACAGGCTGATTTCAATAAGTATGAAGAAAGACTATGGAGTTTTTCTCTCCTGAGGTATTTAATTTTTTTTCCTGTAAACACTGCCTAGTCATAGACTACATAGTTGATATGTAAAGCAAGCTGAAAATTATTTACTCTTAGTAGCCTGCTATAATTTGCTACATTTTGTACTAGATCAATGATTTTCAAACCTTCTTCTATATTCCACAGTTTTCTTCCCTTCTGTTTAAGAAAAGATTTAACCTCCATTTGCAAAACAGAAAGTACCAAACCTTTACCTAAGTTGATATATAACAAAAAATAAACACTTAAATATAAACATAAACTTAACTGTACCTTTTATTCTCTTTAAGTTAATTAATAAACAAGCAACTCACCATCATATCTTGTTTTGCTAATTTAATGTAAAGATCCACACGTCCTTTATCTTGTGGACAGATATCTAATCGACCGCTGAAAGGAGAAATCGTCACAGTTCTTCCAACAGGCAAAATAGGAAGGCCATTGGTAAGGCCACCATCAACCCACTTCTATTGGAAAGGAGAAATATTTTTCAAAGTTAACATTAGTACAATATGATCCTGACCCTGACCCCTTCCTGACCCTGCCTCCTCCAGTTCACTCTAAAGAAAACTTACAAGTTTCCTTCTAAGAATACAGTGCATAAGTTTGAGTATGTGGTATAAATATCAAGGAACTGACAGTGCACACAAAAAGTTATGAATCAATGACCATTTGACATAATGTGAATATTTGTGTGTAATGTATTTATCAAACTACTAATAAGGCTTGTTAATTAACCTAACAATAAAATGCTTCATGCAGAATTTTTCTCTACACATACATGAAAATATAAGACTGTTAATATTACACATGAACTATATCAAATAATGCATACTGCTCTAGAACATTATTCTGATTGAAACAATCCATGTGTGCAGGTAAACTGACTGCACAAATTAAACCACGCATGACTCCTCCCCTGATCTGGTATTCTGTGGTCCTCCTTCCAGAGCCTCATGTCTTCTTACATACACTACACCAGACAGCAGTAGCTGGAAAATGAAGAGTAAAGGTGCAAAGGAGTTGAACAACTATGACATAGGAGGGAGCAGACAGGAGTTTAATAAAGAAGGAGATCTAGGCGCACAGATCTGATCTTTAGAGGTCAAATTCCATGCCAGTACAAGCAGGACAGCTGTGAAATCTCTTCATAATGTATTTTACACCTTCATATTTCTTGCTTACATACATACACCAAAATTCAACACCAGCCTGAAGTCTAGATGCATTCACTGACATCATACATGAGGTCTGATGACCAGATGCATCTCACTGAACTTGACTCATCTAAATTCAATTAGTAATTCTACACTTCTTTTATTATCAATACTTCTAGTACATTGTTTACCTTACCCTAACTTAGGTATTTATGTATCATTTTAACAGTGCTAAAATTTGCTTTCTTCTCCACTAATTATAAAGAAGACAAACATTAACTACATAAGATGTAACTACTGCAGATACACAAAGCCAGGCAAGTTGAAATTCTGTAAGAAAAAAATAAGATTCACCTCAGTGTTTCTTAAAGGTTTGACCCACCCAAAGGTAGGTTGAATACTCCAGGATATCATCTTCATTAATACAGACCACTAAAAAGAAATGGCAAATTGTACTAGTACTCTTCACCACCAATCAAGTAGAAGGCTACTTTTCTTCTCTAAGTAATGTTCTAGTGACCATCATGAAGTGACAAAATAATGCCAGTTTTGAACCAAAGTTCCTGCAAACACCACAGGAATTCAGTCACAAAAGTTAAAAAAAACCCAGAAACCAAAAAACCTCTCACAAAAAGTATATTATTAGGAAGTTTTTGCACTCTGTGCCCCTACACCACCCTCTTCACTATCTCAGACGAATTCTATGTTGCTGATCTTAAAATATAAGCTACAAATACTAACATTCAACAGCTTCTGTGGCCCTTTCATCCTGTTACTTCATTGTATACTTTAGTGCTTCACTCTTGATCTTAGCTGGTATCAGTATTCACAATTCACGACTGAATTCCTTTACTGTGCACAAACATCATATTTCTCAATGCTTAGGATTGAGAATGTTTTACCTTAGAAAAGAAGGCAAAAAATGAGTAAAATTCCAGAACTGTTTAAAGCTCTCTTTCAGATTTCACAAACTTCCATTACAGCATTGCTGTGATAGCTGTGAGTAAAGCTGCAACATACCACAACATTTCCAACATCCAGGCTTTTTTTTGTGTGTGTAGCTATAAACAGCAATTCATTACTGATTTAGATACAATGTTTCTTGGAGTACCAAATCGCTTTTTTTTGCATTTCCTACACTGAAAAGAAGAGTGGAAGCCCTGTCTAAGCCATGTCAAAGACACCGTAACAGATGTCATTATTAATGTTTTTTGCAAGTGTAACTTAGTACTTTTACAACTTAAAAGTTCTCACACTTTTAAAAATTCTGATTATTTATTTTTCCCACCCTTTCCTCCTATGTAACTTCAAAATTTATTTGAAAATCAAAACGTTTACCAAAGCATCACAATGATTTTTATTCAGCACTATTTTCTGTAGATTCTGTTCTTTTATTTTCTTTTGAGCATTTGGGAGAAACAGCTTTTCAGTCAAAAATACTTTAGCTCCACAGTCCCTCGTGTTTCATAGTTATAAAACATTTATTTGTTGCAAATAAAGACAAGTGATGCCCCAGCTTCTTTTAATTTCATTAATCAAATCTTGAAAGATGCTTCTTTCAAGTTGATGAGACAAATTCCTGGTAACAAGTGAATTAACTTCACTAATACTCTAGTTCAAAGACAAAGTTTTGAAATAACGTGCAATGAAAACCAAACCAGACAATGACACTGAAGATGTGGGCTTGACCTAACAGAATCTACCCGTTTACCAGTTTGGTTTTTACAAAGCTGTTCTGTAAGAATTACAGTCACGCAAAATAGAGAGTCATCATCAGACACATTCAGCTCAATCATCTGCTCATCTTTAGCTGTCCTAAAAATTAACCTTGTCAGAGACTGAAAGGACACCAAGCCAAGTCAAAGAAAGATAAGATAAGGTGGACTCAGTGGACAAGTGTGCACTGGTGTAACTGGAAGCCTAGTCCAAGGGTACCTGAAACCCCCAATCCAGGTAATAAACTGCTTCAATCAGGTTAAGGCCATGAACAGACCATAAATTGTCAGATGTTATCATACACTTCCTTTTTTGTCAGATTAATTTTAGGCTCATCAAATCAGAAGAAAACATACTAGGAGCAGAATAATGTTATGTCCACACTATCATGAAATTTGGCTTATCCATCCCAAGAGTCTAGCCTGCAGGCATGCACACTTACAGGTAAACTAGTTAATCCCAGTGTGAAGCTAAATGCTTTCCAAAAAGTATTCTTTCTAAAAAGAAAACTATAGTGCAATGTTTACCCTAGGGTTCAGTCTCTGTATGCAGTATGGGCAGGCTACCAACAGGTTTGGCTATTTTCTGATAGTGCTATTCAGATATTTGCTATTTCAGCAAAAGTACACCATATTTGCTTGCTTACCATGCCTAATGGTAGCTAGTAACATTGCACAGGTAAGATAGGGAAATACATTTTAAAAACACTCCCAGATATGTGTGATATGTGTGATATGTGATATGTGTGCAGGTGATATATGTAGCCCAGAGAAGATCTAGATCAACTGTTCTAAAGCACAAATAAAGCCAGTAGACTCAGGCAGGTAGCGGGCAGTAATCTCAATTCCATGCTGACATGGACCTATGGCCTGAAGAATTCACCTCCTGAAAGCAGTGTAAATGCAGACAGATGGAACCTTGGCCTGTTACAGTCAAGCTTTCAGGACACCTGGAATATGATGCTATATGATAGGTGACTACTGAGCCAAATCAATATCCAATCTATCTTATTTAGTGCTTACCGTGCCTGGACCATGACACTACATGCGATGTATCTGGCTCTACAGCGTGTGCCTCTGGGTCCTACTGCACACCCACATACCCTCATTACCTGCTACTTCAAACCAAGGAAATACTATTGCAAGAGAGATCCCAAGGTTTTGCTCTCACCCTGCTCTAAGCACTGTGGACTAAAGAATGGAGGTCACAAGCATTTACAGGCAACAGTTTTCTGAAAAAAAAAATAAAATAAAACCCCAATACACAAACACACCGTTTTACAGAGTATGAGAAAAGTCAGTGCAGACATGCAGAACTAATTGTTCCAACAAATAACAATAAATGAAAGCAAGCTCATTCCCAGAAACTGTCTTTTCTGAATCTCCCTAAAGGAGAGCAGTAAGAAGCTTTGGGAATGAAAAGAAGCTTCCCAGTACCAGAATAATCAGTTTCCATGAAATCTTCATTGATTTAACTTTTGAACACAAAAAAAACCACCAAAAAAACAAACAAACAAACAAAAACAAACAAACAAAAAGAAAAACAAAAAAAACCCTGAAAACATAGGCAGGAATGAGAACTGTCCCCTAGAAAAAAAGCTTGCAGTACAGGCCTAAAAAAAGAGTGTAAAACGGCTCCAGTAAATATTCAATCATAACAGAACTGTTCATTCAGTAAAATGGGGTTTAAATAAGTTTTGGACAAAACTCCGAGCCAAGTTTTCAATTTCTTAATTGAAGACACAGCACAACAAATTTAGCAATGACATTTTTTTCCCCTTTAACTAATGGCAGAATGAACCTAAAAATCCATATATCCCCTTTGAAACTGTACAAGCACCATACAGACTCCAATCAACAAAAATTCCAGATCCTGGGAAGCGGTAAAGGTCTTCCTTTAACTCAAGCAATCAAACAATACTGATTTAAACCCTTCAAATATTTCAGCTGATATATATTGTTGTATATATAATTCTAAAGCTGACAAACTTTCTGACATAATGACTATTAGCTAGGGGCACACACAGATGCTTTTGTGGGGCTTTTTGGCAGAGTGGCTGTGAGGATTATGGAAGTTTCAGAGGAATCATTTGTGTGAATATGAGGTAATAAAGGAAGAAGTATCATGTAGTTTTTATCAGAAAGGAAGAAATAGCTATTTTCATGCTTCTACAATTATTCTTGAAGTGGTAATACATTTATGTAAGGAAGACAAAAATGTTCTTGGAGATAAATCAAGTTAAGACAACTGTGAAAAGGTTTTTTATAATACTGTACACTTCTGAAAACTTCATAGCGGTATGCTAGAGTGGGGAAAAAAGTTTGTTTTTTAAATGCTTTTCAAAAGGTAAGGGATTTGAAGGTACCTGGTAAGCATGTAATTCTATACTGAACACGAGAACAATATATATGGAAACACATACGTGCTCCTCCAGAAGCATCCAAACTGCAAAGACCTTCCTATCATTCCTTCCATTATATGGAAAGCAGATTGGTGGTCCTCTAAATTGCAAAAATATCCCATTTTAAATCTGATAACACAGTTTGTGGCGGGAAGAATCTTCAGCAAGACAAGACTCTTCTCATGGTAGGTGTTAGACACTATCTTGAGAAACAGCTTCATGCTACAGAGATCATTTCAGTCTCAGCACCCACAATTTTTGAAACAACACATGAACAAACTCATTCATGGTGTTAATCTGCAGCATCAACAGAAACAATAACTATCCTACAAAATATAGTATTGCAGTTGCTTTCCCTTAAGATCAAATAGTTACATCATGAATGAAGAACACATAAAAAGGAAGTTAGTATTTAATGAAAAATTACCTCCCCTTTATATTCCACTGGCTTAATTCCTGCATATACTGGTATAAAACTACTTGCTAGCAGGACCTAGAGAGAAGAAAACAGAAAGAACAGAGAAAAAAAATTGAAGAAAAGGCAGCAAAGTAATTTTGAATCAATACATATCTTCATATATATTTTTCTATATTGAATAATACAGCAGTAACCAGTCATTACATTAGTTTTACAAAAACTCACAGTCATCTCAAAATGTCTTCTTCCTGTGGTATACCAAAATGTGATTCAAATTATTCAGTAAGGTTTGCTTTTTCTATTACTCGACAGTGTCAACTCTCAAAACATCAAAAATTAACTCTTTTATTTATGTGATTCAGAAGAGGATGAGCTTAGTTTTGCACAATGTAAAGTAAATCTATGGTTTTGCAGAAACTGAATATGCATATACTAAAAAAAAAAGTAATGCATTGTCAAAGATGAAGCTGACCCAGTCATTCTGTTGGCATATTCATACAGTGCTTACTCTTCTAATAAAAATCAGATTTTCAAAGTTTCAAAACTTTGAAAATTTGCATATGTATATCTTTAGCAGTGCTGATACTTTGCATTTAATACATTCAAGTATTAACAAATTACTATTTCCCCTCCTGTAAGCCTTCACTGCTGTCTAGGGCAGTTCTCAATTTTATTTTTTTCTGGATCAGGACACCTCTTGTCATGCACAGATGTGCACACACACATACTTTTCTATCCATTCATAGTAATACCTGTGAGAGACTGTGTGCTTCTCTACACCTATGTATTCACCCATGTATATGTAAATGATCAGTATACAGCATTTCAATGAAAAGGGGTAAATATATGGACAAAGTGCAATACGTTACGATTTTTCACATGGCTAAACAGAGTGAACATGCATGTGCTTGTGAGGCACCATGAAAGATCAATGGGGGAACAAACTGGTGTATATGTTATGTGAAAGATGATCAGGTGCAAAAACACCCACAGTCCATGGAGATTATGGAAGAAAATGCCTGAGCTATTTTTACTTTTACAAAAGAATTAAGCTACTTTCAGTATTAAGCACTTTTGCTCCCCTAACAAGTTTTAGTTAAGACTCTATACACATATGAAGGCTTCAACTTTCACTTTGAGAGCTCTTCTCTGCCTATTTCTCTTCCCAGTAATGTAGAGTACCAGAACTTCATCTGAGCTCAGATAAAAAAGCTTTCTCAGCTGCCTTATGCAAAACTGAAGCTATTTCTCTACTGAATAGGTCTTTCCCTTACAGGCAGGCCCCTCACAAAAACATAACACAGGGTTCCCAAGTTCCCAACATCAGCATCTTCCCGTGTCCAACCCTTTTTTCCTCTCCCCTTCAACTTCATCTCAATAACTTTGGCCCTTCTAAATAGAGTCAAAACCAGGTTACCTCTGCAAAGCTTGAATTCTTTTCAAGAGGACTAAAGAAAGCAGTTGTTTTTCCTTCTAAAGTCACTTAGACCTCATGAGGGAGGAAAGGAAGATCACTTTCAGTATTTCCCTGCCACTAACAGACCCCTGTTGACTTCCAAACACTGTTCCCACCTTTCCAAACTAAATACAACAGTCATCTGTGCCCTACTTTCTCACAAACACAAAACCCATGCCATTCTTCCCTGTCACTTCCAGTTCAAGAACTGCAAGTCTAGGAATGCTGATTGTCTTCACAGAGATTATTGACTGACTTTCCATGTCCGCTGGGAACAGTAAAAAACATAAGAGCTTAAAATTGTAGCAACACATATTCAGTTCAGCCATTATGAAAAGCTTTGGAACCATAAGGCTTCTTAGGCATTGAAACCCAAATGCATATGGAAGTTGAAAGATTTTTGGGAGAGGGCACAGAAGGTTTGCTGTTTGTAAAACAGTTTGCCCAGCAGTATCTTTACCAATGCCTTGTATGTAGCAGTCATGCCTAAGTGTAATACAAACAAATAACCTAACAAGCTCTACCCTCCATGCTACTGCAGCAGCCACCAACACTCAGAGAGCTGTACATATGATACATACAGAGCTGATGGCATGCACAAAAACATGTATTATGAGCTGCACTGAAACATCAGACAATATGAATGTAGTCCAGTGAGCAATTATTTGTAATTTTATTACTGTTTTTCCAATCCACTCTACTGCTACCATAGAGAACAAAAGAATAGAACAGAAATGGCTAAATCAATGAAAGAACTATTGAAATATTAATAATATGTTCATATTTTCAAAATCATCCTGATGCTTCTAATTCTCCCCAGATTAGAAGGACAAGGTTAGAAGTTTTCACTGCAAAAGCACATATACCTACAGAATAATAATCTGCATGCTTGTCACTGCTGGTTATTTCTATAGCTAGAAATAACAGTGCATAATTTGAGACAAACTTTTTGCATAATTATCTTCGCATGATGAAGTCTTGCAATTATGAGAGGCAATATAATAGGGCCAGGATTTTTACAAGTGATACTTTAAAGGCAAATTCCCAATGCATAGTTTGATATTTTTTTAATGAGTGTGATTTTTGTAAGGTGATAACTGTAAAGAAACTCTTATTTGCTGTAAGCATCCACAAGGATAGGGAAAGAAGGAATTCCCTCTTATTCTATTTCCTCCTTTATTCTGCCATATCTTATGATGTCCTCCTCTAAGATACAATCAATTACGAGAAAGAACATTTGCTTTACGTGCATCTGACTTCCTCCCACCATTTCATATCAGCTTATGTCTACAATCCTGATCCAAATTTAAAAAGTAGCATTCAAATGAAGAGAAAGGCAGCAAAAGATATACTTTTCAGAAGAGATAAAATACAGTACTTAACATTACACTATATCTATTCCCCACAAAGACCTGTAGGAAGTAGTGTTTTTTTTTAAACTTCCTTTACTTTCTTTTGTGATAAAACACAATGTAAATAGTATCAGTGAAATAAAGATGCAAAAACTGTTACAAAATGTTGAGATTATTTTAATCTCATATACTGCAACAACGAGATACCCTGTTAATTTTTAAAAACACTTTGCCTACAAGGTAGAATATACCTTAACAATGACAGATTAAGGAAACATACACAAACACAAAATAAATTTTAGCAAAATTTGCGAAACTGTAGGATCAAATTCTGCTTCCATTGCTTATACTACAGTTATAGCACCACTGATAGTGAAAGTAGTTACTTGAGTAAAACAGTGATTTATTTTACAGTTAATAGACATACTCTTAAGCCTTGAAGAAACTCAAGCATTTTTATTCAAAGCAGCAATATTCAACTTCATTACCTTAATGAGCTCCTCCCTGGAGGAAAAATTTGAAACCAAGTGATTTTCCCCACTTTTTGAGTTAGTGACTGACACATAGAGTCGGTTCGAGGCTATCTCATGGACATTAGAAGGAAGAATAGACTCTATGCCCTCCCTAAAGGAAAGAAAATGCTCAATGTTACTTGTCATTATGTAAAACTCTTGCAAATACATTAGTACTGAAAGAAAGTGGTGAGCACCCCACAATATAGAAGAAATATATGCACTTTCGATTTGCATTTGGAGAGCTTAACACAAAAATGATCTTATAGAAGAATTAAGACAGGTACCTAAGTGTTTTCATAAAATCATAACCAGGCGTTACAGCACCGAAGTTCAATTTTCTGACTTCCTCTGCAAATCCATAGGCAAAGTGCTTACATTTCTGGAAATGGAAAGCAGTAACTGTTAAGGATGTTTCAGTGATGGGAAGCATGTCCAAGTGCAGTACTAAAACATACTAGAGGCTAAAGCTTTAATCAAGAGAGAGCTGTAAGATCCAACTGAAATACTTTCCCATATGTGCTTGGTTTTTAATAAGATATACGTAACAAAATGTTGATACTTTTATAAGGACTAATTTATAAGAAAAAACACAACAAACCCCTAATTAAAAGGAAAAAAGTAAACTTTGACAAGTATACCATTTCAAGGAAACTTAAAGGTTATTTTTCTGCATACTATCACTGATAAATAATCAGTTATCTAAACTATGTCATTACAAGAATAATCATTTATCATTCAATTCTAAAGCCACCTTTTATTTTAAAGACTACTTCAGTACTAAAACCAGACACATGTACTTTAAGATGCTTATAAGCATTAAAAACATTAAAATTACTACCATTTCTTCTCACTAATGCAAAAAACAAGCTACTAAAAAACTACATCTTTAATGAATACAATACTATGGAAGCATTTAAAGAACAGAATACTGTGATGGATGACATAGGAAGAAAAAGCACCAGATAACAGATTCCATAACAGGGAACCTCTTTTACACAAGTTGAAATTCCTATCATTAATGACTGCGGAAAAATAGGTTGAAGTGCAATCCATAAGAACTCCCAAAGGAGCAAAGCAATTGGTATAATTTATTTTTTAGTCATAACATGCTGAAACAATGAATTATGATCCTGAGTGCTTAAGACTCAGTATTCAGTATTTGTAATAATATTTTTTTATATACTTTCATGCAGACTTCCCTAATGATTTTAAGGACTTGGGAAAAAACTAAATTCAGTCTTATGCAACTTCCTGAATTTGGTCCTCCATAGATATATTATACCCATATTCACCTATATAACCACATGAAAAAAGGATAATTTGGATCTCCTGCATAATTAGTTCCCTGCATGAAGAACAAATAGGTTGTTAGTAACAAAATAAATGATTGAATGACTGAAGAAAGGCAAGAAGAAATAAAAAAAAACCAAGAAGTGAATGTGTCCTGCTGAGGAGGAGGATAAGAAAAGGGAAAATCAGAAAGGAGATGGGGTGAGGATTAGCATGAGATCAGGATTCATTGCTGACTGAAGCAATTTAACTTCCTCCCATCACTTGTACAACAGAGCATCTAAGTAAAAGACAGGAATTTAGTTCTTGTATCCACTTTCTTTACATGGCATTCAAAAATGTATTTAAAAAGTTCACTAAGAGGTTCATATCCCTTAAAGAAATAATGACTGTAAATATCTGTGATAATTTCACCTAGGTTAGATTTCCACCTTTACCCCGTGAAGTACTTGCCACTGCCCACTCCAAGCCAATTAAAATATATAAAATTAGCTATTAGTCTTGAATTTATTTTACATTAGGCAGTTAGGCTTCTTCTGTAGCCAATCTGCTGGAAAGAGGCACATTCAGACACCTCTCTCTTTAAACAGAGAAGAAGCCCACAAAACCCTACAAAGAAGTACCTTAGAACTATCTTTATACCTAAGGTGGTTTCATAAAGTTTTGGTGAACTAAGAGTAACAGGGAGCTGGATGAAACCAAACCTAGGTAAATGACAGAAAACTACTTTCCATATTATAAATGCTAATAGACCGTACCTGGACTCTCAATTTCTCTTCCTAAAAGGAACAACATCCTACAGTTATGAATTGCTTTAGAATTTTATTGCTAAAAGCTTTAAACAATACAACTAAAATTTAAATAATGACTGAGGACATGTTTAGAAATTGTATTGAGTTAAGCAAAGTTGATATCAAACATGATCAAGGTACTTTTTAAATAAATAGGTAGTTATCTATAAATATATAAGCCTCCCTAGAATTCTGAAGTTCCATGCTTTTTCAGCAGTAGCAAAAATCCCAGATACAACATAAAAACATTTGCAAACTGTCTTACTAAAACAGCAACAGTCAAAACAATAAATCCTCAGTGTTACATTCTCTCCAAGATATGGATAGGTTGCATTAGAGCTTTGAGACTAGGAGATGCAGAAAGTCCTAATTACGGCTTGTCTAGCATCACCATCTCTGGGGAGAGGGGAAAGAAAAGAAAAAAAAAATAATTAACTGATTAAGAGCTATATCTGTGCATATAAAATATTTCAAGCTAAAAATGTAATAAAGATAATAATTATCCTGATATGAAAAGTTGATTCTGTTCAGTACACAACACTGCCTTTACTTACATTTCATGAGAATCAGAAAGAATTATTCCCCCTGATAAAATTGCTCCCAATTTTTCATTTAAACAATGTAACAGAATAACTAAAATATACATAAAAATGAAAAGGACTCAAAAGTTCATGAAACATACTTCAGTTTGCAATAAAACGACAAATTTTCAAGGCAAAATCCATCAGACTCAATATAATATAGCCTTAGTTTCCACAAAGACTAATAATGGTTCTAATATTTTTACTTACAAAGACGTTTGTTAAGTTGGACCAGGCTGAGATCAAGTGCTCATACCCAGAGCCTACAATAAGCAGGAAAATTTCCTTGGGCTAACAAAGGGCTGTTGTTCTCACCACAGAGGAAATTAAAGTCAGAGGTACACATTATACCAGGCAAACTTGAAACTGAACTACCACTCAGAGGTGACAGAAAGGAAGTAACACCTGAACAGGATATGAGTAGAGTTCTCTTCACAGCAGTGGAACTTCCCTACTACCAAATCACATAAAGAATGCCCCTGGGGGACTGAGGTAGGGGAAAGCAGCCAAGGAAGAACCTACTGATGAAAGCAACAGACGCATAGCTAATGCTGCAAGCTAAATTCATATCGCAGCAGAAACAACCAACAAACAGAAAGATCAGTGGCAAAGTGTGGTTTGGCTGGGACTATTATTCAAATCAAATGCAGTGAAATAATCAAGCCTTGGAGAAAGTTTTTTAATGCTCACAGAACTAAAATATAAGTGTACTTAGTCCAAAAATCTAACAGCCTGTTTTCCTCCACAATAAGAAAACTCATTAAAGAAATATTAACATTTTGGCAATACATGGTCCTCTAAATATATTAAGGCAAAGACAATACAGGCACTTCAGGAGGGCAATGCAGCTTTAATCTCTGGGGAAAATCAAACAAAAAACTGAAAAACAAGCTAATGCTCTCCCACAGAATCTGTAACAGTGTAGTAATTGCATAAAACTTTGGTGTCACTACATGACACCATATTCATAGGGAAAGAGGAGCAGCATCTCTGGAGGAAAAACAACCCAGACACATGTATACTGCATGTCAGAACAGAATGCTGTGAGGGTTAATCTTCCTGGGCACACAGTGGGGGCTACTGTTGTTAAGGCATAGCCTGTGTTGAGCCTAAAGGAGATACACAAGCCACTGCTGTCTAACAGAGCCGAATGCACAATGAAGGAAGGTAAAAAACACAAGCAGGTGTGTGGTGCTTATGAAGATACACTCCATGTACCATTTTCATCTCCCTTCACAGAAGGATGAAAGGATGGTGCTATGCACTTGTATAACAAAGCCTATGTCTAGCCAACAAAACAGTGATTCACTTCATAATGTACCATCATTAACAACATATACATTTTGGTATATTAAAGTATACCAGGTTGCTACAACTCAACATTCACACACATCAGATCTCTATTTACATTGCTTAAAATATAAGGTTCATATGAAATATTTTTTTCATAAACATTTTTGCCCACAAGTCACAGATGTGGTTCATGACAACACATACAAGAGTCCTGTTCCTATCAAACAGCAAGAAATAAAAAAACCAAGAAATAAAATAATGTAATAAACTTAATTGAAGATGTTTATATTAAAAAAAAAAGTCCTTTGAAAATTATCATGGCCTATACCTAGGAGTTTACTAATTTACCTCTATATTTTCTGGCACTGCCAACAAGACAGCGGCAGTCAGAGATCCCGCAGAAGCTCCCGCAAAAGCTTTCACATCTGTCAGTAACTTCTTACCATGCCTGTAAAAAGCAGCTGCTGCCCCCAAGTGGTAAATGCCCAGAAAGCCACAAGCTGCAAAGGACAGGTTGATGTGTTTCATTTTTGCTGTGGAAATAAAGGGTCAAACTCAGAAAAAAGATAGGTTAATTTTGTCTTATAATATACATCTACTCTTTTGGCATAGAACACAAGATAAACTGTATCTACATAACAGAAAATGGTTTACTTAAGAACAGTAAAAACTTTTGATTGCTAAATACATCAAACAAGCAGCAGTCAGTTTAGTAGCTCCAAACTGAAAATAACTCTAAAATAATCCTTTTTAAAACAATCAAAAAAAAATCTCCTTATATACAATGTAACTACACATTTTTACCTAATTTGTCAAAGAAATGCAAACTAAAAGTAGCTACTAAAAAGTGATAAAAGAATGCCTTTGAAGAGCAAACATTGGTAGCCACCTTGAGTAAAAGACCAAATTATTTATAAAACTGCTGGCTACTGTCTCATTATGCAGTGACAGGACAAGGCAGAATGGATTCAAAATGAAATAGAGTATGTTCAGATTAGATACTATGAAGAAATTCTTTACTGTGAGGGTGGTGAGACACTGGAACAGGTTGTCCAGAGAAGCTGTGGATGCCTCATCCCTGGAAGTGTTCAAAATCAGGGTGGATGGAGCTCCGAGCAACCTGGTCTTGTGGAAGGTATCCTTGTCCACGGAAAGGGGTTGGAACCATATGATCTTTAAGGTCGCTTCCAACCCAAGGTATTCAGTGATTCTATGATCATACTTCACTCACAGTTTTGAATCCATTGTAATTCTCTAAGAAAGTAATTTTTTTCTGTCACCTTTGAAACTCACTTGCTTACTAGCATTATTAATAGACAAATTCTTAAAGTAATTAGTAATTTAGAAAAGAGAAACACAATATATTATTGCTACTACATATTGCTAATTATTCTTATTAAAATAAGAAGGAATAAAAAAAATCAAAGTAATATACAAAGCATTCAATGTATGAAAACACACACACGCACTCTGAAGGTGTCTATGGTAGAATTTAAAATTAACAAAAAAACCCCACAAATAGGAAGCATAAGTTCACAGAATTAGGAATGGCTAATTAAATAAATAAAATATAATGCTATACTTCCATTAGCTCTTCTGTTTCTGCAAATAACCACAATTATGAGAGCAAAGTATTCCACAGATTATACTGTAGAGATATATGAGATATTGTAAAATAAACTCCTACTATATTTGAGTGCAAATATAAAAATTGGAAACCCAATATAAAAATTGGGTACAAATATAAAAATTGTTGTATCAGTCCTGATGAAGAGAGGCAAACATGGAGCAACATATTTTGGCTAAAGATGCCTCTTCAACTCTGAAATGGGAAGAGCAGGAAACATGAGGATAAACAACTTTCAAAGCCACTAGCTAAGATGACATGCTAAACTCAACTACTTTACCTATACTATGATTCAAATCAGACCTAAAGGTCAAACCAGGTTTGCTATTTTTCTGACAGAGAAAGAGAGTATCATAGTGACAAGGAATATTTGGTGCATCAGTCATTCAGGTAAAACACTACACTACCATAAGGCAGTTTAGCAACTGCTTTACCCCCTTTGCACTGGAAATGCTTGCATATCCACTGTTAAGTCAGAATACTTGCAACACACTTGTACTTATAGAAAGTTTTAGAGGTTGGCTCTTGCCATGGCAATATGAGAGAAAGGCATTTAGAATAAAGCAAATAATAAATTGCTTTACTGTTTTTAAAAAGAAAGGATCTACTATAAAGAAAACTCACTGTACTGAAGAAAAAAAAAGTTCACTCAAACTGTTACTGGAAAACAACAAACAAAACTTCTGATTTAATTTTAGTTTAGTAGAGTGGAAGAAAACCAAAACATACTCTGAAGTATGATGCCATGATGTGCTTTCTTTCAGCCTAGTCAAACTCTTGGGAGTTTAACCAACTGCTTCAGCTGTCTGCATGCCATCTACACATTAGGAGTAAAGATGCATTTGCATCACAGGCCACTCTGGCAAAAAGGTGAAGCTGGTTAAAGCAACTGTATTATTATGTAGGAATAACATCGAGCACGGAAGAATTAACTCTCGTTTCTGTCCAAAATACATCTCAAGGTCAACACACTACTAGTATGAAACATTATGTGAAATAAGGACTACATTTACATAGCTGATTGGTCAGAAAATATGCAAAGTATGAGTTTACAAACCCAATGATTTACATCTAAGTGACCTAGAAAATATGACTAAGAAACACAAGTGTAATATAATAAGGTTATGTAAATAAAAATAAACATGTGGATGCTTATGTACATGTATATACGCAACCAAACATTCTACAAGGCTCATACTCCGAAAGGTATCCCTCCCTTCTGGAAAATACTTAGATTTTGACAAATTCAAAAAAGATAAGAACTAAAAAGAGTATCTGAAGCATAGTTACAGCAAAAAATTTTAGATTGAAAGATTTTTTTCAGAAAGAAAAAATTCCCTACAAATACAGAGGACAATCACACCTCATTGCATAAAGGACTGGATGGTACCTTTTCTCTAAAGCAGGGACAGAAAACGAGGCCATGTGAACTGAGGAAACTATTTGATTCTCAAACCAGGAACTGCCCGACATATACTGACTAAAGACAGATATCCATGCCTTCTCCTACATGGTTTCACGAGGAAATTGTAGCTTCTTATATGAGCCTTATCTCTATCTAATTATCATTTACTGGGAGGAACTACTGTTCTCTTTGAATGTCTGGATACACGGCATTCACTCTTCGATGAGAGTTAATTTTTTAACACTTAGATCCCATATTTCTCGTCCTCCTTCATTTCTCTACCCAAGAGACAAAAAGAGAGATTGTTGAATGAGTATTCGCATCAGTTACTTGACTAACAAAAGGACAATACACAAGAATTAAAAACAGCATTAAGATTTCAAGTCAAGCAATACTGTTCAAGAACACTCACTTTTATAGGAATATAAACTTTCCCATTTCTTTTGATTCTTGCAAATGTCATGTTATCACTTGATTTGCAAGTTATAATGATGTATTTCAGAGACGGAATGATGCAAAAATGTCGTTTGTTTTGATGATCTAGTAGATCACTGCCCTTTTGATCAAAAAGCATAGTAGGGTTATAATCACTCCAAAGAGGACATGGAAAGAAATTTAATTAAGTCTACAATTTCTTATAGAGTAACAGAAATAGGAGGACAGTCACATCTGAACATATACCACTTTATCGACCTCCCTAAGCAAAGAGCAGAAATCTTGCTATCTTAGAAATAGTCTAAAATATCTTTTCCACAAGACTTCAGAAAAAATATTCAGAAAAAATGAGAAGGTTTAACAAAAATTATGACCATTAAAGATGTTTGTATCTATTAACGCAAAATTATCATATTGGTATGGCTTAAGAAAAAATTTCATTGAACCTTACAATATGCACATTTCAGCTGGACAGGGCACCATCTACTGTAGAGATATGACATAAACAGAATATAGAAAATACTTTTGTCACTGCTTTTCAAAAATGTTGTCATTTTACATGATGAGCAAAATTCAAACTATGGAGGCTTCAACTGGTGAAGGGGATAGGAATGCTTCTGTTGTTTCCAAGAAAAAAAACAGACATGTAAGAAAAGATATGTACAAGAAGAAATGAGAAGAAGACTGGGGTTATTCCATCTCATTACTTTGCAGATAATGCAGAAGCATTCAGGAATAAGCATAAACCTAAGAGTTCTCTTAAAAGATTACTACATCTGCAGGAAAAAAAAAATAAATTCATTATTTTTTAGACAACTAAAAGTCTACTGAGAGGTGGGGGCATTTCTGTTTGCTCAGCAGTATCTCATCTATTTTTAATGCAAACCTTCAAGAGAATGTATGTAAGGAGACAAAACTGTACAGAAAAATTATGAGACAGTACAATAGAGCTTTTTCAGGACAGGTACCATCTTCCTGATTGTCATGCACAAGAAACAGCAGAACAGTTTCTCATGTGGCTCTTTCCTGAGCAATATAATTACATAAACATTGTATGATCTCAAGGTCTTAACCTGTCATTGCTACCTCCCTGTCATCCCACTTGTAAACAAAAGCTGAAAATGCCCAAAGCAACTGAATTAAAAAACCTTTACAAACAAAACCTAAATATACATAGAATGCAAATGACCAAGCACCCTAAAGCACAGGGGCTAAAATGTATGATGCATAACAGCACATCTGAGGATTAGTTATTAATGGAGAATGATGAAACAAGCAAAGTCACAGAAAGAACTGCCTACCTAGGCAGCATTGCTAAAATAAAGGTCATAAGTGTAAGTACTAATTGACCTGAATCAAAAATCAACACTGACACAGAAATGTTTAACTGTTTTTTTCACATTTATAACAGGAAAAAAACTTCACTAGTATCACAAACCATTCACAGCTTTCAGTGAATATAAGAGTTTGATGAAATTAAAGGAAAAAGAATTGAAATAATAACACAAAATAACAATTACATTAAAAACTTAGGAAAATTACATGAGTCTTTGCAAACTATAAAAACAGCATATAATCCCCTTAAAATTAAAGAATAAATAAACACATCACAAGACATAAAACTTTCAAATTCAGATTTTAGATCATCTTGACCCTTAATACAAGATGTCTACATAGGGCAGGGAAGGCTGACTTCTTAAGAAGGTGGTAGCAAAAGGTTCAGTACCTTCTAATGAATGTTGACTTCCATCACGTACTCCACTGGGACTTTTTCCAACAGCTGTTTTAGTTTCCTCTGCATTAGTAGCCATTCTTCTATCAACCACTGACTGTTTATCATTCACCTTGGAAACCTACAGTCATACAGTCAAATATTATTATTAAAAAGAGAAACAACAGCAAATATGAAACTATTTAAAGTCAACTAAAATAGTTTTAAACTTATCTAGATGAATTTCTTAATTGTTTAGCCCCCACTAAACTAGTTTAAACCACAAGGTTCCACTATTCATACATGCAGCGAAATATATTACAAATTTAATTAGACATTGAAAAAGGAAAACAATACCACTTGAAACAGTGAGTGTCCAAAATTAGCTTTGTGTCCTTTCCCACTATTTTTATCTATGGGGTTTTTTTATAATTAAACTCTTATGTTTTTATCCTCCCTTACATTCCCCCCTCATTTGTTGCAAAATACTGTATCAGTAAGTAATTTTCCAGAAAATTCTGGTTCTATTTTTCACTAAATGATTGTCACCCTAGCTAATCAGCCTGTCAGACATCATGCAACACTGCCTGAAGTATAATTTCAGGAAAATTAACATTTCTCCCCAACGTAGAACTATCAGACACAAAAAGTTCATTCTGAAGCAATGGTACTCAAGCACTTGTTGCTGCGTGACCCTTTATCTTGACATTGCAAGATCAAAAGCTTAGCTCTGTAGATTCTAAAATAAATTATTTTATCACTGTATTGATGCACACCACTTATACCTGTAAAACATCACAAAAATCCTTACCTGGAATTTAATTCCGTTACGTGGTACAGTGCAATAGTTTGGAATTCCAATGCAGAAGTGATGAGTTTTGGGAAAAGCGCAGCTACACAATCGGCCTTCTTTCAACCAGAGCAACAGTATCTGAGCACTACAAAGACTTTTAGCTGTCCACATTTTCTTAAAAGTGACTTCCAGATCCAGAGGATGTGGTAACCAAACCGATACTCTCAGAAGCTGTTTTACCGTGAAGTTACAAAGGAAGCATCAACAGGTGAGCTTGGACACCACAGAAGCACACAGTAGAAAGTTTCTTCTAGGCATAACCTGTTTGAAAGACATTAGGGAAAAAAAAAAAATTGTAGTTGAATGGTAGGTTTCACAATAAGGCCCCAATACTGTAAAAATTATCACACCCAAGTAACTCTTTACACCCCTATCATTTAAAACACACAGACCATTGACAATGAAGCAGTTCCAGGCAGAACTTCTGCCCGGTAACTCCCCTCTCCCTCCCACCAGCCCCGTTTGGCACCGTGTTGTTCAGCGCTGACTATGAAGACAATCGTTCATTTCGGAAACAGGAAGGATTAAAACTGCAAGTAATGCAAAAAAGCAAGCGAACAAACTGTCCCTTATAATTAACAATGTGAATACACTGTTCCTTCTACCGCTGCTGAAAAACGTGGAAGTAATGATCTAGCAACTTCAACCAACTTGTTCACAAAGTACCGGTGTCAAGATCCTAGTAAGAAAAAGTCCAGCGTGCTGGCTGGTACAAGGCAAGCCTTCTAATCTTCTATGCTAGAAGGATATAGTAGGGGTGACTCACAAACCCAGTGTAAGCCTGGTTTACACCTCGCAAGACTTTGGCCATAAAGAAAAATGTATGGAAATGCACTTGCTCAGATGGAAAGGGGGTTCCCGCCTGACCAGCAGCGCAAACCAACCCGGAGTGACCCTGGGCAGGCGAGCTCTCAGCGGAGGGCTGCCAGCTTCCAGCCTCAACCAAGCCACTGAGCTCAACCAAGCTCTCTTTCACCGCGTGTGCCGTGAGAGCAGGCCCACGGCGCAGCTGGGACTCTTCCAGCCCCCATCTGTGCCCGGCGAAGAGCGGCACGGACACCACGGCACAGACGCTTTCCAAAGGCACCGAACACGGAACGCTGCCTGCGCCTGTCAGACCCCGGCACTCAGAGCAGGCGGGCGATGCCCACGCGGGACACGTCCCCTCGCAGGGAAATAACCCCGGCCCCGGCCCCTCCCTGTGTCCCTCCCCGCAGGCTCCAGCCCCAGCCCCTCCCGGGGCGGCGGGTCTAACGCGGCCTACGCGAGGCACCGGCACCCTGCCCGTCTCGGCCCCACCTCCGCCGTGAGCGGCCCCGGAGACAGCCCCAGCGGCGGCTGCCGGCGTACCGGGAGCGGGATCGGGAGGTGCCAGCAGGTCGCTGCGGGGGCCGCCTGGCCTGGCCCGTGACACCGCCCCGCGCGGCTGCGCAGCCCGGGCCCGGCGGGCGCGGGGACAGCGGGGCGGCCCGAGGGGCCGGGCCGGGCCAGGACAGTGGGTCGTGCCCGGGACAGGGGGCCGTGCCCGGGACAAGGGGCCGTGCCCGGGATAAGGGGCCGTGCACCGGAGAG
>JAWWMO010000001.1:97235797-97288332 GCA_035047845.1 Dendrocincla fuliginosa
GACAGGGGGCCGTGCCCGGGATAAGGGGCCGTGCCCGGGACAAGGGGCCGTGCCCCGGAGAGGCAGCCGTGCCCTGCAGAGGCGGGCCGGCCCGCGGGCGCTGGGTGTGCGGGCGGGGCTGTCGCGGCGTTCCTGCGGGCCGGGTGTTCTCTCCGCCAGCACCGCCCCTGTCCCGGCAGCCCGCCGTGACGGGACGTCCTGTTGATAGCAGGGTGACCTCAGGGTGGCAATAAAGATTAATTATTACCCCCTCTCCATTTTTTTTTTTTTTCTGAGTGTGTTTTTAGTAAGGTGAGCCCGCTCGCCCTTCTGGCGGGCGAGAGCCAGAGCAAACGCCGCTCACAGATTGAAGATGCGGGTGGGTCCGCAGCCAGCAGAGCTGAAGGAGGGAGATGCCTCAGTACAGTACAGATGCCTGTGGGAGAGAACTGTACGGGTGTGAGCTCTCCTTTGAGCCTGTCAGGTTTAAAATTAAACTGGGGTGAAAACCACTATGTTAGAATTAACATAGATTAGGCTCCTTCACTGTGACATCCATTAGCCTTGCTTTTTACCAGTGTCTGACAGATCCTGGGATGGATTTGGAACAGGAGGTGCAACTATTTTGTTAGGGGAACCCTGGCAGCTTCTGTTGTCTAAAGTGTCAGCACAGAGTTCAGCCAGCTTTTCAACTGCTAAAGACCAATACTTACAAAACAGAGCCCTGGGATTGTCTTACAGCAACCACACCATCTCATGATGCAGTTACTTCCTGCTCTTTTCATCATCCTTCGCTCTCTCTCCATATTTACAAGATTACCTTTTAGATGAGAACACCAAATGAGCCTTAGTAATGAAAAAGAATTCTTGCCTTAATTATAGCCAGAGTTCTAATTTGTAGTGGTCAGTACTATCATTAGGACTACACTTGGATCTAAATTAATACTTGGCTGACAGCTGTGGCAAGTACAAAGGTGACAAAGATGGGAAAGACCTTTCTCATTTTTTTAGATGTGGACTCAAGTACAGTAGTTAGCCTCTTGTTCTTCTGTACTGTCTTGTTCTTCTGTCTGATCTATTAATGAATTCGAAAATGGGTGATGTAGATTCAGCTTTCTGAGTTGATGAAAAATAAATCTTTAATCATTGACAGTTGCAATTATGAACAAAGTAAGTCATTGCCAAGGACATCAAACAAGATGGTGTCTCAAATGTAGCAGCTGGAATGCAGAATCACAAAATCATTAGGGTTGGAAGGAACCTCTGGAGATCAGGTAGTCCAAACCCCCTGCCAAGGCAGGATCTCCTAGAGCAGGTGACGTGGGAATGTATCCAGGTGGATTTTGAACGTCTCCAGTGAGAGAGAAACTCTACAATGGCCCTGGGCAGCCTGTTCCAGTACTTTGCCACTCTCAATGTAAAGAAATTCTTCCTTATATTAGAGTGGAACTTCTTGGGTTTAGTTTATGTCCGCAAAAGAGAAACACTTCTGTCTCCTTCGGCCTAAAGACTGAAGACACTTAAAGACAATGAGGTGCTGGAACTTGTCTAGAGAAGTGCAATGAAGCTTGGAAAGAAGCTGGAGCACATGTTCAATGAGGAGGGGCTGAGAGAACTGGGGTTGTTTAATCTGGAGAGGAGGAAGCTCAGGAGTGACCTTACCACGTTCTACAACTACCTGAAAGAAGACTGTATCCAGGTGGGGTTCAGCCTCTTCTCTTAGACAACTTAGTGACAGGACAAGAGGAAATGGGCTCAAGCTGTGCCAGGGAAGGTTCAGGTTTGACATCAGGAAGAATTTCTTCATGGAAGGGGTTGTTAAACATTGAAATGGGCTGGCCAGGGAGGTGGTGTAGTCACCATCCCTGGAAGTATTTAAGGAAAGACTGGATGTGGCACTTAGTGCTGTGGCCTAGTTGACAAGGTGGTGTTTGGTCATAGGTTGAACTCGATCTCAAAGGTCTTTTCCAACCTAGTTGATTCTGCAAGTCTGTGATTCTTTCTCCCTATCTCAACTTAATCCTTTCTTTTTCCCATAGCTAGACTCAATCAGACCTATATCCTTTAAGTGTCAAAGCTTATTTCATCTGCTGCAAGCTTATGTTTAAATAAATTTATCTATATTCAACATTTTTATAGCATGACATACATCTTTCATTCTTTGCTCCTTTAGTAGTTGTTTGTAATACTTTGACATTTTCTTAAGAATAAAATGCACCAAAAAAATGTTTGCATGAGTTACATAAATGTTTCAATGGTTTTACAACATGGTGTTTGTCAGAATAGATATTATGGAGTACGAATATTGTTAAGTTACAAAGCATTTGAAAGGTGTGTAAAATCATCTCCTTTAAGAGACTAATCTACAGGACCCAAAGGATCTTTCAGTAACAGCAATTTATTTTATTATACTCTTGGTCAGCACAGTTAACTTGGCTAGTGGTGTGACTACTGTAAAATGTCTGTGTCAGTAAGACTGAATTCTTACTTCACACATTTGAAGTCCACATGGAAATTGAGAAGACATATAAAGAAAATCATCGAGTGTGAAACTCAACTTGAAAATCTTCTCTTATTACTGACAAAAGACGTTGTCAGTATAATTCAGAAGTATATATATATATATAAATATGTCTTCTATAAGCTCTGCATAATAAATTTTAATAGAAAGGATGAAAGAAGATTCTTGTTATGAATAGGTGTCATTAAAGGATTTTAGGCATGGGGTTTCATAACATTAATTCAAATTGGCCTGTATCCAAATGTTGACACATGGATTAAAATGTAATAATTTAGTATATTTAGATCTGCAGAAATGTATAATGGTGTATCACAAGGAAAAGGATAAGCTTTTCTTACGGCATAAGCATAAGAATAGAGGCTAGTATTGAGCAATTGATACTCAAACCTACGGGTTTAACTGGTGACTACTTAAAACTAATTAATTCCCTTCATCTCATTGCTAAAAAAGAGGAGTGTGACTCCTTCTGTCTAGAAATCCATTCAGGTGTGTGTGTCTAAGGATGCCAGGTCCATTGCTGAAGTGACTCAGGTATGTAACCATGTCTCAGACTCTTGAGGAAATTGCTAAGTTGTGGGGGGAAAAAATGCTGTCAGAATGTCTGAAGAGGAGATTCCTGTGAGATGAGAGAGCTGAAATTGCAGACAGGGTAAGACAAGGGAAAGCACTGACATGTGCAAGTATCTTGAATCATCAAGAATGTCAAAAGGAGGCATGACTGTGGTTGTGCTCCAGGGAGCTGTAGAATCTGCCCTTTCTCCTTCCTGACTTTTGCTTGGCTGGCTAGCAGAGCAAAGCGTATATGCTTTTGTCTTATAAAAGGTCGTGAGCATATTAATGTCTTACTTAGTAGTGATCATTAATATAAGATAACCAATGAATAATTTTTATACTTCAAAGATGAGTATGTAATGCTTGCAGAATCACTTTGTGCTTGGCTAAGACGTCCAAAGAGTGACCCAAAGAGGAATGATTACAGGACACAGTTCACAGAAAAAAGCAAATGTGGGAATTGTCCCCCCAGAAAAGTGAGCTCAAAAGAATGGAGGTACTTCCAGACAAAAAACAGCTGGGTTTGGAGGGAGACTGGTGACTTTATAAGGTGGAAGAGTGGTGGGGAATCAGTTTGGAAATGCCTAGCTACAAAGGAACTCTGGGAGAAAGGTGTTAACAAAGCCGAAGATTTTTTGAGGCTCATGACAGAGAAAAACATTAGCAGGTTTTCAGAAACCAAAGTTCAGCAGCTGTCTTGGAAACCAGCTATGATACCAATGGCCAATTTTATGAAATTAGAGTTAGCAGCCTCTAGCAAAAATCTCCAAATTATATAGACAGAATACTGAAATATGCAGTCAAAAAAGGGAAAAGTAAAAATACAATGAAGTTCAGCATGTTGAAAGGCAAGCTGAGAATAGATCCAGTGCATCAAGTCATGACTGGAATCTTCCTAGGGTATACCTCTAATGAGAGTTTTCAGGAAAAAAAAAACTTTTAAAAAGACATGTTTTATGAACAATACCTTCAGGAAGAAAAAAAATACTTAATTTGAATGTAAATAAGTACAAAGGGAAAATACAGGTTGTGTCATTATAAAGAAAGATAATTTGTCAGAGCAGAGAGTTTTATTTTATTATTTTTTTTTTCATTAATTGCTTTTTCCAGTTCCTGTCCTGCTTAATTTCAAGTCTGTGGAAAAAAAAATATAAAACACTGAGACTAAATCTTTGCCAGTGGACTTTGTTAGTGGATGGCAACATTACTAAAGACAAGGCAACAGTCCACAATTAAAGTGGGCTTGAATTTCATGGAATAGTTACAACTTGCATTAATTGTTGGGTTTGTCAACAGGAAACCCCTAAACTGCCCAATTTAAATTTTCCTTAGAAATGCTTAAGGAATCTTAACAAGTGAGGCTATGGCTGAATTATTGTGAACATTCACTGACATTGTGTAAATTAAGGCTCCGTAAATAAAATGGTACAATAATACTTGAGGGACACGTGACACTAGTTTTTCATAGTTATAGGGATTAAAGTTTGTCTTTGATTTGTGTCTGTTCCTTTCTGCCCCCGATGTATCACTTGGGTGCCACTTAAGTTTGTTTTGATCAAGCTGAGTAGGCAATGTACTCTTCATTTTTATTCCCTTGCACCTGTCTGTGCTTTATCTGGAGCATTCTTTTTAGTGAGAACTGAGTAACAGGAATAAAGAAAAAGACTGAGGGTGAGAATTCCCCTGGGCTGACTCACAGTTGCTATCTAGCCCAAAGATGACATATTCAAATTACTTGTAAATATCAAAGAGAGGATAGCTCTTCCTTAGTTTCCAAAGGCATCATCTATCGAGGCTGAAAAGAGCAGCGTTATTTAAATCATGCATTTGATTTGATTGTACCACTTAGATACTGTATTAGGTCAGCCTTTCAGCAGCTTTACATCTCCCAAGAGCCTCTGAAAGTTTAGGTCCTGTCTTTATGTATTTATCTTATCATCCAGTTGTAATATTAAAAGTTGTTTTCAATATTCATTATCATTGTACCACAGATATGTGAAGTAAGATGAGAGTTTGCTTGTCATTTGTGGTATACAACAGACCACTTCAGACTGAAAAATAGAGTTAAAAATAAAGTTAACTGTGCTTTTCTTTGTCACATGTAGCAAATGGGCCAAGGAGTTTGTTCAAAATAAAAGATAAACCCCAAGCAAAAAATTGCAGGTCAAATTTCACAAGTTTTAGCATAGCTCTGAAGTGAACATTGAAACTCTTCATTTTGTAAGATTCATTTTTTCTGGTTTTTTTGGTTGGTTGGTTGGCTTAGGGGTTTTTTTTGTTTTGTTTTTTTGTTTGTTTGTTTTTGTTCTTTTTTTTTCCCGAAAATCATGCTTTCATTTATCTGTTTAATGTAAGCAAATATTGACATTCATTTGCAGTAAACTGAATCAACTTACGTCTTCAGATATAATAATGACTCCAAGAGCCCTTTCCTCAGATATAATAATGACTCCAAGAGCCCTTTAAGGCTTTTTTCACTGGTGTTGATCTCAACAGAAAATAGGCTTGTGTGACTATGTGTACATGTGTACATCACAGCTGACATTTGCCAGAACAAATGAAGCAGTGCTTATCCTTTGGGTAACACAAGAGTAAGGTAGGTAGTAGTTTCAAGTTGGCAATACATCCCCGCACTCACAAATGGCCATTACTTCCCAAAAGGCATACCTTTTCCTTGCTCAATCCCACTTGCCCCACACCTGTTGGCAGGGGTAAGGGCTTGGGGAGAGATCAGGGAAGAGCTCACCTGGGCCAGATGTGTGGGCTGGGTGCACCTTCCTATTCTGACATCTGCGGGGCTGGGCTCAGTCCCGGCAGGTGCCCTGCAACAGCATGACACCTGAATGAAATTGGACTAAAAGATTTACTGAAGGATTATAAAGTTCTCATGGAGGATCCCACTACCCTATGGTAAAAGCTTCTCCTGGATATATTACTAAACATGTCAGTACAAACACTTCCTCCAAGTAAGATCTAATATTTGGTGTGCCCTTTATCAATTAATCTGGAAATAATATTATTTCTGAAATTACTCTGTAGTTTTAATTATTCTGTAATTATTTTCCATAGGAGAACAAATCATAAATTTCAGGAATATCTCTGTCTGCAAGTCCATTTAATGTGTGTGTGTTGTGAGTGACTGAGTGAATGAGTATAGGAAGCTCAAGTGCAGCTGATACATTCCAATATCATGTAACATCTCAAAGGACTGTGAAATCATTTGACTTCTCACGTTATCCCTTAATTTAAAAACATTTATAGTTTGTATGAAAAAAATAAGACTGAAATGGAAGACAGCAATCTCACTCATTCACAGCTATTTGACTATGATTTTGCTTTTAAACTTTTTTTTTTTTTAGGTTACATTGTGTCAGTTACAGGAAGTAATTCCTTCTCTTAAGTGATGTTTCCACTGTAAATCATAAATGATGTACCAGCCCAGCCCATAGTAGTTTCTGCAGTTATAAAGTCAGAGCAGGAGGTGGCACTGCTATTTGTCTAGTCTTGATAAAACAGTATTGTCAACATCAGTGGTATTTTCCCAGTTCCCACTTCCATAATAACCTTGACCTGGTCAAGAAGTCAAGCATAAATCTGAAATGAAAATATTTTGAGAACAAAAAACCCTCAAAATCCAAAAGAAACAGAAAAAGTTTAATATTGCCAAGGGATTAATTTTGGGGAAAAAAAATCAATGAAAAACCCCCAAGATATCATTATAAATACGCAAATAAAGAGCAAATTTTTGTCATATGTTGAAAATTGTCTTTAGAAATTTCCTGGTACTCTTATGACATATTGAACAGAACACAGAAATATTTAATGAGATTGGGAGCAATCACAGCAGGGATAGTGGGTTTGTGTTTTAGAGTTTTTTCTGTATTCTGTTTTTGCTTCATTTTGTTATGGCTGAAGCCAAAGATCTAAGTGAAAATAAATATTTTTTTTTCAGGCAGTCTAGAATTGCTGTTTTTCTTTAACATCCCCAAATAAATCTTTTTACATCCCTAAGATATGCATGTTGTTTTATATTAACAGTTATCTTTCAGAAATGTCCATGTAGTTCATAAAAGGCCCAACAAATTATTGCTTGTTTCTTTTCATGTTACCAGACAGTTTGACACTTTCCCCCTTTCAGTTTTTGACATCTTGGGTGGGATTTGTCAAAGGAATGCAGGCGTGGGATGCAGTCTAGACATGAGTATTTGAGCTAGTCATTCTAAGCTGTCTCAATGGTCAGTGAAGAGAAATAGACATTTTTGGAAAGGAATTAATTTCAACACAGAGTAGACTTTTGAAATATGTTAAACGAATCATTCTCTAAAACTGCTTATTTTTCTTTATTGACATTAAGGAAGGTCTAAGAAGACCACCTCAGAGGTAAATGATTGAAGCTTTTCAGAAAGAGCCTCTGTCCTGGCAACGGTGTAGACTCACTTGGCTGCCAAATGCTGAATCCACCATCGCTTGAGACTCTGAGGTGGGATGAATTACTGTCTGGAAGCCAGAGAGCAAAACCTGAAACCATCCATTAAATAGAAAACTCAGTCAGAAAAATGTACACTATAGAAGGGGAATGGCAGAGTGCTATTAAAGCACTCCATCTGCTCACAATTTGACTCATTTCATTTCCTAACACATCATTTAAAGTGTCTACTTTTGCACTTCATCTTTTTCTCATCACAGCCTCTGTGGATGCCTCTGTTCAGGTTCACAGCTGCCATGCCCATGAAAAGGTTACCCAGAAAACTCTGGATGCTCCATCTCTGGAAGTTTTCAAGACCAGTTTGAGCAACCTGGTCATGTGGAAGCTCTTCCTGCCCATGGCAGGGGATTTGAATAAGATGATCTTTAAGATCTCTTTCAACCCAAAGCTTCCTATGATTCTTTGATTTTATTCCTCAGAAAATCCTTCTGTAGATTGTTTGTTGTTTCTTCTGTTAAATACGAACTACTGGGGTTCAGCACAGGAATAAGAAGAGCTGTGTTTGTAAACAATGATCAACATAATCATCACTGTTGATAAATATGCTACCATTCCTTTCCAAGTTCCAGCTTGATATGCAAGCTGTTAGTTTTTTTGTATCTTTCACTCTTCCTAATACTTAGCTGTAGCAGATCAATAAGTTATTACATTTTTGCCTGATTCCCTACAATTTTTTTTTTCTCCCAGAGCCCTGTATTAGCTTTGCAAAAATAATTTTTGTGTGGCTTGGCAAAGATTTTAAAATCTTTATAGTATCGATAACTTCCCTGTATGGCATAATACATTATATATGCTATTACCACAAGTGATTATGTTTCATATGTTGGGGTTTTTTTTATTTTCATCTTCTTGCCATTTCTCCTCTTTTGAGCTTTTATCTCACCTTCCCACTGTTTTATCTTGCCTTCTTTATATTTCATGTGTTAAAAATATTGGAAGTATGTACAGGGGCAAACAATGACTGTGCTTACACCACATCTCCATCTATTTCCAATGTATCCACTACATTTAGCATGTAACATTTCTAAAAATAGTGCTGTTTGTAACATTTGTCTTTTGGCGACTAATTAAGCAAATCATCACTCAGTCTATTTTTTTGTAATGTGCTTTCTGTCAATCTACTAGTCATTGTTAAGCTTTTGTCCACATAGGAACATTAAAGAAAATTAATCTAAAGAAACTAATGGTGTGAATATAGAGCGGATTAGTTAGGCCCCATTAATTCATTTTAGCTACTGATTCAGAATGAAAACGATCATAGCTGAGTTTGCAGACATAAAAAACGTTTGGATATTAAAATAAACTCTCAAGACATATTAAAGCATTTTCATCTTTGTTTTCTGTTTCTATGCATAAAAAAGATAAAAAATACAGATAACACTTTGATTCCTTTACTTAGGTGGGAATTTGATCTTTGTAAAAATATAAAAAAGTAATTGAGGAAAAAGAAAGACTCCTGAGTAAGGACATAAATGACTGCTTCAGCTTCTTCTGGGCAACTTTTGATCTTCCTATGACCTGTTATCTCCCCTCCATGTAGAAACACAGCTTCGTATTTCCATGCAGGCAGTTTGTGATGAGTCGACACGGCCCCAAAGAGCTCACAAATGGCATTTAGTAACCAAAGTGATTTGTCTGCTCTTTCACCATGTAACATACCTAAAGAGCATATGATCTCCTCGTACAATCTACAGATACTATTAATTACACTATCACTGACGTTTAACTGAAATGTCTCTTCTGGCTGAGACTGTCCTGGACTGTGAGAAGAAAGTTATTTGTTGATTTGCTCTGGCAAAATATTTTTCTTTTTTTTGTCTAAAAATAACCTGTTTACAGGAAATTGTGTCAAGTTCAGTGCACAACAGGAGAAAAATTACTGAGCAGGGCAATAGAAAAAGGGTTTGAATAATGGAATAAGAGGTTCTGTAGGCAGAAGGCAATGAAAGATAAAATTATCTCAAATCCAATTCGTATTTCGATCTTTTGTGGCATGTATGCTATTGAGTAGTTTCTTAAAGTGTCAGATTTTTCTGTTCTGAGTTCTGCTTTATCTCCACAGCTCCTTCAGCTCTATATTTCACTTTATATTTTATGCCAGTTAACTTTACTAGCCAATATCATCTCCATCACTGTAAAATGAGTAAAGAACATTATTGCATTGATAATTGGCAGTATCATTAAAAGCTATTGAACAACATTAGCCCAAGACAAAAACTTGTTAATTGAAGCTCTTTCTACATTACTGTAGTAGATAAAGGTCAGATTTTATTTGTACTGTATGACAGAGATAGAGTGAAGCCATAATTATGATGAGTTTACATGACCTTTCATTTCTTAGGAGTCTACCAGCAGTCTGATAGTATGACTGCACTTTTGTAGTAATTACCTGGTTAAATTACTTACGGTTCACGTGCTGAATGGTTTGTGCAAGTCCTCTACTCTCCAACCATGACTACAAAATAATAACCTTCACCAAGCAAAATTTTAGTGAGGAGCTGAAACCAGAGAGAAAAAAAAATGTGGAATATCAACAGGTTATTAATGTTTGCTTTAAACTACTGCTTTTTACCTCAAAAAATGGAAAATTTAGTCTGCCACACTGAAATATCTTTATCTAACCAAGACTGCTGTAGTAATATTTTCTGACAGATTTCACTGAATTTTCCTGAGAGGTAAAGGAGAACTAAGTGTGATTATTTTGATAATTTGATCTACCTAGGAGTCAAGATTTTCAGGCAGGGATTTTGATAAAAATTTATCCAGTAATACTGTTTTCTGCCTGACTGAGTATATCCAGAAACAAATGGGAAATGTCCTACTGGGGAATATAGGGATGATGAAGGTATGACAGTTTAAATCAGAATTGTATGAAAAGGATAAAAGAAGTCTCTGCTTGCATCAATTAACTTATGTTGTCATGATAGTGTTTTATAAATATTTCTAGGATACAAATTTTAGACATAAAAATTATTGTTTAGTCATATTATTTTTTCATATCCCTCATGTGACTTTGATATGCGAATTTAACTCAGTAGACATTTAAATAGCTTAGCTCCTACAGAAACTGTGGAAATATACCTACCCTGAAACAGCTAAGTGATGAAAAGCTCATCTGAGCTGAAATCTGTTCCAGATGGGGTAGATCTGGGTTTAGAATGAAGACCATTATCTAAATATGATGTCACGTGGTGGGAGGCCACGCTCTTCTACCAGAAATGTCATCCTGAGAATTTTTTCTATGGAAGTCTTCATTTGAATGGGTTTGCTCCTGTAGGTAGAAGCAACTGTTTGAAAAATTCTTGTGTCTTTGCATGTTGATCCTGTCTGACTGCAATTTCTTGCTGTGTATCCACAGGAGCCTTTGCACAAGCTTCATAGATAATGCATAAGGAATATCACAGCTTTTTCCATTGCAGTGCAGGGAAAGGGTCAAGTCTTTCTGAATCCAGGTTACATGTGGTCATAAGCAGCAGGAGCTGCCATCAAATTACAAGTCTCTGCTTATTTGGAATCCTAAGCAAGGGCAATGACATCTGTCCACAATCTAGGACTTCTCACTTCTCAGCCCAGACTGTTCTCATACAGCAGCAGGGCTCATCACTTCTGTAAGGCATGGGGGGGACTGGAGAACTCTGAGAACAGCAAAATAATTTCAGAGTGCAGGAATTATTAGAGGTAAAATCAAACTAAAAATATTTATTTCCTTACAAGCACACTTTAAAATATAAAACTGTACTTTCAGCACAGTTTGCTATTTTGTAACAGATTTTAAAACCTATTGAAAGTTCCTGGTGACTTTTGGCATCCATGTGTTCTAAGTGCACGGTTTGCCTTAATATTGGGATATTTTGCTCTCAGTCATATTTTTTAATATGTTTCAACATTTGATGGTAATCTAGTGTCCAAGCAATTAAATTTATTATTTTTTTCTTGAAAAAAGGGTCCAAATTTGTAACCCACAAGTGAAATACACAATAAGAATAACCATCCATAACTGAACATAGTTTCAGGAACTGTATTTTAGGATACTTCCTATTACTTTTGATAATTTTTTTTTTTTTAAAAATCACCCTATATATTTATTGAATTTATTACTTAGTAAAAATTGCATTTTACATTCATTCTTCTGTAATTTACAAATCTACAAATAGATTTCCAGAAGCATTTGTTGGAAAGGAAAGTACTTTTCTGGAATCATTAGTGATGAATGAGAATTTTCTTATGAATAATTTGAGAAGTAATGACAGCCCAGTGTTAGTACCCCTGATGAAAAACTTATACAGGTTGTGAGTTAAAGAAAGTATTTTTACATATTTTTGATAGAAATGTAAAAGCATCTTTGATTTACCATGTACAGAGTAGGTGAATGTATAACTCCTGAATCTGGAAGATGCGCTTATTCTCTCTGCATGGGAACACACAGAACCTGAAGAAGAAAGGCATTGCGCTTTTATTTCCTCTTGATCAGTCAGTGCAATAGTCAGGAAAAGTACATCTTAAGATGTTTTAATAAGTATGCAGGCTTCAAATGCATATTGAAGGCTCATTGAAGCATCATGTTTCTGTAAGCAATATAAAGTTCAACTTGTTCTATAATTAAAAAATCTATAGCTTTAGAGTTATACTATGCACAGAAATCATACTTTGTGCTTGCATAAGTGTGTAAACTCAAAGAAAAACCTCAACCAAAACTACAAAGTAAAACTTTTGTCACTGGGGAATCATGAAATCATAGAATGGTTAGGGTTGGAAGCAACCATATATACATATAGTTCCAATCCTTCTGCCATGGAGAGGGACACCTTCCACTAGACCAGGTTGCTCAAAGCCGTATCCAACTTGTCCTTGAACAATTCCAGGGGTGGGGCATCCTACCCTCTTTCAGTTTAAAGCCATCACACCTTGTTCTATCACTGCACACCCTTGTGAAGTACCTCTCCATCTTTCAATGAATGCAATGCTTACTGTCACAACCTGGATGAGACCTTCACGACAGGCAGTGATGCCTCTCTGTTTAAATTAGTGTATACACTGATGTTTTGAGAGGTGTTAAATGAACCTCTAAGAGAAATAGTGTTTTTTAGTTGGTGCTTATTTAAAATTTCATAGTTATCTTGATCTGTATATCTGACACATTTACTGGTTTGATTAGCTTTAATTATGACAGCCCATGTTCAGATAATATGCATGCAGCTGGAAGTTTTTGGAGTGCAAACTGTCAGATTGACCTTGATGTAAATTCACCATTTGACCATATAGGCTTTGCAATACAAAAAGGTTATTTTTTTTCAGCACAAAAGTTTGTGACATTCTTGCAAATGTCTGGAACAAAATATATATATATATATATATATATATATAATCTTTTTTACTAAGAGTGAAAAGCAATCATAGTACTTTCTTGCTTTCAGGCTTTTTTACTACAAAAGGAGTTTTCTTATCATCCTTTAGAATCGGATTTGTTACATTTTAAATTAAGATTAACACCTTATATTTTGACAGTTTCGGATATTTATGCTTTCCAGTCTGGTGAATCTAGAAGGAAATAATTCTTGTCTTCTAATCTTGAGTTGTACAAAATGAAGACTTCTGCTTATTTTTTGCTTGATCTGTGAGGTATACAAATCCTCAAATGGGAAAAACCTCTATCATTCTATCCTGCTTCTGGAATAGTTCAAATTATCTGCTAATGTTCTTGGGATAAATTTGATTGCAGGTTTGCATATCTCCATTTTATTTTCCTTTTCTGTAAAATTAATCTCTGCTTGCCTAATTTCTAATATGTAGAAATGAAAAACTTTTATTGCACTGTGAATTTGTAAAACAAAAGTAAACCAAACTTTGATGGAAAACAGAACTGAGATTAACTTGTAATATTTAATATGTATCTGTCTAAAAAAATACTCCCTTAATAAGAAGGTCAACTAAGAGCACAAATAACAGCAGTTATTTCAGTTTCTGATGTCAGAAATTGATTTGGGCATGACACAGTTATAAGACTGCAGTAGCAGAAAGGAAAGTTGTTTCATTTAAAAATACGACCTCAGGGCTAAATCACAGCATGTTATGAAAGGGTTTACTTACACATAACCTTTACTGAAGTTTCAGTTTTCTCTGCTTTCCTATTTTGAATTAAAAAATTGCATTATTTTAAAATAGACCAAAGAAATGTCGATATGGAACTAGATTTCTAATTTTTAAGCAAGTAACAAACTCCGAAGTGCCAAAGCTCTTTGATCAAGCCAGAGCAAGAGCCCTTCTTATGAGCAGTTGTTTTCAACTTCTCAGTTATGATATTCTATATTTATAAAGGCACAGTGAAACACCTTCTTAAGTGTTTGATTAATTTTTAACATTTTCAGTCAGAAAGAATAGATAGATGCCTTCAGTTTAATTTCGCTCAGTTGTGCTGCATTTTTTGCTAGTTTTTTAAGACATGTAGGTAAGTGTATTTCCTCATTCAGCTGATGAAACAGAACAGCCTTTGAGCTGTTTGTAAGCAACAAATCATCACATATGACTTATCAGGAAGGAATATTTTTTCTTTTTTCTTTTTTATTTTTTTTTTTTCAGAAAAGTATTAGAACTTTATGAAACCTGTTTCTGATGGCATATTAAGTGCCATTGTTGTGGCACATTGACCTTAAGCTCTCATCTTTGTATATCAAGCTTCTCCATCATTCATGTCGTAAACGTTTAACAGATCAAAAGCAGTGGTTAACCTAAAATATGAATATAGGCCTAGCTTTTGGATTTCTTTGGGAGAAAAAAAAAAAAAGTGGGCTATATCTTTGCTTTGCTTTCAACCTTTCCCCCTCCCATAAGGTGTTAGTTATTTTTCCACAGTTTCTGAGTTCTTTCAATGATATATTGAAGTGGGAGAGACTTCTTTCTCCCTGGATCTAGTTCCTTGCAAGCTGAAGTTCATAGCTAAAGGTTTCTGAACAAGTTGCATGGATCTGAGCTGCTCTTGAAAAGGAAGTCGCTTTTCCTCTTCTTCCTAATTCCTACATCACTCATGATCTAGTCCTACTGTTGAAAAAGAAAATAAGTTGTACTTTTTTATAAGCAAAGCTGTTTCTTATTCCAGAGGCACAGGCTAAAATGTCTTTGTATTCCTGATCACATGTAATTATTCTATGTGACTAATTTTACAGTATTAAAATAAACATAGCTGTAATTTATTTCTATGGTTTAAGATTTTTTAGTATAACATTCTCCTCTCATTTTTTCTATGCATAATTCCCTAAGAAGAAGTGTATGCATGCTGTCATTTCTTAGGCAACAATGGCAACTGTTTTATATACTGATTCTCTTGTCTTCTTAGTGTCATAGAACTTTTACAAACCCAGTGTAACTCAATCAATGCATCCATGGTATATTTCTTAATTCTGATTATTTAGTGATCTTCTTTAACATGAAAGGGTCTGTATATCTAGTTGTATTTAAACATTCTTCTCACTGAGAAGAGTTCCACTGAAATGGAGAAACTACTGTATACATATATCTACTCCTTGCCTCAGGTATACCCTATCAATTGTCAGTATGTTGTAATTACTTCAAGAATATTCTACTTGCAGAGTTTAATACAGTAGGAAACATGACACTTACCTAATATAATCAAAAATTACCTGCCAACAACTGTGAAATCTCCTTGCTTTCTCTTTTTTTTTTTTTTTTTAACATGATTCTTTAATCAAGCTTCTAGTTTGTGAACAATTTCCACAAATCCTTCAAATTACCTAGTTTTAAGGATGTGCTTGGGATAGATTGTCTATTGGTCTAATCACGCCACCACAACTGCTGTTGAGGGGCACCAGGCCCACACCTGGGTGTCAGGGATTCATGTTGCCTCCTCAGTCTTTTCAGCTGTCTGCTCCACACCTCCTGGTCTGAAATCTGAATATTTGTCCAAGGCTCTTCCACATGATAATGATAGTCAGTGATCTGGGTTCAGGCTTAACATATATTGGGCGGGTGGGTAGTTCATGTAATCTATGATCCTGAGAAAATTAATTTACTTTTTCTCTTGTGTTCATTTAAGAAAACTAGTGACAACCGTTCATTTAAATAATAGCAACATACAGATCATTTAAAATTGAGGTCACAGGTTTTGGACTCAAATTGTTTTAGAGGACCATCATATTCCTCCCCAGTTTAAGCCTCTTGAAACATCAAGAGTACACAAGTTTTCACTAACCTTAACAAAGTGGAGTTTTTTTCATTTACACAGTCTTATCTATCTAATATATAACATATATCCCGTTGTGGTTTTTTCCCTTTTCCTTCTATTTTCCTATTTTCTACATTACTAGGGTTTTTTTAAATTTTATTTTCTTCTGTGATTTAAACAATATTTTGCCATTATCAAGGGTCATGAGTTTGTCAGATGAGTTGCTCCCTTCAACGAGCTAAAGAAAATGCTGTGGAGGAACAGAGGATCTGTTATACCTGCAGGGGGCATTGCAATACAAAGAAAAGGAACAGTGAAAGCTGCTTAGGCTTTTTCCAACTAACTTGTCCGATAACAATTCTTAATGTTTGACTGTCAAGTTTGCAATTTTTTTTTGTCTTCTCTTTCAAAAAATGGCAAGTAATTTTGAAAATATTTAAGAAATTATTTTCCTAGTGGTTTTGAAATCACATTAGGAAGATTTAAATTACATTTGGAAGGCTATTTTTGAGTGTTCTTGCACTTACCGATATCAATGAGGAACATTGGGATAATGATGTCAAAATGAGATATAAAATAACAATGATAGTTTCTGCGGTATAGAAAAAGAGTTTGCAAATGATCCATTAATAACATTTCAAACTCCTTCACTAATCTAATGTTTCTAATTAGTCTGTAATTATTATGAATCTCTCTCTCTGATTTTTTATATCTATAATTTTATTTATAAAGAGGAAATGAGGAATGGCATCTAAACTGAACAGCAGTTCTGACATAAAATCTTATCTATTGTGTTATGCACATATATGAAAGTGATGTTGGATATCTTGTCATTTCTCAGATAATTCATTAAATATATTTTTCACTAAGTATTGTGTGTAGTAGACTTTTACAGATTTCTAACATATATTGAGTGCGAACCAGCTGATAGGTAACTCCTGCTTCGCAAATGATAGGTGGGCACTTACAGACATAAACGTTGGGTATTATGGAATCACACTCCAAAGACAACCAAAATATGTACGTATATTTCTGTATACAGCAGCATATGATGATCAAATGGCCTGATGCAGTTTTCATTGCTTTGTCAACAACACCTCAATCTTTCTCTGCTTCTCAGTGATGGAAAATCTTTTTCCTTAGAAGCAGGCAAAAAAAGCTGCAACTCTCAGCAAAAAGGGAAGGTGACCATACTTGAGAGCTGTCACTGGAAGGAAAAATATGATTAGATGGATTTACTAACCACTCATAAGGAAAAGACCAGCCAAACTCTGCGAGTACAATAGAATGGCTATAGTTGTAACTGCATGATTGACAATTGTTCTATGCAATTTCAGCTTATTTTTACTCCCTTTCACTCCTAAAATGACATTTTTTGGTGTTTCTTCCCTTCTCTCACCAGGAGTCATGTTGTAATGAATTATAAGGTTTAGTTGCAGTGTGATTTATGATAGCAAACTTATTTTTTCAAAATGGAATCAGTCATCTTTGCAAGTTTCTTTATACTCCATTACACCCAGGGAAAATGGAAGGCACATTTTGATGGTAAAATAATCATAGATTACAGGCTTAGCTGAGAAGAGATCATTTTATTTCCAGGATTTATCAGTAAACTGCTTATGAATGCTATTGATTTGTTGACTGCTTCTTTGTAGTCTTAAAGCAAAGATTTGACACCATGTTCCTGATATTCTGCATTTTCTGATAAATTCCCTGCATTGCAATAACCATTGTGTTCTTGCAGCATATCCCTAATCTCTAGGTTTGTCAAAATTGAGTGCAAAGGCATTAGAATTCACTTACTATATCTTTTCTTGCATTAGTGTTTCGGTATTTTGTTTGCACTTTCTGTCACATTGGAAAGAAGAAAACAGTGATCTGGTTTTTACCACTTTCTTCTCTCTGACATTGTTCTGGGAAAAATAAAAACCATCACTAGAGTTGAATTACTGTTAGGCATGGCAAACCACTCTAGTTTCATATAACCACCTCAAAAAGGAAAATACATTATCCACACTAATATTGGGACATTATCTATTTCAGATGTGCATTTAATTTATACAAATTTCATAACTGACTTAACTTCCATATTTTTTTAAGCCAGTTGTGGAGTTTTCTTACAGATTTCCTCACCAGTTTGTTCAGGCAAGGCTGTATTCTGTGTGTAAGTACTTAGTCATCTGTATTCCATTAATAGCCCTCTAAAATGAAAGCAGATGTATTTTTTTATTCTTAACAGAGCAACTGGTAAGTCTTATAGTTGTAAATGCTATGATGATCAAAACTAGGTTTCTATGATTATTTTTGAAGTATCAGTTCCAAAATGAGAAAAATGAGGAAGGATAAAGATCTTGTTAGCATTCACCAAATGAAAGCTAATCAAATAGTGAACAATATGAAACAGCTTAATTCTTTATTAATTAAAGATTTGCTTCCTTCATCTGGACATCACTTGTTATTGATGTAATAATGCTTATGTTTGGGAGAGCACAGATACTGCTAAGTTCCTTAAGATGACAGAGAGAAGAGTCATCACCTCTTGACACGTATTTGTTATAGTTTCCCTTTTGGTCTAGGAAGTGTTAAAGGTCAGGACTCTGGCATTCAGACTGAATCCCAAGAATTCATACTTGAATTTTTGGCTTTAAATACATTTACCACAATTTGAAAACCTTTGCAAGAATTATGTGAATAAGAAGGTTAGTTTTTTCTTCATAGGGAGTTTACATGATCCAAAGCATAGAATTGAATGGACAACAATGATGGAATAGAAGACTACAAATATGCATCTGTTTACTTCTGGTTTGTATAATTTTGAAGACTCCAGCTCATCTTTTCTCCTTCCATAGCAAAAAGCTGGCAAAGACATATTAAAAAAACATACAATAAAGTGAAGATAGAAAATATGCATCTTGTTAACTATGTTTACTTCTAAGTTACAGATTCTTCAATATTCAAATTCCTTTTGCTAAAATGACATCTATTTCAAAAGTCCACAGATCAGGTAAGATGATTGGCTTGGTACATTAACAAAGTATTCCTTTATTACTCAATGCAAAAGAAACTGGAAAGCTGTTATTATAAAATCATCATGTCCTTGGTTAGCTATAAAATATTTGATCACTTTATGTGGAGCCAGATATGAGTATTCCTTGCCCTAGTCTCAGGTGGTGAACACACAAAGGCAGCTGTTGATTTAATTGTCTAGTGAGTAGTTTATTGCTCCTAGATATTACTCTAGTATAATTTATACATAGAATAACAATGTCAGAAGGCAACTTTGGGAAAAGTGGGTTAAACTTATAAACCTGGAGTTAAAAAATCAAGAACTAAGAAACTTCATCTTAATACTGTCAGTGCTCTGGAACAGATTCTTTAGTAACATCACACAAAAAGGTCTCTTGCATTCAAAAATTGTATTTTGGTCTGTCACAGATGAGGCTAAGGTATTAATCTTATTGCCATTGTTTCAAAAAATCTTATTTAACAATTTCCATACCATCGCTATTGCCAAGGAAACAGGAATTAGTGGAGAAAACTGATTTTCTATGGTGTTTGTTACTGACAGCACTTTGAAGTAACTACTTTGCCTTGGTGGTAATCACACAGCCTGGTCAGATCCTTGGTTCTGCTGGTTTTCCTCATGCTATAGAAGGTAGCTTTTATTTCCAAGGTAGGGATTTAGCAATTCCTATTTATTTTCTTCAACTTTTCTGAGAATTCTAGACAGACTTGAACTTGGAAAAGGTAGCCGGTGTGCCTTATGCCTGACTCAGCATACTAAGTTTATTACTTCCTTGATACTCTGCATTGAACTAGGTAGTGGTGGAAGCCAAAAGATTATCTCTATCTCCATTTGGTATAATAAAATAACCTATAGCTTGAATAAGGAGAAGGAGAATAAATAAAAAGAGCATTTAAGCCACCCACAAGATTGCTACTGAAAAAATTCATGTTCTTTTTGCAAGCTGTCAATAGAAGAGGTCTCCAGGATGCGATAAAATCAGAGGACTGTGCAGGACTAGGTTGTCCAGAGACATTCAAGATACTCAAGAGATATTCAAGAACTGTTTGGGTGCAATTCTGTGCAATGTGCTCTAGGATGACCCTGCTTGTGCAGGGATTTTGGGCCAACTGACTCTCTGTGGTCCCTTCCAACCTTACCCTTTAGGTGGTTCTGTGATTGTGACCTGGCATGAGGAAAGGTGAGAACTACCAAAAGATTGACAGGGTTAGGATGTGTCAGATCATGAGAAATAGAGAAATTCTATCTTCATCCTGATCCCTAAGGCAGGTGAGGAATCAAGGAACTGAATCATAGTTGACTCTTCATAGTTGTTTATAGTTGTTACAACTCTCGTGGTGAAAGGTATTATTTTGTAGTTTGGTGTTTATGAAAGAGGCAAGTATAGACATTGCTGGCAAGGCAGCTCTCAGTATCTTAGATCACAACAGAAGACAACCCCAGAGTGCACAGCTTTTTTTACCTCTAAGCAACTAGGACCTTCAGTCCATAAAATTCTCTCTTATTCAAGGGGTGAAAAAATACAGTATCCCTTTTTTATTACACATTTATTGAAAACCAAAACTGAAACAAACCTCTTCATTCATTTCTCTTATTTTCAGTTTTCATTTAACCCATTCATTAGTGTACATAAAGCAGAATCCTTTCTCTCAGATGGAGTATTCCTTGCTAAACGAGCCACTACCATGGTATAGAGTGGTAGAAGTGCTTCAGCAGGGTACTGGTCAGATACAGATCCAAGCACCTATGATGCACTTCCAGGAAGTCTGACAGGTTGTGTTTGGTGAATCACTTTCAAGGTAGCAGTGATTCCATCATTCCACCAGCAAAAGAAAAAGCTAATTGTGACCAGAAAGTTAAAATGTATATTTCAAGGAGATTTCATAGTTTAACATGAGACATGTAGTCCTTCCTCTTAAAAATATTGCTAGATACCTCATAGAATAAAAGTGAGATTTCTCTTGTTCCTAGAATGTGTAGTCCTCTTATTGGCCTTAAGAGCCTATTCCACAAGGAGAACTAAATTATGATCATATTTCCAAAACGCATTCTTAAAACTTACAGAACTGTAACAACTTTGTAGTATTTGTCTGGTATGCTAAGAATTTATTACCTATTAACTGGTGACAGTTTTCATAAGGAAAGGGATGGCTTATGACAGGCATATTATGAATAAGATTGCCTATGACTTGACCTTATATGTTAAAACTACAACTATTTTCTCAGATGATGAGAGACAGGCACAGCAGAATACAGTCAATTTGTGGTTATGGATTAGGAATAGAGCATTCAGAAAAGCAGGATGATCAACATTCACACATTTGAATGAATGGTGTCACCTTTCAATTCTTATTTTCAGGAAGACTTTATCTTCAGAAAGGAATTAAACCTAACGGATTGCTAGACACAGACATTTTGGTAATCTTAGCTTCTAAACAGCATTTCTTGAGCAAAAAATTATGAATATAACAAAATTAGTTACATTACTTGAGGTTGAAATGAAGTAAAAAATTCTTATTTTTGTATCTTATAATTCATGTTATAAAAATGTTTTACACACTACAGTTAATTTAAAGAAGTGCTAGTTTCATTGCATTGTCCAACTTTCTAAAGAGAGACTTCTCAGTCTAATAACTAATATTCTTTATTAAAGTTGAACACATATCATATATATATGATAGCAGAGAAAGATATTTCTGGTTAAGGTATGGCTGATTAAATTTAGGTGTATAAAGTGTAAGGCTATTTCTTTTCTGAGGTTATTTTTACAGAAAAAAAGATACCATGAAATTCCAGAGACCTGAGATTCTTACAGACCTTTACAAGCTTTGCTATTGAACAAAGTGAAATTGTAAAGGATCTGAAATATATTAAGGACTTAAAACTTCTGTATTCAAGTGACGCTGACTTTTCAATTGGTTGTCACATGACAAGGTTTTTTTGTCATTTTAAATTCTTGGACATAACCATACTTCTATTTTAGCTCAACATAAACAATGTTGATAAATAAAAGGTGCTTTTGGCAGCTGTGATTTAACATGAGTGATTTCGTGCCCATTAGAAGCCTTTTTCCAAAGTGCTGTCTTATATTCTCAAGTCGATATTGTGTGCAATAGCTTTTGTCCTTGAGAAGAAAGTCATCTAGCTGCCATCAGAGAACCCCACTGAGACTGCATGGACTGTTCCCTCTCATCCATGTTTAGTTACCTGAAACACCCCAAATAGTCCATTCCTATTGTCAAAAGACATTTTCTTTTCCTAGCAAGTTTTATAGCTAGAGTGCAGCCAAGGGAGAAGGACAATACTCTTGGGCACACCTTGTGATTCTTGGAGTGTCCTGTATAGGGCCAGATGTTCTATTCGATGATCCTGATAGACCCCTCCCAACTCAGCATATTCTATGATTCCATTCTATATTTCTATGAGAGGTCTCAGAACAAGAACCAGAGGGAGCCTAAGGTGCTGACATTGAAGGCCAGTCCAGGCCATCCCATCTTGCTGGTTGGGGTCAAGACCAGTATGGTACATTGTCAGGCATGGAAATGATTGCAGTGCAGCTGCAATGTGATTCAGACAGCCCCCCAAAAAATTCTGGAGAGCTTTCGTTTAAGACCAGCTCACAAAGGAAAGTGAAGGAGCCTTCACTGAGGCTTCTTACAGCATTTCTCCAAGAGCTTCACAGCTTCCTGAGGCCTCTCAAACAGCTCTGTCTTTTCAGAGGGATAGCCTTAAGCATTGGGAAGAAAAGTCCAGCAGTGGAGGGCAATGCTTCAGGCTCTGGTTTTTCCCCCCTTCAGAAACATCCGTATGTATTTGAGCTCCTTGATCACAAGGGTGTTCCCTCTTTCCTGAGATGCAGTTTTGGTTTGGTGGTGTGAGAGTTCTCACAGGAAAAAATTCTGTGATTCACGAAGACTTAGAATAAGAAAGATAAACCAGACTCCTACTTCTTCATGAAGTTTCCCCCCAGTTGTTCACATTGGTAATTTTAAAATATCCAAGTTAAATGTCCTAACAATGGGTCAAGGCAAATTTGAACCCTTTCCATGGGAGTCTGCTTAGGCTGTTATTAAAATTATACAGTTGTAATGAGGAAATTTTGAAACAAATTTTGAGGACTTCTGTTAGCATCACGGCCTCTCACAGTAATTGTCTCTGGTTTATTATGAATTACCTTGGTCAAGATTGTTTTGCTAACCATGTATCTTTTATACCCAAGAAAAGGTAAGGAAAAAAATCTGTAAATTGAATGTTCAATGTTGTTAAAAAATTATAAATCACTAGGCAGATGAAGATATTCAGCCTGGAGGCAACAACTGGTGAACATTTTAAATCTAGTTCCATTTGTATTTCATTTGAAATTTGCAATTTTTATAAGATACATTTTCTGCTGCAGTCTCTGACAACAAAGAATGGAGGAATTTGTTTATCAATAGAAAGTAATTCTTTTTTTTAGTTATAAGGTGACTGGATGATGTGCGTAAAAAGCTGAGAGTGATTCTTTAAGGAAATTATCATTGATTCTGTAAATGTAATCGTTGAGGGGGTTATCAATGAAACCAGAACTATAATTGTCCAGAGCCCTGAAGCTCAAGTAGGAGATTTGGGATTCTCTGTGAGGAATCAGAGCAAACAGTCCAAGTGGCAGAAGCTTACTGAATGCCATTTATTGGTTAGCTTTTGGCAAGGTGGCTGACCATAATCGAGCCTTACAGTCAAAATCCAGTGAGTCCAAGCTTATTAACTGTAACTGTACTGACATTGAGAGATGATCAATACATATTGCAGGATCCAGGAGCAGTGCCACCTTCCCAGCTCCAACTGTCTTCATCCCTAGGTGCAGTCCAGCTAAGTTCTGACTCTATCTGAGTAAAGCCTTCATAAGTTTTAGGCTCTCATTGCCACAGGCCCTGGTTTTCCTGGGAAGGAAGACAAGGCCTCCATGGCACATGCTGTAACATACATATGATCTGAGAAGCAGTTCTTGTGATCCAGCAATTTCTGGGGCATGGCCGGGCACAAAAGTGTTGCAGATAGAGGAGCCAATGTACTGCATCTGACTCTTGGGAAGTGGACTTGACAGATTTCTTAATAGGGAATAGAGATTAATATTAATTTCTTAATAGGGAATAAGATTTGGATGTTCAGTTTTTTAGGTAATGACAAATCAATTTTTCAGTTGAGTTTTCAGTCTAATTTTTACTTTTTAGTTGTCATAATTCTTTCCTGACTTTTATTTCTGCCCAGCCTAGTTCAATTCCTCAGTCTTCTTCTCCCTTCCCTCTTCATTACTATATCAAAGAAGATACTTATTCCTAGTGCTCAATAACTGTGCTAGAAAGAGTTCACTTAAATCTTGCAAATTTAATTGGACTACAATACTGAAATCAGAAGTCCACATTATTGTTTCATGTTGTATGACTGACATCCAAAAACTGTGGGAGATATGAGAAGTAAGTATATAGATTAACTGATTAAAAAAAAAAATAAATTGGCTTTATTTTAGGAAAAAGCTTATTTTTAAAAAATTGAAAATGTCTGTGAGGAAGTATTTTTTCACCTTCAATTTATTTATTCCACTAAACTTTCAGTAAAGAATTTTAGTAGATGTATTAATTAAAATGCCTGCCCTAATAAAATAAAAATAATTCAGTTCTAAATTCAAATATTGAAAGACCTCTTGAACCACTGTGTATTTCCTCTGTACTGTTTTTAATTTTCATCCTTTTAAACAGTTACAAATTTTTATATCTTCAAAAAGCCTAAGAAAAATATCCTGTACCAAAATATGAGAGTGAAAAAATTCATGCAATAACCATGCAATTCTATTTCATTGCCAAATAATAATATTGTCTCTTTCTCTGTTTTACAAAAAAATCTCGAGGGAAACTAAGAAAAAATGTTTTTTGATTATTTTACTTAAGAATTATCCACTGAGGAAAATATTAAGTTTCTTGGATTTTTTTTTATCACCACCCACCACCAAACCAGAGCCAAACACAAAATTTAAGTAATGCTGTGGTGTTGGGTTTTTTTAATAGGTAAATAGATCTCATCCATATGACCTCTATTATTATATGACATAAATGGCCTCTGTTACATTCTCATTACTAAAAGGAATGCTTTCTTCCTTGATGCCATTTTCAAAATCCTGCAAAAGCTCTTGCCTTCAAATTAAATTCTTATATTTCAAATCCTTCCATTTTACATGACATCCAAGTTAGTTATACACGTGTACATTTCACAGTACTTTCACCCTGACATACTCTTAGAAATAGTTTTTTCTTGCTTATTTGCTTATATGTCTATATTGTCTATGTCCTAGAGGTTCCTGCAGGATACTATGTGGTATCTTTTTTTCATCCTGAGCTAAGAATGTGTATGTATATATGTGTCTGTCTATCTATGTATCTATCTATGTATCCATGTATCTATCTGTCTGTCTGTCTGTCTATCTATGTATCTATCTATCTATCTATCTATCTGTCTATCTATCTATCTCAGCACAACTTCATCTCTGTAACCCAAGTTCTTTTCTGAATTTTGCAAATTAATCTTTAACTCTTAGTAGTATTTTCAGGTGTTTCAAATATACTCGCTATATGAGCAAATGATTAAGCAAATTATTATGGGAAGAATAAAAGGCATTTGCTTTATGAAAGAGTTTGGGGTTTGGATGATTATCTTTTCTTGCAAAGATAAGAAAGAGCTGGGTTATTCTGTGATGCCTTCAGAGCTTATGCATCCTGACACTTATATTTCATGCTTTTGTTCTGAAAAATGTTTTATATGCATTGTGGAAATTATATTGTCTGTTTAAGGGAAGTGTCTTTCCATAATAACCATATACCAGACATCTTATTTTTCAAGAGGTGGCGTTTCTGGGCAACAGTGTCATGTTAAGATTTTGTTGACATCCTGATGTTGCTGATGAGCTAATCTAGTTGTGATATATGGTTACATGAACCTTAGTTTGAATGAAGCTGTGGGCTCTAGGAGTGGACTTCACTGGGCAAGAACCCCCAAATTCTCATGCCCTCATGACCTCCAGCCACTCATGCACCACGGCTGTTCTTGTGAACTTGTTCTCAGATTTAGCAGCCCTACTCTTCAGGTTGGTAACTCTTTTTTCTCATGACCCATCGACCTTTGGGTCTTCATGCATTATGAGTATCCATGGGAACTTGATAGGCTGCTGTCCTCACACAACACTTGGCCTACAAGGTTTCTCTGAGTACTTTGGAGTAGTACAATATGCTCAACACCGAAGTTTGACTTACCTTTCAAAACAGAATTATGTGGCAATTATATGATTAATCTTATCATGTCTAATATGTTGATAAGATGAACTTAAGGAAATCCATATCCTAGAAGTTGTGTTTTCTTAAGCAACATTGACCATCCTTGATTACCTCCCAAGAAAGGCAGAAATTAGCTTTCAGTTTGGAAAAAATAGAACTCGTCAGCATAGTATCATGAGTAAAGCACTAAAGAAGAAAATAATTTGCTTGCCTTTCAGTTCTTCACCCATCTTAGTGAATATAATTTTAATTGCCATTAGCAGAAAGAATACTGAATCTCTGAATCTGAAAAAAAGTATTGTGTGAAATATTAATTAGAAAAAATGTATTTTACATTATTTTTTATTTCATTAGTGTTGTTTGGTTTCCTACCACTGTAGTGTTGCATATAGAGACTTGCATCAAGTTTATGATCTTGAATGTTCATTGTGTTAAAGATAGGCAGATACCCATTAAGGTTGTAAATGATCACAGAAAAATGAGGTTCAGTCTCTTCAGGAAAATAAAGGGGATGGAAAACACAGATGCTTGAAAATGTTTTTCCAGAATATGTTGTCCTGATCCTGTATTTAGTTTCTCTGTGGATCAATAATTATTCAAGTGCTAACATCTGAGGAATTTAGTCCATCAGGTACTGCGGAGGTTTTCCACTGCTTTTCATTCTAAGCAGGAATGTGTAAGAGGAAATGCTGGGAAGATTAGGGCTTGAGGATGAAGACAAATGGAATGAGAACTATACAGTAGGGATCCAGAGCCTAAAGCCAGTTGGCATAAATCCACCAGCTCCAGTGCAATTACGATGAATGACACTAATGGATACTTTTACTTTAACTCTTAGAGTGTACAAGGTGAAAGTGGTTGAAAAATTTCAGGTCGTTAATATTGTTGTGGTTATCATTTAATACGCTTTTCTTCTTGTAATTTTTTATTGCTGAACTTATTTTCCTCATTTAAATCACAAGGTTTTTCAATGTTGATGAGAGTAAAGTTGTCTAAGAAGCTTTTAGAGACATTTTAAATAAATATTTGGTGTCTGTATCAGCCATCCTAATGTATGGCTAGCAGGTGGCCTTTACATGGCTGAGATGTTCCATTTTAAATACTTGTTACTCCCTGGTAGACCCAAATCAACATTTCGTTAAATAATTTTTCTTGTCTGTCATTTAAATACTTAATAAATTAGGTAATGTTGCTCCAATTTATTTGACAAAAATATTCAGTAAAAAATTGTTGAGCTCCTTCAATCTATAATCCTACTCTAACTCCTAGTATGTTGAAAAGTGTTTAAACCAGTAAAATAGAAGTTTCTAAAGTAACTGTTTCAATTATGTGTTCACAGTCAATGGCTGCCAAGTGGGAAGACTGTGAAAGTAATCAGACACTGTCTCAGGGTCTAATAAAGCTTCAAAGGCTAACCACATTATTGAAGTGATGAGGTGTTTGGACTTTAAAGCCATACTCACAGCCGTCACCATCAGTGTCTGTATTAGATTTCTAATGGACCTTTCTGTAAAAAAAGGACTGAGGAAATCAAGTCTAAAAAAAAAGATCAGCAAGAGATAAGTAGATAAGGTAAGATAAGTATATCAAAATATAAGTGGTTTAAGAAGAATTAAGTGGACTACAGATTAACTTTGATATGAAATATGAAGATTCATACCAAAGATCAATACCAAAAAATGAAGAAGAAAATGATAGGAACATTTGAAACTAAAGAATTGCTTTTTAAGTTCTAAGGATGTAGCACATCAATTATTGCATTAATGGTTGCTACTCTGGCAGCTCTTAACATAAAACAAGCTCATCAGAAGCTTTGCCAGATACCCTCTGGCTCTTCTCATAGATTTTTAAAAAACATTTATAAATTATACTTCATGTACAACTCTCACAGTAAAACAGTACAACTCTATAGCCACTGCTTGCTATGTTGGTAGACTTTTTCACTGATAAAATTATAAAATTACTGATAAAATGATGAAATTGCAGTAAAACTTTAGTTCTGTGTTGAAGTAAAAGGTTCCCTTTAACTACTTCTCATAAAAGAGTTTGCATGAAAGGAAACTTCAAACAAGATTTTAAAGAAATCTAGATGCTGTTTCTTAGTTAGACAATTCAGAATTATGTTTCAGATTTTCAATTTTTTTTCATGATTGTCATTCCACACACAGCTGGGTTTAAGAGTGATTTACTGAGCAATCACTACTCTGTTAAAATGGTGGGGATCACATACCTGAGAAAATTTTAGACTACTGCTCCTTTATTACTAATCACAACAAAGGAAGCAAATACTTCAGGATAGGCTAAAACCCTCATCAGATTCAATTCAGCTTCACTCAGTGTTTCTACCATTTTAATTGTTGAAAAAGTAGAGTGAAATAGCCGATACTGACTGGTCTGCAGGATCAGTTCACATCTGAGGTGTAATCCTGCTTGGTGGGAGTGAATAAAGCTCTTTGCTGTCAGGATGGTCAAGAGACAGAGGTCTGGGATAGAAATAAAAGGAGCTATTTCTTAAGTCTCTTTGAAAACTCATATGAGTGGTTTGATTGAGTAGCAGGATGAAGAGGTCCTTCCGAGTAGTGGTTCTGGCTCAGAGAACACCGTGGGAGGTGAAAAAGGGCCTGACTGAGAAGTGGTTTTGGCAAAGAGAGACATGGTGTGGGCCAGCATCTGCTTGCAGGTCCTGGGCTTAGAAAATGGAAGAGGAACAAGCAAGAGGCAGGGAAAAGATACATATACTGCAGAATATGCTATCAGACTAAGCATGCTAATGCAAGAAAATTCAAAGTTATCACACCTTTTCTTAGATAAATTTGACCCACCTTTCCTATGTGACTCCAGCAATTTTGTTGTGGTCCAGTAAATTTGGGTTTACCGTAACATGTGACCATATCCTCCATGTCAGTTCTTCCTTATGATTGTCTCTTATATTAACAATCCCACTATCAAGTTAACCACACACATTCCTTGACTGATCTGATAGCAGGAATATATTTAATTACACTCAAGAGAATAAGATGTTGCTATATATAGTGTAAAATACAGCTCAATAGCCATGAGAAGGAATCAGTCTATTTCAGCCACTGCTTTGACACTTCACTCATTTTTCACACCTTTCCCACCCGAGCTCAAGCTCTGAGCCAGCTCCTAACTGTGTCTTTGCTGTTCTGGATGCTAGAAGTTACAGTGGAGCCAGAAACCTTAAAGACTTCAAACACTTTGTACTGTGTAACTAAATAAGTGTTTGATACACTTAGCTCTGCAACTTATAGACGTTCCCCCCACTCTCCGTGCCTGCCCTCCCCCCCACCAAATGATCTTCATACTATAAATAAAACTTGACATAGTTAAGACATAACATATGGATATGTTATAGAAAGATGTCTTACTGTGCTTCACTGATTTCTTGATTGTCACTCTTCTGAAACTTCTTACTTGTGGCTGCACCAAACCACTGAACATTTTCCAGAAGTTCTGTGCTAATTGCATTTTTTATTACCCTCCTCTGAGCTGCAAATATAGTAGTTAATATAGTAGTACCACCCCCCGGTTTTCATATCCATCCTTTTCACAGATGAACATTTTCAGGCTTTAAGTACTGGGATTCAGTACTATCAGAAAGCTATTTTCAGCTTTCCAGAAAAAGAGATACCCAGTTGTTATTCTGGTTATTTGTCTGGACTTTCTAAAAGTCATTGTTCAGGATTTCTCAAGGTGATTTTTCTGATAGTGTATTGTTCTTTCTGCCTAATGTGTGTACTTTAGTGCCTACTGTCTGAAGAAAAAAGAACTACATGGCAAAGTTAAATGTAGTTAGTCTGATCTCTTTTGAAAACAGGCAAATGTATGAAAAAAGGTGTTTTGATACATAAGTACCTAAAATATATCCAATAATGATAAAAATGGTACAAAACAAATTGATCTAATTTCAGTTTCTGAGGTATATAATCAATACACATGCATATTTATAACTATCTACAGGTAGAGTATGGCATATAATTAATATGAACTTTACATTTAATAAAATGTCCTATGTATTATACAGGAATGTTATGATGATTCTTTTACACGCATACACACAACTATTTAATGCTATAACAATATCAATAATGCTTTAAATATTCAAAGTCAAATTTGAATATAAAGAATAATTTTGAAAACATGGATAAAAACACTTTTCATCATGTCTTTTGTACATTGGAGTTTGATTTTCTAATAAATTTTCTTCATTTTCTCTAGAATGACTACATATGAAACAAAGCTGTATGGTTGCCTGTCACATCATATTCCTTCTGCAGAATTCATCCCAGGGCTTAGATAATTTATTCCAGAATTTGCAGTAAGATATTTTAAATGTCTGCAATGTTTAAATTTCTAATTTTATCACAATTTTCAGTGTTAAAGTAACAAATACTACCTTAGAAAGAGCAACACATTTACTTAATGAGGTTTTTTTTTTAAAGAGGAAAAGCCATACATTGTAATATATGGAAAGACTCAAATCTGAAACAGGTATCTTAGATATATCAAATAATGTATCACCTTGAAGGCTGGAAGTTTTGAGAAGTGAACTTCCCTTCAAAACAAAGTAGACAAGAGAAGATGTAGGATTAGGCATTGTGTATTCTGCAGAGAAACACTGTTGAGAAGAGTGCAATAAAAGTTATTTTTTGCATGTTAGCTAACAACAAAGTTTTCTAATAGCCACCTCCATTTTTCTTTCTAGGAAGGATGAATGCTTGATCTTAATATCATCCTGATATTACTTGAAATATTTGTCACCTGTGTTTTGATTTAGCTTGTTGAAGTAACATAATATTTTATAATTAATCTAAACAAAATCCTATGAAAGATGCAACATGTTAACCAAGTTAAACATCTTTCAGCTGATTACAAACTAGTTTCTATGTTATGTTAAGTGTCGTAGATATACAAATGAAGGAAGATATGTAATCCAAACTTAATGAACTCTTCTGAGCTGCATTCTGGCTCTCTAAGAAACCTGTTGAATTACAGTTTTCTCCAGTCCAGCAGAGAAATAAAGCACGTCAAAGGCTGTTAAACCCTGGTAGATCAATCAGTCAGGTTTAAAATCTTACGGAGTCAATCATTAATCAGACAGTTTAAGCATGGCATATTATTCTTTCCAATGTTATATGTTGTTAGAAAGTTAACTGAGAATTATTAAATTATTTATTTTCACTTACTCAATTTAGGTCTCATGTTATTTCATAATCCCTTGGGTGCAAGAGGAATTTAAACCAAATTTTGGCTTATTTAGTTTGTTTACAGAACTAACAATTTTAACTTATGTGTCTCTACATTACCCGTGTAAGAAATTCTGTGAAATTCAACCAAGTTTAAAATAAATATCAAAATTATTGTTTGCAGTATGTTATAATCAAAATGCATAATGAAAACCATACTCTTTCATGTAAACTTTTTGTGGAAAAAAATTTATTATATTTTCTAAAGCCAAATTTTGCAGTCATCCACACAAACTGTAAGCTGCATATAGGTAACATACATATAGTAAGTGTCAGGATATTTTTATTTATTTTTCTCTCAAATGTGTATACAATGAGATATATGGTACATATAGAGTATGTGCACGAAAATGTGTGTGTGCATGTATAAAATTATATACATGTAGTAAAATACATATCTGAGTTATTAAGTGCCCTTATAATTAATTGCAGAAAAACTTGTGTGAGACTTTTAGACTGCAAAATTTTCTTGATGAGAAGTAGTCTCATTCATAGCTCAACGTGTGCCATTAACTTTTTGCCAGATTCTTTCTGAAAATAAGTTTTTTACATCTGATGTAGACAAACAAGGATCAGTATCAGAATAGGAGATAATATTGTTGATACTTGGTGGTTACAGAAGCAGCCAATATTTCACTACTTTTTTACTTCCTGGCTATTTCTGTTCAAAGAAATGGAAAGTTCTCAGCAGCATAAAATGGGTTTTATCCAGGTAAGAAAGGTCCCTTTTTATGTCTAAGTGGAAGAAAGCTGCCTACATGTACCACTATCATCAATCCCTCTTTCAAGGCAGGGAATTAAGGTGCTCCACCTGTGGAAATATTCAAAGTTGGGCTGGGTGGGCTCTGAGCAACCCAATCCAGTTGAAAATAACTGGTTTTTTTTCATGGAGTTTGGACTAGATGCCCTTCCAACCCAAACCATTCCATGGTTCTAAGATTAAGAACTGTATGTCTGCCTGGATCACGGCACAGGGCACAGATGAATGTTTGGGGCTGGTGACAGTTTTTGCAGAGGCTGCCCTGCTCCTGGAGAAATCCTGGGCACTGTGGGGCACCTTTGGTTGAACACACAATGTGAAAAAACATGCTTTCAAGGCATCCACCCACACATGTACTGTGAATTTTCTCCTGAGCTTCTTGCAGATTTAGGTTTGGATCTGTCACTGTAAACAACAGATGTGAAGGGAACATTTCTACTTTCAGAAGACTGCTGCTAATTCAGCCATTGAGTTTAAAAATCAAGAGTTTGTTAAAAAGTTACAGTTTTGAATCACACAAACGTTTGGGTTTTCTTTAATAGCTTTTCAGATTTCCTTGCTTATTTAAAAGATTTTTTCTCTTAGGGCAAACAGTAGAGATACCTTAATTTCAGAAAGACTTTTTGTAAAGGTTTGACAAGACTCAGTCTGTCATCAACCCACTGAAAAGAAAATTCGTTATGCATAAAAGCATTCTTATGTGTCCTTTTTTATCTTCAGCCAGGAGAGTTTTAACTCATATGGCAGTATTAATCTTTTCACCAGTATAGCCTCACAAGTTTGCTATTATAACCAATAAACAGGCTGAAACCCAGTCTCTGGCAGCAAGGCCAGCTGGCAGCATGCAATGGTCTGTAGCCATACAATTAAACTCTGTTAGCCTCCAAAAGAGAATGGTGGCAGGCAAAATAATTATTTGGAACAGTTCTTTGCATGTGCTTATGCTGAATCTTGCACAGGAGTTCTTTGGAAGTGTAATATTTGTTTAACTTAAAAGTCTGCCAGAACTCTTCTATCAATAGATGATCAGGTCAGAGGATTTAAATCTGAACTCTTGCTTTAGTTAATTTGCTAGTAGCCACAGTTCTGCAAACACAGAACATAATATGTCCTTTAAAACTGACTTACAAAATAATGACTTCTACAAAGCAATAGTTTCAGACAGTAAAAAGCAGAGGATGATGATGGAATTAGAAGGAGGCAAACTGCTGTGTTGGTTTTGGCTGGGTGGAAGTTGTGTATGTATGTGTTTCAACACTTATCTCTTTGAATAACAAACTTTAAATTTTTTCTCTGTGAGTGTTGAATGTTTTACCTGAAACAATGGACTGTCAGCATGTATCAGGTATTTTTATCCAAGTACTATGAAAACTTGCAAGTGATTGTTTTAAATAATCTGTATTCAGATCCCATTTTACAGTGTCTTGGTTCTTAAATAATCTTCCATTCCATTTTAGTGAACTGCTTGGAAATCAGCACTACAAAATATAATTAACCTAAAAAAGTAATTTGTAATCCATATAAAGTCCTCTTAAATATTTTCCCCAAGGGAGACGTGGGAGCTGGGTGAATTTTGCTTTAATTAAATCAACTGCATCATTGCTTGGAAAATATGAATTTGTTCCCTAAGTATGAACTTCAGAGAAAATGTCAACCCTTAAAGAAATGTTATCAGACCACATTTTTTGTGGGTATTTGTTCGTTTGGGGTTTTTGTTTGGTTTTTTGTTGTTGTTTGGTTTGGTTCTTGTTTGGGAGGGGGGTGTTTCTTCTTTTTTTATTATTTTTTTCTTTTAAATATATTTAGAATATTGAAAACTGTTCAGCTCCTGGCTGAACTGTTAAAAAGAAGGCACCTTTCTGCCCTTTATAAGGAGCAATTTCTGGTCAGTTTAAATTCCTCAAGTGTTGCTAATGAAGCAGAACTGCTAATGATTACACTTCGTTTTTTTCTTTCAACTTCAAGAACGAGCGTAGAATACAGATGAGTCAAAATCACTTCACAGTGTGTCAGACACTATTCAGCCTACAGTGGTAAGGACAGTTTATTTTCACTCCCATAGAGGTGACACAAAACACCTTGACAGTTCTGATGTGGAGAGAAAAGGAGAGAGGATTTCCCGGATAACATTTCTCTGAGCAAGATTCACACTTAGCCTGACAGAAGGTCCCACTAGCTCTGAGTACCACTTCCATTCAAAATTTTTCCATACTGATGGAGTGAGTGCCCAAGTGCTTTAGAGGCAATTGTGTAAACAAAAGGAGAGGTTTCCTTACTTTTTGCTTTCCAGTGATAGCTTAGATTTTGGGTTTTAGTGGCAAAACAGCTTCTTCAGTAAAACCATGGACCTGAGTTCCAGCAATTTCCCCAGGCAAGCTAAAGTTGTTCAGCAACTTCCATTGTTGGCAATCTATAGTGAATTATTGTGTGTTTGTACTTTAACCTATGTTTTGTTTTCCCTGCCACCCTGTTACCATTTGCCCTGGGATTTCAGACCTCTTGTCTTACAGCTCTGCTGTAAATATTTGACCTCTCATTTGTCTGTTTTCTCCTGCTGAGCCTTTTCCTCTTCTCATAAAAGTCAGCTGGGGAGACAACAGGCCATTGAGCTACAGCCTGTCATGAGCAGCTACCCAAGCTGTGCTGCTGCCCCTCTGCAGGTCACATCCCGGCAGAGGATGTTGCCAGTGTGGCAGGCTCCAGACAGAGAAGGCTTTCTTCAGCATTTCTAGAAAGGACAAGGGTCATTCTGCACCCAGCTTGTATTGGGGAAGGAGTATTAAATGAGGCAGATGCTGTAGCACAGTGCCTGGCTGGCCTTAAAGGCTTGCTGTAAAATCTATTTGTGATACTAGCTTTCAAAATTAGTTCTCCCCACATGAAAAAGTACAACATTTCCAGCCTTTTAGGTATATTAAGAATCTTTCATTTCTCCCACACATTCACCTCTGTTGCATTGCAGAATGCTTTAACCTTTAAAAATAAGATTATGAAAACAATAGGCAAATAGCCTAGAGGACTGCTGCAATCCGTATGTGTATTTGTTTTTCCTTGGTTAATGAAACAGTTGGAAAAAGAATGAAAAGGAAGGTTCAGATAGTTTCTTACCAGCTTGAGACATTACATCAATTTCAGGAAGAATATAAACTGCAGTAAATGACTCAAAGATACAGTACTTTACAGCCTTTGGCAGGGGTAATTTCATTATTACAGCACATGGATTAGGTCACAGATCTGGTAGCTATAACACAATAAAAAATTTCAAAGTATTACATATAGTGGAAAATGACCTGGAAAACAAAGCATACAAAGAATTTTATTTTTTTTTTTTAATAGCATTTAACAGCGTAACTTTATCTAAACTAGTCTTTAAATGGCCAAGATTGATTTAGCACTACAGTGGTGCTCTCTGACCCTTGCAGTGCCTGGGTGGAACAGGATGCACATGATAGCTGGTAGGAGAGCTTTGCTCTTACAAGTCCTTAAGGAACATCCTGTCAAAGATGGCCCCTTAATTTAACTAAACTGTTTGTATGACCAAGGTTCTGTTCCAGAGCCAACTTCTGGCACATTTTTATATGATATTCTCGACATCTCCTTTCAGACTGTCTTTAATTCCCAAGATTAAAGAGAGGGTTTGTTGTTTTTTTGTTTTTTTTTCCCATTACAGTGACTTCTCAACTGTGTTCTTACCGTACTTTCTTTACTCTTCTCAGTATATTAATAAGCATCTATATTTCCTTTTGTTTCTCTGGCTCACTCTCTCCAGAAAGACTTTTTTCCTCCAGTCAACACACAGACTTGGAGCATTTGATAAAATGATTGTCCTGCTGGTTCATTAGATGCCTGACTTGTTATTATAAATTCTCATTACCTGCCTGGGCCAGCCATGTGGTCCTGCTGTAAGAAGCCATTTGGGCTCTTTGTTCTTAGTTTTTCCCAGACAGTTATTTACTCGTGCCATGCAGGACCCACTTCTGTCATGCCCTGAATGAGGTGGAGAAAATTGCCAGCTAAACCATTTATCTGAGTTAAGTGAACCTCACTTCATTTACCTGAAGAGAGCAAGAAAAGTGTTGATGGGTTGGATATATGTATTTTATTGTATAATATGTCAGACATGTATTTTATTGTATTTCCTTCAAAATGAGCTACTAGACACTGTAATGCAGATACCATGCTAGTAGTGTCTTCATGATCTCCAAAGCCCTTCTAAGAATATTTCGACATAGCCTTTTGTGGGATATTTAGTTGTTAAATTGGCTGCAAGTAGTCATATACTTTCTTCCCTAAATAAAGGAAAGACATTGAAAACTATGAATAGAAAGTTATCTTCATGACAAACGTTCTATTGCATTTGACAGAAGCCTTCTTACAGCTTATCCCAAGATCACCATGCAAGTAAGGCTTCAGAAAAAATTGGTTAAATAAATAGTTATTATGCTATGATCATTAAAAAAAAAAAAAAAAAAGATTGCTAAATATTTCTGCTAAAGTCATTTGCTTTCCAATTGATTTTTATGTAGGTGTGCAAAATAATTAAGTTAGAACTATGGAAGATTAGAAATCCATGGCAAAACCGAAATATATATGAAATGCATTTTGGTATGTAGTTCTTCATATTTTATGACTGCAGCAACAGAAATTTGCATTGTGAGGAAGACTATAAACAAATTATATGTTTCTACTTTTATTCATAGTACGTTTCACTTGATTATTAAAGTAGACATTTACAATAAAAATCCTCTTCTTGAGTATAATCTCTCAAAAAACTTAAGATAACAAGTAAAATCAGTTTTGTCAGTTACATTTTGTTATAACTTATTCAATAGATTCTAATAAAAATAAACTTTAAGTGTTCTTCTTACACAAATGTGTTTTCCAGTGTTTTCAACTCACTTGGAAACCATTAGCTTCACCCAACAGACAGAAGTTGCTGAGTAGGCTTTGAAAGCAGATAATCATCATCTATCTCAGCTTCACTCTGCTATTAGATTACAGTCAGCATGAAAAATAAAAAACATGAGGAAAAGACATTTGACCATGAGACCTGAACGTTCATTGTTCTCATAACAGCTGTGGAAATTCTGGGTGTCAATAACCTGAAAGCAGTTTTGGAGTTGTAGCTGATCATATTTTTTCCATCAATATAGGATTTTTAAATAATTGTCTCTAACTTCATGGCTGCTTGTATATCAATTAGTCAGAAGAGATGATTATATTAGATTATATACAGCTATATATAGAAACACTTTTTCATTTTTTTCATCTGTGAACCTTACTCCGGGACTGAACAGGAACCAGGGATCGTGAATGTTATGTAAATTAGCATCTTTGGTTTTGCAGAAAATAAGCATTTCACAGGCATGTTTCAGACTTCACAGAAAAGAGAGAAGAGGATTCCATATGTGGGAGGATAATGTTGCTGAAAGCACTGTTCAGTACTAAAATGTCAAAATGCCTTTTAAGACATTAAAGACACTGTTCCACCATGGAGGAGAAAAACAGCCAACATCTTCACTGAGCATCTGTGGCCAGAGTGGAAAACATTACTAGTGCACTGAATTTATGAACACATAGGTTACTGCATGAAGTTAACTACAAGTCACAGGTATTCTTACAATTCCAGCAGTTTACATGCAAGTTTTAACTTTATCCCCAAAGAGAGTTCTTCCTGGACATCCTGAAAAAGGTCAAACTAAAAATACAAATTAAAAACCAAAAGCCTCCAAAAGTTCAGAGAAATCTTCAGAAGAACTCCCTATAACTGCCCTCTGCCCTAGTGCTGGGACAAAAGCGGAGTTTAACCATCATGGTTTGCTGCCACAGCCCTGAACACTGGACACAGCTACATCCTTGGCTGCATTCACTGCCCAAACAGGCCAAGTTGGATAGACAGGAGGAGCAGGTCTGTAACTCTGAGCACCAGCCCACAGACCAAGTTGAAATAGCCTGATGGTATTCGTTAAAGAAGCCTAAGGATTATTATTATTTTTACTTAATTAGTGTATCCATTGTTTTAAAGAATCGAAGATCACCTGGCGATCATTTGAGTTCAGAACCCATGCTCTCTCGGCATGCTACAGCTAGAAGAAGTGACAGAAATTTTTTCCCAGCAGATTTTTCCAAGATCTGTTACATAAGTCTGATACTTCCATTGCCAATTGTATGAAGTAACATTTTGCTTTAAACTAGGAGAGCTACAAAAATTTAACTAGAACAACTGCAACAAACTGATTTTTCACTTTGACTTTTGAGGTGCCAACCATAGCAGGTGGAAAAAAGGGTAACTAACAAGTTTCATGTCTAAAACACAGCTTTTCCAGTCTGCTCGTTGGTGGCCCTCCTGCTAAAATTGCTTATGGTCAGTAGAAACTAAAAAGCATAAAGTGATGAAGAACACAGAGTTTGCTACAGTGGGTCATTTACTGTGCAAAGTTGACTTCCCAAGGCTGGTGGCCTCAGCTCCAGGATGGAGTGCCTTTTAATGTTATCTCTCAGGACAAAAGGCACACAGACTTCCTGCAGAATAAGCAGCCTATTGAGGCTGCAGGCTTACTGCACCATGTGTGCTTCATTAATTATTATTATTCATGTTTTAATTGTTATTATTTTACGGTGCCCAAGAGGAATGTAGGGGTTTTGTCATCTGTTAAAGACACAATTAGAAGAGTTAGGCTCAAAGGAGCAGCAGAGGCAGATGGTATATTGGCAGTTAAATTTATAAAACTCTTCTCTCAAATCTCGCCAGCAAGAGAAATAGCTTTTCTGACTTTTTTTTTGCTTTAAGGCAAGCAGTTTATTTCAAGAGAAGTTTGCTGCAGTCAAGAGGGTAGAGAGGGACTCTCAAGAGTTTTGACATTCAGAAAAAAAAGCAGAAATGAAAATTATTTTGACTTAGTCACAAATCATTTATTCATATGCTCTTGCCACAGAGAAAGCTCTGCTATTTTCTAAGCCAAATAATATGTGCCATGTGTCCAACTTCTCTCTTCTGTCTGTCACGTTTCTAGTTAACCTTGTTAACTGGGTTAGTGGAAAAACACTGGTGTAATATAACAGAGGCAGTGACCTGCCAGATGACCTATGCAGATCAGATGAAGAATATCAATTTCAGGGTTGATTGGGGGTGTGAATAGGACCACTAGTGCTAATAAAAACTAAGTTTTTTTACAATCACACCCTCACAGCAAAGCAGTAGCCTTCTGAGGTACTGGGAGCTGATCTGAACTGCAGGTGAGAGTGCAAGTGCTCACATACCAAAAAGATAAAAAAGTTTACTGAAAGGGCAAATAGTAAGGCTGTCAGAGAGCTAGGATTACTTGTTTAAATGGCATCCTGGGTCAGGAAGCAGCTGGTCTTAAATAAGCAAATAATGCTTAAAAATGAGTATTGTGCTCTGTAAATATGGTGATATAGAGGAGTTAAAGGATTTAAAGACCAAAAAGATATTGCGAACTTTTTCAGTTTTCGGCTGATAAAACATGCAGCCTGTGAACATTTAGGTAGCATTACGTTACACTTCACAAGTATTATGTGAATGAAAATTGTCCCCAAAAATGCCTTTTTGATATGGAATAGTTTGAATACAGTTAAGTTTCTGGCAGGGGACCAAATTCTGCCAGTGTATGTGTTAGAAAGTTTTGCAGCAACCCTGTTTCCCAGGCAGAGTATTTGAGGCCTCTGTTAAGTTACGTACCGAGGTGTCTTTCTGCAAGGAGACATGATTTAGCTCCTCTTGGAGCTTCTCCTCTCTCCAGTGCCAGTACAGAACAGACAGTTTATCCTCTGCTTTTTACCCAAGCACTGCATGGATGGGTGAAAATGCAGCCTTTCTTACTCTCCTGCTGCCTGTGCACCTTGGAGCATGGCCAGGCATGCTCATGAAAGTCTTTTCTTGCTATCCTCCAATGAGTTCCCTAGACCTAGTGGAAACACGTGTTTCAGATATTTTGGAAACAGGAAAAAAAGGGAAAAAAATTAAAGATTTATGAGTTCTGCCATAAATTCCATCCACTTTATAGAACAATTGAAAATTTGCATATATTCCAAAATATAAAAAGAAATAGCTTGTTTCATAGAAGTAGTTCTGTTTTGTCCTTCCCAACCAACTCATTGTTCCAGGTATTGGGAGGTATATGTGATATACCAGAGAGGGGAAACTGGTACCAGTGTAGTGATTGGTTTGTAAATCCCCATAAAAGGGGGGATCCCCAGCTTTATCAGTACATTACTCTGCTTTCTTTCTTCAAAGGGGTTAAAAGCACAATTAGCCATGCAGAAGTATAACTGAACAGTTCAACTTCCCAGTGAGTTTACATGGGAACATGATTAGGAACCAAGGTCATTACAAGGCCATAGCTCCTATAGTTCCTTTCATAAATTCATTGTCGTCATCTGAAATGCATCATTGGCATACATTATTTCCATATCATTTCAGCGCAAAAACTCCCCCTCCACTGCCTCCCAGTTAGTTGCACCCTTGTTACAGTTTAGCTTAAATAGCTCATGTCCTGCTCTGCTGTTTATAAGTCTGCCAGGTTGCTCTCTTCCCTTTGCTGAAAAGCTTTTCCTTTATTCAATGTCTTAAGTATAATAAAAGGAATTATTTAGGCATTCTTTTAATAACACATGATATAATAAAATAAAAAAGAAACACACAAAAAGCCCCCAAACCAAACAAAAACCCCCAACAACAACCAAAAAAAGTGACACCCCCCCCACACACACACACATAAAAAAAGAAAAAAAAATAAATTCTATCAGCATTAATATGCACAGTTTGATTCTTGCTTGTGCCAGGCACACAGCTCCAGGAGAGCTGCCTCCCTGTCTGGATGCTCTCCAGGCATTTTGTTAGCATTACATTTTATGGGATCTCATATGCTGTAAATCTCGGGAGCCTGAGCACAGTGCTAGCACTGCTTCTAGCTCTGCACTCTGAAACGTGCTCTCCCCAAGTGCACACCTCACATTTGACACCCTTCTGTGAAGTCAGACCCCTATAGCTCAGTGCCAAGGCACAAAAATCCATGTGGGCTGCCCTGATGTGGAATGGAAAAGCATGTAGCCCAGCATCAAAAGACATATCCATACACTATGATTTCATAATATGTCAATTTAATAGTATTGTATCAGTTGGAGACCACAAACAGTGTATTGAAAGATTTCCCAAATTACCACAGTTTGTAGGAAAACATTTGACAGCTTTATTATAATAAATGATTATAGGCTAGAGCAAGCATCAATATTTAGAACCCCACCCTAAATATTAAAAACAAACAAACAAACAAACCCAAAGAAAAAACCAACTCACAATGCTTTTAATTTTTGGCAAACTGAGTTTAAAGACTCAGTTGCACAGATATGAATTTTCCTAATGATTAGGATCAGAGCATGAATGCAATAACATTTATCCTAATTTAGTACAAGTTATTTTGCCTCTGTTGCCAGTAAAGAAAACCGCATTGAAGAGCTAAATATATTTGCACATTGAAAAGGATCAACAGAGATCTGCAAAGGCTCCATGGGCCTGAAGCTTTTGCTCAGGGGCACTGTAGACAAGATCTTCCCCAGAAAATAGAGAAAAATAGAGGTTTTCTACTTTCCAGAGGAAAGAGAAATCACTATTAATTGAAATACGAGGAAATGCAGAAGTCCAGGGGGGAATGATCTAGGTACATCATATAAGACTAGTGAGGAAAGTTATGCCTCTCCGCAGGGCTTTAGTCACCATCCTTTCAGAAGGAATCCTAAAGCAGGTATTGCTGGGGGAAGCTCCTGAAGCTACTGCAATGGAGGGAGGCTGAGAAGACACCCAGCCTGGATCTACTCAGACCAACAAATCAGCACCAGGAAAAGACAAGCTTGTGTGCACTTTGCTGACATGCACTTTGTTTTTCAATTAATTTTGAATTTCCTTCTGGGATTTCCCTTTGGTCAGACTTTTTTTTGTGGTTGTGGTGTTTGTTTGTTTTAAGTTCGGAGTTTCTGATGTAGCATAAGAATATATAGTGGTGATACACCTAAAGTATGAAACTGAGGGGTGGTATGGCATATGATCCTGTGCATCTTGGGGAAAACCCTGGTGGTCCATACAGAGTCAAACTCTTTTTCTGTCTTTTGCTTCTTCCATTATGGCTTTTGGGATCAGTTCCTGTGGTGAAGGATTTCCAGAGTAAAAAGTAGGAGTGGTGTTTGAGAGAGCTAACTAGAGCACCCTGTAGCAGTAAGAGGTCTAAGAACTAGCAGGGTGGATGATCACAGCTCTGTGTCCAGGGTTGATGCCTGGTTTGTCGGAATAGATGGGTGTACTGTAATCATTAGACTGCATAAAAAACACACACAAAAACACGAAATCAGGCAAAGACTTTAAGAGCTGATAATCAGTTTTACAATTAGACTTCAGACTAAAATAAGAGCTTCTTCAGAGATTACCTTTTTGCTAGAGCTTTTACTAAAAAGTGGAAACTTGTTTTCAAGACTCTATCTGACTGTTTGACTCCTCTCTTCTAATCTTAGATGAATATATTTAACCTGTTCAATATTTATATATAATCATTGAGGAAAATACAGTCTTGTCTTTCCTGAATTCTATGAAGCAAAAGCCTTTTGTGGTATAACACCATTAAAATATGATAGTTAAAATGTGTTAATTTAAAACTAACAAATACATTCTATCCTGTCATAATTTGTAACATTCCTTCAGAGATATTTCTGATGTTACCAATCTCTACAGAATATTTAAATACAAAGTACACACTAATCAGTCGTAGAAAGTGCTACAGACACTAAAATAAAACAGACCAAAAGGAACATCTGAAAAAAACCCCTGTCTGGATTAAAGATGAACGCTTTTTCTTTTTTTTTTTCCCAATAAAATATAATTCATTATAAAGACAGACTTTTATTGTGCTTGCAGCTGATTCAAAGGATCAGGTACTTTTTTAGCACTTTAATGTAAACAGATTCTTGCTCTTAGTGAATTGTATTATTTTTGTGGTGATACCTCAGGAATTTTATAAGAGAATGAAACATCATCATATATGTAAGTGTATCCACGCTTAGCACATCCCAAAGCTCTTTGATCAAATCAGCAACAGGACACCATGGTCTTGGATATGTCAAAGACACAAATCATGGAAAAGGTCTCTGGAGGAGGAACGGGAGACCTTACTGGTGCCACATCTGGAGAAGCGTCTAATCGGACACCTGACAGTCTACGTGTGTGGTGGGGTTGGGAATAACTTGATGAGCGCTTTAAACATATGAGACACCAGAGAATCTGGATGAGAGCTACAAAGACATATAACACCAAACTTCTGTAACTCTGGTGAGGATTATAAAGGCTACAAATTTACAGGAAGTAGGGAAATTTTGACTTGGTTAATAGCAAATAAAGACTGAACTGCTGTGAGTGTCAGCTCTGTGCCTGAGTGCTTTAATAAATGTTTGACCTCTGTAAGACTAGGAAGATGAGGAGTTCCCAGGTGTGAGGTGCATTACCAATGTAATTGCTTTAGGACAGACAATAAGTTACCTCAGTCTTTATTCTGCCTCATTTTCAATTAAAGTGTGAATATAACAGTGACTGATCACATAGTTGTGCTGGTTTTTCACCTCTTTTCAGTCAAAATGTGCTAAATTATCCAGGATCTACTTTTTAAACTGTCTAAATTAAACCAGCTCGTCTTCTCCAACCCTGAGGATCCCCAACATATTTTACTCAAAGATTAGACATTTTAAATAGCTCATCCAACTAATCCAGCTTGGTTCACCTGAACTGTGAAAAGGAGGATTATCAGCAAATTGGCAAGAGAGTGAGTCCAACAGCTGGGAAACAGCTGGCAACTGGTGACCCTCACAGTAGAAACAGATGTTTGCAGAACACACCTAGTGGTGCCCACGTTTGACTTACCCTTACAGCCTAGGAAAGTGGTGTGGGGATGTGAACACTGAAATGTTAGCTGACTCCAAACTGGAGAGCTCCTCATCTCCTTTGGGCACCTAAAGAAGCGAAACTTCTGGGGAGTAAAGGCGTATGCCTATCTGTTGAGTGTTATACATTAACCAGTCAATTTTGATGAGATAGCTAACTTTTAGAATACTAAATTAGGAAAGATAAATATCACTCTTCAGACATATTAATTCTGTTCCTTGTAACTGTATACGTGAAAATATCCATAAAAATGGAAGATGTTTTCTCTGGAGAACTTTGATTTCCAAAAAGTCCCAAAGTTATAAGAAAGAAAGGCAGCATTTATATCGTCTCTCAGGTAATCCTGCAAGAAATGAAGGAGCCTGTGGATTCTTGCTATTCTCTAACCCGGACGGATAGTGGACTATATTTCTTGCAGTCTTTGAAACTGTACTACTTGTTCCAGAGAAAGTCTTCATAAAGATCTGAACACATTTTCTGGATTTTTAATTTCTATAATCCTGCAATGACATTTTAAAGTATAAATGAAGAATTGTACAGTGTGACATTCCTATATTAGTGTCTATATTTCAATGTATGTACATACATTTCCTGTAGTTGTATCATATATTGCCATTTTTAGAAGTAAAAAAATGTCAATATGTAGAGTGTTATAAGAAGACTATTAATGGCTACATATTCACCATCATGCTTGGTAGTGAAATAAAAATCAAAAATTATTTTTTTTCAAACAATAACAACAAAAGATGTTATTCCATGAGTAATTTTCTGGAAATTCTTGAGTTTTCAAAAGTAAATATAAAACAGAGATGTAATTTATCTGTATTTTAGAAGTGAGTAAAATAAAGGACTTTGAGAAAATATTTTCGTAATGTTGACACAAAGAAAATTTGTTTAAATTTGGAATTAAATTATGTTTAAATCTAAGTGTGAGGAGGGAAATTATCTAGCCTTTCTATGCAACATTATGTCCAGGTCTAATGCTCAGCCTTGAAGAACATTAAAATACAATGAGTATTCAAAGGATGCTCACAAAATTATTTAAATTCACATTTGCATAGTTTTTCCATTCATAGAAAAGGATGATGAAAGGTGATCTATCTTCTGGTGGAGGATTTTTCGAGTCTGACGATAAAGGTATGACAAAATACTGTTGCTGGAGTTCCAACTTAGAAAACATTAAACCTGGAAATCAGATGACATGTCTCAGTCAAAAGCCAAACATTGAGGGGAAGGCGCACTTGACATTACGGACTTTAAAAACAGATTTCATATAATTTGAAAGAAATTTATTTAAAAGCAATTTTTTATGTTTTGTGCAGTTGTGTTTGAATATATCTAGGGTAGAAAGGGAAGGTTGTTGGGATAGTCCCTTTGCTTTTAAAATCTGTGAGTTCCATCCCCTCCCTTTGTGGGGACTCATAGGAGCAACATACTAGCTTAAAGTTAGCAAATGCAAATAAACCATTTCCTAAAATTTAACAATTATTTGTTTCTCCATCTTTAGGTACAGAGAAGCCTACATGTATCGGTTGAAAATTTAGGGTTTTTACTCCATCTGGAGAATGAAATACTATTTATTGTCAAAGACAATTAACATCATAGTCACATGTGTTGACAGCTTACAGAGAATTTTAACTTTCAGATGAATGACTAGTATTAAATGATTACTGATCACTGGATTTAGGACTGCGGAAGCTTTGTTTATATCATAGGTTTTGGTGAGGCCATCTGGGTACATTTCATCTATACATCACATGTCCATTACCTGTCTCTTAGGACTTTGGTCCAACACTGATCTCATCTCTGCCATTGGAACGGAGTCCATCGAGTGATAAAATGACTTTGAATTTGTTTGGACATAATACAAGTTCTCTGGATGAAACTGAATGGTTTGTGCTGTTCAGTAGCTCGACTATACCAATTCTTAATTCACAGACAAACTGGAAACAGGCGTAACAAACTAACAGTAACAGCTGCCTACCCCAAATTCTTGTCCAAGGAGAAAATTTTAAAGCCCAAATCTTCCCTTGTTGTTTCAAGTGACATTTCCTTACCACCTACTGTACCTTTTTATTTCTGTACGAGGCCTGTGCAGAGCTGCTGGAAAGGAATGATGATGATTCCACTTCTGCCACTTCTCTTTTGGAAGATTTTGTTTCTGGAAATAAATGAATTTTAAGGGAAAATATTCTTATGAACATTGTATTTAAAATTTACCAGCATTATAGGGGTGTTGCCTCTGAATATCTGGGAACTACAAGGGAGACAAAACAGGAGTAGATGGGTCATTAATTGGATCTGGCAGGGCAATATGTACAGTCTCTCGATATGTAAAGGCTAACATCATGCCTTGATTTTCTAAAGAATGTGATAGTAACTGAGACCCTTCAGCTGTGATTTCTGATGTGGTTAATCTGAAGAGATTTGACAAGAATGTAATGATCTGACTGAATGGATTCTTCTAGATCTGTAGCATTCATAATTCCTTTTCCTCAGCATTTTTTAATTTTCTTCCCTTAAAAACTGTCTGTGTTGATGTGCTGTCTGACACACAGGAGTAGACAGGTCTATTTTCAGGCAGCTGTTAGGTCATATGATGAAAGATGTTGGAAAGGACAGTGATGGACTGTATGAAAGAGTCAAGCCACCCTCTGGAGAAACAATATTTGTCTTTATCCTTTCCTAGTATCAGAGATCAGTATTACGTGGAGGAAGGGAGCTGCAAACTGGCAATAAAATCTGCTGTGTGCAATTACATGCAAAGGAAAAAGATCTCTGGAGATGAGGAAACCAGGATCAGCTCTTCTACTGAGGTCTGAGTTTATTATTGAAAGCAGCATTCCTTCTGCACTCACTGAGGTTAAGATTTCACCATAACACTCAGGGCCATGCTGGCTGACCTGGTGCTGTTCTAGGAAGTATTATATTCTTACTGCATTTCTCTCCTGAGACAGGTAATAAGTTTACATCCTGAAGGAGCACCTAAATCTTTGTGCTGCTAACATTTTGTCAGAGCTACCTATGGCATGGGTGAGACTCTGAGGGGTTTAGCCTACTGAAACACCCTCCACAGGCTCCTGGCTCTGTATGTCTGTTTAATCCATCACAGTGAGACAAATGCATTAGCCATTTAGCACAAAACTGCCCCTTCAAGGCTGGAATAATGAGAACTTAACCATGCCATGATCATTCCTGTGTGGCCTCAGATGGCTGCTTAAGTATGAAGTGGGAGGTTTCCATGCATTTTAGAGAAATTAATGCTGCAGCACTTTTAAATTTATATGCTGGATGACCTCTACAATCAATAATTTAATGTATAAATGAGACAGGGTTTACCAATGAGCTCGTCCCTCCTGCCTGTTAAATCTATATGAGTGTCAGTTACAAATTACCTTGGCCACAGCATACACCCACATATGTCTTAACGGGAAAAAATGGAAGAGGAAGGAGTGGTTATTTTTCCCCTTGCTTTTGCAAGGCATCTAGCAGAACCTTCTATCTCGTGAAAACAATGCATTTGAAGGACTGCAAAAAGGCTACAGCTTAAACTTTTGTTTGAATTCCAGACCACTGAGAAGTGAAATAAATTTCTGCATTCACTGATGAGGAAATGCGAGGAAATGCAACTGCTCACTGCCAGTCACTTCAGTAATTGGCCCATTGTTAATACAGAAGACTACTCTGATACAGAGAGTAGCAGATGATTGGTTAGTGCAGCTGAATTTTAACCTAGATTTGGCAACATAACAGAGAATTTATTTATTTAGGTATTTATTTCATTGCTACTTACACGAAGAAGTATTTATTAATCTTTACTATATAGAAGTCAAGATGAGTTAGGCCACCATTTTAAAGGTCTGAAGTTTCAGTCTGTGCTATTAATTAGCAATGTATTTTACTAGAAGTACTTTAACTAGCATTATTAGCTAACAACAAGTACTTTAACCTCTAGAAAAAAATGCATTTGCCAAGTTTGATTTGCCTAGTAATTCTCAGTTCACTAAATGTTACCTCCAATATTTGTTAATTAATTATCCATGATCCAATGAACACTTTTTTTTTCATTTGACAGTACTTGAAAACTGTAAAAGTCACATAGAATTTTATTTAGCAATATATCTCATGTGTTCTCATGTTCTTTATCTAAGACGCATACTACTACTACTACAGCTCCCACTGAGATATCCTTAGCTAGAATTACACTGCCTCACTCTGCTAGCTCTGAAAGTCCCCAGATTAAGGCCAAAGGATGGCCAGTATGACAGTTTTTTATAAAATCAAATCTTACACTTACATATGAAGCAACCAAATTGATTTACAGCTGTGTGTGTACAGACTGTACTCATAACTTGCCCCTAATCTACTCTATACCTTTTTCCCCTCCTGCTTTTGCATATAAATAAATGATGCATATAAATAAATGATGGCATTTGTTTCGTGAAAAAAAATGTTATTTCTGTTTTTTTTTCCAAGAATGCGGCCCATAACCATGTTTAATAATACAAAGCAGAGCTGATTCTGCGTGCTCTGATAAGCAATACTGTCTCTCAGAATGGAGGTCCGCCAGTGCTTGAATAGGCTAGTTTTTGAGCATAGATGAATTTCAATCTATCCCATATTGAAAGATGAGAATTAATAGCAGGCTTCCACTCAACAACTGTATCTTCACAAAAGTAGAATATAGATAAGTAACAATATCTTTCACACAGATACTTTTCGTGATGGCTGACATTATTTCTCTATCTACCTAATTAAGCATTGCAAAGTGAGCAAAACAAGATAAACACAGGCATTTTCATTTAATTGAACCCAGAGCTTACCACAGTGAGATATACAGGTATTTTCTGAAATAGTAATATCCAATTAATTGAACTGTGTATAGACATGAAAAGGGTCAGTCATAACAATTAGGCAGGTGATGTGGGTTATGTTCTTTTAATAAGAGGTCAGAAGGCAACACTTTTTCCTGGTAACTGATATCACTGTCCTCCCCCAGTTCCTGACTAACTTGGGAATATCTTGCAATGAGAATCTTAATAAATCTTACCCCTCAAGGACAGAAAGACTGTTCTGGAAGAACCAGTGCATTGCATGATCCAAAATATTTCCATATCAGAAATCAGAAGAACAAACTACTGGGGGGGAAAAAAACACCAAAAAAGTCCCCAAAAAACAAAGCAACAAGTACAAAACAAAACAAAAATTCCTAAACCCAAAATAAAAAAAATCAAAACAAACAAGCAAAAAAAAAACCCCAAAAATCACAAAACAAACAAACAAATAAATAATAATAATAAAAAAACCACTAAAACCCAAAAACTCCCAATCCAACAAAAAGCTAAACCCCGAAAAGAAACAACCCTCACTTCTGAAATACAGATAAATTACTGTAGAGTGTTTTAAAGATATCACCGGGACATAAACACATATATCTATAAACATACACATTATAAACAGTGAAACCACTTAAATTGTCCAGTTAAAAGAGAAAAATGAGTTAATTGGATTCTCTTCAACAGTTGAGCACTCCAACATTTGGCTTTATGAACCTTGGGAAGGGGAGGGAGCAAAGAAATACTGAACAATTCCCCTTAACTATTTAAACAGGAGCTGATATGAGCACTTTTCATTGCACAGAATTCTATGATTCACCCATCTTTCTTCTCCTTTTTACCCCTGTTTCCTTACCTGCCTCATGAAGCAGAGCAGTGATTCCTGTGTGGAAGAGCTCTCAACTGCAGTGCCAAGAGCAGTGAAACCCTGATCCATGACTGCTCCTGAAGAAGAAATAAGAGATCATGATGATGGCCCTTGGCTCTCTATGCTGCATACCAACTGATTTACACCTGCTGTATCTTTCCTTTCACTGCAAGCAATGCCCAAGTTAAAAGGCATGAGGTGCAAGGTCTGGAGACAGAAAGGCAGTAAGGATCAGCTACTGCAGTAAGAATGCCCTAATGGCTCTCAATGACTTCACCAGGGACCTCCTTGTTCCACTGTCTGTGGCCCAGGAGTCCTATTTCAGCTCAGGCTGGGCTCCCATTCAGCTCTTGAGCTGTGCTGCTACTGCCTCAAGACATGTCTGTCTTCTCCTGTTCCTGATTTGTTGGGTGGACTTCTTGGATAGAATTTGGACCTGATTTGCCCCTATGAATTCAGCTGAGTATCACTGGACTGCTGGTACAACCTATCCTTGTCAAGCAACCCTTCCCTTCTTGCTGTGTTCAGGTGCTACAGGGCTGAGCAGTTTTTTGGTGAGGGCTCTGCCCTGATGCTGGTTGGGTTACTATGGGTCCTGGCTCATCTTCCTTATGGAACAGCCCTGATCCTGGAAGCTCTCAGGGACTCAGAGCACATGGGATGTGGATACCCGGCGGCTGATGGGGATCTTTTTATACACCCAGTACGTCATTATCATTGAACATCAGAAAAAGGTCCTTTGCATACCAGCCTACCGAAAGCAGAATAAATGGGTGATAATAACAGCAGTGTAGCTGTGAAACGTCATGTTGAGTTCCTTTTAGTTTATTCTGGTAAAAGAGCAAGCCCTACGTAGTCCCTAAAACTGTCATCTTTCTTATAAAAAAACAATATAACAGAGGCAGGACTTCCCAACTTATTGTCAGATAATAGAGTTGGACCATCTTAGAGAAATGCCCATGAGTTACCCAACTACAGAGTCTTAAGAGAGACTGGCGTCATTCTCTTTTACAAGAGACACCTGCCTTGAACGGGAGACTGGCTGATCTGATTGCAGCTGTCCTAATTGAAACTGCCTTCTGTGACCAAAGGAGAGAGAATGTCATCCCCTGGAGGACAGTGAGCCCCCTGAAGCTGGCTCACCATCTAACACTCCCTGTGACTAGACTTTGGGCCTGGCCTCCTCCAGGTGACTTCTGATGGTTTCTCCGTGTCACAAGCCAGTCAGAGCAATCACTAAATGCATGCACTGAAACTCCAATAGATTATGTCTGCTTTTAAAGTGCAAGACACTGATGCTCTAATGAACAAGATTAAGTCTCATCACTTCTGTAGCAGCTTCTCTTTTCCTGAACCCTTCTCTTTAGACTGTAACTGAAATGAAGTCCATGATCTTAAGTGTAAACCTAAAGGGCAGCATGATATCCCACCCATTAAGGAAGTGATCACCTATAGAAAGACCAGAAAGACAATGGCTTTTCTTCACTGCTACAGGGCCGTGGAAATTCTATCTACTTCTTGGTGTTTCCATAGAATTTCCCTGGGGCACGTCATAAAACACTACATAAAAAAACCCCAAACAAACAAACAAAAAAAAAACCAACAAAAAACCCCACTAGATAAGTTTAAAATATTGATACTGTAGATGAAGGAGCCCAAATATATTTTTGTTCTTGTTTATAACATTAATTTAAACTCTTAAAATTTCATCTCAATTTCTATATTGTTTTCCACCTTAATATGACTTGAACTTTTCATACAAAGATTGCAATAATCTATTCCATTTCAGCTATACGTTTATTATTTCATGCAGTCCTGTATGAACCTGTATAGGAACAAGATTATTGTAGATTTAATCTGCATGATTTCTTTGCCTTATATTAAAACATAATTTCAAATAACATAATTTAAATGTATTTGGAAAAACAGCCCTCAGTCAATTGAAACTGAATGAGGTTTTTTTCAGCCACCAGGAATCACACATAATATTGACCAATATACTTGGTTCCCCAGGCCAGGAACAAATCATCCGAGGACAATATCCTCAAGAGCCCCATAGTCAGGAAAGTGGTTTCTCCATGTAGTCAGAACAATGAAACTTGGATATTCCCAACTAATGTTAAGATTCCACTGTCAATATTCTTAAATTTTAGTCATGTCAAACAAAATCCCTGATTTTAATCTATTTCTAGAGGATATGGGGGTTTTATTTATTTTTTTGCTTGCTTTGCACAATGCTGAAATCACACAAAAAAACATCAGTCAGAGAGGGAGATGGCAGAAATCCAAACCTAACTTCTTGCTATGAGGAGAAATCGTTGTGGCCCCATCTTCTAATTGCATCTCTGTTTCATTTCCACTCTGAACTTTGAACAACCTTCACTGAAGGATTAGTTAAATCTGATTTAGAACACTGTTTCTTTTGATCAAATTTAATTTGAAATCATGGAATTTCCTGAAGACAACTTTCTCTCAAACTTCTTCAGAAATCTGCCTTTAACATTGCCATAAAATAGACTATTTTTACACTTATTTATCTACAAAACAAAATAAGTGCATGCTATATGATTACATAGTTTGTACAATCTGTATATAACTAGTCGTTAAATCTACCAGATACGGTATGCTTCTTTTACAAAGTACTGCACAATATGGCTTTGAAAATGCATGGGTAGCAAAGGACTTAATATGAAAATTGTCAAAGACAGTTACACAATTTGTTTAGAAGTACAAACCTCTTATATTTGCTTTTTTTTGATTTGTTGGTTTTGGTTTCTTTTTTTTTTTTTTTGGTTTTCCCCCAAGGATTGAATATCAGCATCATGTG
>JAWWMO010000001.1:97288432-97322031 GCA_035047845.1 Dendrocincla fuliginosa
CTCTTACATTTGGTTTTTTTTGTTTTTTTTGTTTTGGTTTTTTTTTTTTTTTTTTTTTTTTTTTTTTGTTTTTCCCACAAGGATTGAATATCAGCATCATGTGGCTTCTCCATCCAATCTAAGGTGACAACACAGTAAACTATATCTCACAGACTTCTCAAGGTGGTGGGAATTTGATACTCTTCCCATAAGCCACATTAAATACTGCAAGCCTCTTACCTGACTCCCATCTAGGGAGTAAGAGATTCCCATCTAGAGAGTAAGGGTGTCACTTAGTCTTGTCACTTCTGATGGTCCTATGTAAATGTCTGACTCCCCGAAGAACTGAAATATCACTTAAATTTTACATGCTTAGACATCTTAACTGCTCCTGGAGGGGGTTGAATTGAGCAGAATAGCCATGGCTTTTACTGAAGTCTGGGTCAAGTGCCTTGGTTAATTAAAAAGCTGATTCTTTTTTAATGAAGCATTCATTAAAAATGATCAGACCCCTGAGGGACATCATTCATCACCAGCAGCCACCTGGACATAAGGCTGTTGACACAGCCATTTCCCTCAGGGCTCTGTGTTGGGACCAGAGCTCTTTAATATCTTTATCAATGACAGACAGTGAGATCAAGTGCACCTTCAGCAAGTTTACAGATGACAACAAGCTGAGAGGTGCAGCTGACACACCACAAGAATAGGATGCCATCCAGGAGGAGCTGTACAAACTCAAGAAGTGGGCGCATGAGAACCTCATGAAGTTCAAAATGTGCAAGTGTAAGATGCTACACCTGGGTCAGGGCAGCCCCCACTATCAATACAGGCTGGGGGATGAACCAGTGCATCAGCCTAAAAGAGAATTGTTTTGTCTTTGTAAAATGGTTCCCAGCCCTGTTCCAATTTGTCCTTGAAAAGCCAAAGGTCTGATATTTTTCCATTGTCTTCCTTTCCTATGATGCAAGTAAGCAGCTGATCAGCTGGTCAGGTGTCTTTGTTTCCTTGTTTTATCATGAAGGTATAACTTAATTTCTGGAAGAACTGCCCTGCTAGAGGGATGAAAGTGAGAAAAGACATAGCAACTTCCTTCTAACTAAAGATGCATGAGATTTTTTAAAAATGTTCTTACTAGCAGTACAGGGCAATATTTTGCTTAGCTCATTTGAATATAAAAGTGTAAAATTTACTATCATAAGTAATTTGCTACTACTAAAAAAAACCCCCACCTTACAACACTGCAAATTGCATCCTCTCCTCTTTCGTCAGAATTATTGAAACATGAATATTTGTTTTTATGTAAATGCTGGTGCGAAAATTAATAACTTCTTAATTTAACGTTATTTTTAGGGCAGTTTTATTTGCATTCACAATGGAACCTCAGCACAGAACCTGCACATTTATAAAGCAACACTAAAAATGTAATGTAGTCTCCAGAAGTCTCATGGAGGGATTAGCCTAGATTTACTGTAGCTGACAACTCAGTTTGCCACATAGTTTGCAGAATTAATTTTCTTTTTCAGCTATAAAGAATTCTGCTGATCAAGACTGTCTGTGTGGTTTATAGCTAACAACTTATAACAACTGTTTCCGTGTTTCAGTGTGTGATATGTAATAAAGGTCCAAGATCACTCAGCTAGTGCACATAATTTTAGATCTTTGAATCCCATTCATCTTTTTACAAGTGTCTCTCTTGAGTAAGAGAGATATTTTGGCACTCAAGTCTTCTTTTATTTTACTGGGGATTTAATGAATACTTTTCCAAACTGAAATAACAAACAGTAAGTTTTTTATATTATTGCTTTAAACTTCTCTGGATTCATAAAATCTGATGTCTAGAATTACTACCCATTTAAAAACACTACTTAAATTAGGTATTCCTCCTCAGCAAATGATCACACTGAACCCAAATCATAGGAAAGCAGTGCAGGACACTCTTCCTTTTTCAAGATGAGATATGTTAGTGTTTGCTTTACTGGAACATATGTAACACATATACTGTGGAAAGACACATATCTGCACAAATGACAGCTTGTTTCTTAAATATGAGGTAACATCTGAGCACCTCTGGTAATTTGTATCAGTTTTGATCTCCTGTCTAAACGCTATATTCTATACATAAAATGGTCACCTCATAGAAAATGCAAAACTATGCATTTTTAGGCACTGCTTTTCAAATGCTCTTACTCTCTTCCATTACTAATAATCTTTAAACAAAAAAAAACTAAGCAGGGCAAACCTTATTGCTCAGCCTTCCTGCCAACAAGTATTTTTTAGTTTGCCTATCCCAGACTTTCCCAGCAAGCATTACTTACATCTTAAAAGAGATTAATATTTGCACTCATTCATATGCTTAAGGGATTGGTTCAGGCAGCTACAAGAACCCAAACCCTGATTTACTTCAACACGCTGCATTATCTGTGGGAATTCCTGGGCTTCTCTTGACTCCCCAGACATTGAGTTTGTTTACCATCCTCCTCTCCATGACCACGTACCATGTCACACATTCATGTCACCTCCATGCAAGCCTCCCACTCACCTCATCATTTGGCTTCTTCGTCTACTACAGAGAGCAACTCAAGCTCTCAATCTTCCTGTTTAAAATTTTAATTGCACTTTAGTTTGTGTCAGAATTATTGGTTGTTCCACCCTGTAGAATAATTGGTCTCACCAGTGACTGTAGAAAGCTGAGCTTGGTAGGGTTTCCCTGGACTTTCCTTAACTTGTGGCTATCAGTAAGCAGGTGTTTACATACCATTTAGTGTGAAGCTTTCCACTGACCCTGCTTTGAGTTCAGTCTTAGAGTATATGGCAAGGGGAAGCACCAGAGAACTCTGTCTAAGTGAAGATTTTATTTAGGAGTAAATTGTTTTTTGGTCTTGTATCTATTGGAACGCTGTAGTTATCAAAAAAATATACAGTTTAAGTTTATGTGTGAAGATGCATTGTTTCAACTTCATTATGTCCTTTTTGTATGCATTATAACACTACTATAAAACAAACATCCTTCATATCAAGTAAGGCTTTTATTGATGGCAAGAAGAATACAAAATCCCATGGTTTTCATCTTTATGAGAATCATGCTAATAAAATAAAAATACAGAAAGAGATAATAAGGAAAATGTTTCTTAAAATGTACAATGCAAACAGCTTTGTTTTTCAGATTCATGGATAACATTTTACCTAAGAAGTTCTATTTCCCACACTTGCCAGATTTCAGACCTAGTGCATGTTTATCCATAATCATAACGAAATACCTATTTTTTAATAGTTAAAATTAAGCTTTCTAACTAGTGATTGAGAACTTCCTAGGGATCTTAGAGTATTAATGTTGTTTTGTTTTCTGATAATTTATCCAAGAATTCTAAATTCTACTAATTTATTCACGATATTATAACTGAAATGTTTAACATTTGTCAAATAGAGTCTGACCTTACTTTTGATGATCGAACTGTCATTGATTTGTGAAGGCAGAGGATTTGATACATTAGGTAAGCAAATGAATGTTCTTTCTAAATGGAAAAGGATGGCTGCTCCAAAAGATACTGCTTATCATAATGTTGCCTTTTTATTGCATTGCGCTGTTTTGCAAAAGTCCAAGCTGGGATCCCTCACTTTTAATAAGGATGTCTTTGAGAAAATGAATTAAGTCTCAAACAGAAAAGGTAGGTGAACTTTCCTGACTGTGGGTGGTGCAGTAATTAAAAGTCAGGGAAACTACATTTTCTGACAGTTCATTAGACAAAACAGTATGTGGAAAAATGTTTTGTCATGTCTAATTGCTACAGCTGCTTGGATTTCTCTGTTACACTGGGATATCAGCTATTCATAAACCAGCAGGAGGAATTAATCTGCAGAAAAATGCAGTTTCTATATTACATCTGTCCTTCTATGGGATCAATGCCCCCAGACTTTAACTAAAAACTTAACTCTGAGACATGGCAAATATAACAGGAGAAAATCTATATCTATGCATAGTGTTAGAATTAGCAGGTTGAGCTGGCAACATTACTTAGGAGTGTAATGCTGTCTGAGTGGGATTATATTTGTGTTGTCTATCAAAATAATTTTTACATATACATTACTAAGTAGTACCAGATGTGGAATTTGAACTAGAGCTACTGGTGCTGGAGCCTTCTTTTTTCATCTCACAGTATGTAGGGAAACTGGCTTCAGTGCATAGGTGAATGATCTTACAGTATAGCAGCAGAAATATATGACACTGGTTTTCTGTACTTTCATTCATATTTTCCATTTTACAGAATGTTAGGATGCAATTCAATTTTTTTGCAATAAAATAAGAGGCAGTTTTTGGGCATAAGATAATTTTAGTTCAGCCATTTTCAGCATATCACATTGTGCCCTAGCTAAAGACTTCACGGGTAGTTCATGGATCCGTGATTGAATCCCCTTCATGGATTGACATGGGATCAGCTGAAATCATAGTATAATTCATGTCTGAAAAACTGATTTCTGCTTTCTAGTAGAGGCTGCATAGTTTGATATACCCCCCAACCTGTAAACTTTTGTCATGTATTTATCATTATTATTGTTTGTAGATTCACATCTTTTGGTGGAACTTCTTATAAACCAAGTAATTATTAAATTCTCATTGAATATTGAATTATCTACATTCATCAGTGGTTAAAGACTCCTGGGAGTTCCATACAATGTCTTACCTACTTCAGTCTTTAGATTCTCTCGTATCCTAAGCTTTTGCTTCAGGGACTATTTCAGTGCCAAGCCTTTCCAGCCAGTGCATAACTGCTTCATGCTCTGAGTCACCTACTCCAGCAGGATTGAGTTAGGCAATGGATCTATTAATGAGAAAGAATGTTTCATAAGGGACTTGTAAACATGTCTCTGGGCATTTATGGAGTAGGGTGGGAGACTCCTGCATGTGCATTTTATTGATGGTGTTATGCAAAGCTGAAAACAATGATTATAAAAAAAATAAATAACAATAAAACAGATCCACAAAACTTCTCTAACACTCTTATAATTGTTTTTTTCTGTTATAAAACTTAAGTGTATCAAGTAAAATAGTTGACATGGTTTATAGCTTCAGTGTTTGCAAATAGTTTTGCATAAAACTCATGTAAATTGTCCATCTTTTATACTCAGAGTCAAGGACCTGACTGATCTGTAGGAGACCTTTGCACTCTGACACGGTGGATTAGCTGTGGTCTGGTGCCACTCTGTACCACAGCAGCAAATGGAATGGACTGCCCAGGGAAGTTCTGTAGTCACCATTCTTGGAATTGTTCCAGAAATGACTGGACACAGCACTCAGTGCTCTGGTCTAGTTGACAACATGATGATCGGTCAAAGGTTGGACTTGATGATCTTGGAGGTCTTTTCCATCCTTGATGATTCTATGCTCTGTGGATGAAAATCTTGCAGTATAGCTGCAAAAGCAGAGACATTAAGGAAAATAAACACAATATGATTTTATTTCAAGAGATTCTGTGAATGTATGCAAAAGAAGTAGCTTGGATACAAAAAGTATAATCTTCAAAAAAATTTGTAAAGTCTGTTTTGTTTCTACAGAAGTATGCAAAACAAGAATAAAATAACCTGACTGCCTGTTTTCTTAGCTGTGAGGTAGAGAGAATAAAACTATGTGGAAATTAATAGACACGAGTTATTCCATTAATTAGGGGTATGCTGAGTTTAGCATTTGGGGGCCTGTGAGTTTAAATGTTGTGTAAATTCTGCCTCACATTGCAGATACTCCCATAAGGGTCAACTCCATCTTAATAAGTCCAGTCTATTTGTGCATGATGAACCTGGTGGCATAAGAGATAACTTGATACTATATAGTGACTTAGCAGCAAATCACAAGTCATATTATACTTTAAGAACTAGTAATCTATACCCAGCACTTGGCAGCAATGATTAGGAACTGAAGAGGTGGCCTATATCTTTTCTCTCCCATTATTGGTTACTTGATTTCTAAGGCAGTTCTTTGACACTGTTCTATCTTAAATTTGTCTCTAGTACCTCTATTTTGACTATTACACCCTAGTAAACAGAAGTCATCTATCTCTCTGGATGTCAGAGAGTAGTGCACAGGGGTGTAACTTATTAATTTCAGTGATTCTTCACTCTTCTGAGCTTATTTTAAAGTTTTCTCTCTATCCTGTCAGCATCCAGAAGTAAAATCACATTTTTTTAGTATTATTGATTCTTCATAAAAATCAATAGATTGTGTTAGCACCTGCCACAAAGCTTAGATGGAGTGTTGCGACTTGTGAATTGCAAGTATGAGTTTAAAATTCTTGACAAGGTGGCAATTTAACCTTTTTGTTTACTCCTGATTTTACTGCAGGACCCCCCAGGGCTATATTTACCTCAAAGACAAATGAAGGTTCTGAACATATCAGCAGGAGGAATTAAACATCCTTGTACCAAAGGAGCAGGGAGAGGGATTTTGAAAGGGTTTCAGGTTTAGACCCAGACTACTGTGCCCAACCTGTCACTCAAGTTCTCATCACGATGCCAAGGTCAATCACTCTGACCAGGATAATATGGTGCACAACTGCACTTTACTTTTAACACTGCTGGAGGTGAGCATTTTTACACTTTCTTTTCTCTTTCCTTTTTTTTTTTTTTCTTTTTTTTCCCAGAGCTGGAAACAATGCATGATTGATAGGCTGAAAGATCTAAATCCTCATTTTATCTAAGTACCTGGCAACACCAGTTAATGCCTACTGCAGGTTTCAAGGATACTGATACTTTCAGAATCTTAAAAAAAAAAAAATAAGAAGGAAAAAACATTGTTAGCAACAAAAGCATTTGCTGATGCAAAACTAGTATCTTGATAAAAAAAAAAAAAAAAACAAAAAAACACAAAAAACAAGAAATGTAAATGTACCCAGATTCTGAAACTGCATCTGCACAGACTGATTCAGACACCAAGTTTCAAAGACATGTCTGACTATAGAGGCACGACTGGAGTGGAAAAATTCAGAGTGTAAGTATCTCAATATACTATACAAGTAATAAATTATCTCAGATCTGTTTAAGTAGAAAGAAACTGCTATGAGAAATGTACATTTTGATTAGGCTGTAGATAAATTATACACTTTGGGTTAAATGTAAATAGCAGATAAGACTTAACTTAAAAAGACCAAAAGACTCAGAAGATATCCTGAAGTACAATTTCCTCCTTACATTTGCAGAGAGGTGTGTTCTCAATTTTTTTCATTCCATCAATAAGAATGAGAATATTTTTCTTCCTTTTTTTTTTTTTCCCACCTTTGTCATGTAATTATGAATCTCTAGAAAAAATACAGTCAATTTACTCTGAAATAAATAACCTTAATGGAAGACCACTGAGAAAATTGCTTCTTCTTAATGTTTATAGTAGTTTAATTTCCTCTTTTATATAAACTCAGTGTTCAGCGTAGATGAGATATTTCACCACACAGCACTTCTAAAATAAGTTTTATTATTTTAAACTTTCTTTTTAATTTGTTTTGGAAAATTTCCTTGACTGCTCATTATTTTCATCCCTCTCCCTTTTTTTGGATGTCTGAGCTGTGTTTTTCTAGCAACTAGTGATTTGAGCATTTCTGAGCACGTCTAGCTTAAGAACATTTGTTTTCCTAATTGGGGTGATTGGTGACTTTTCAAAAAGAGACTAACTAGAAAAGTACTTAGAATTACAGGTCATTTGTGAGAATAAAATCTTTATAACACTATTAACTTGATAAGCTGCTTTGTGAACTGACCACTCTGGCCAACATCACTTTGGTGTAGGACCTGGAAATTTAAAGAGGTGTCTTGCCACAGAAATCTAAATCAAAACAGCAACAATTTCTGTGCCAAATGAGTTGAACCAAAACTTATTCTTCAGAGGGGCTTATGTCCAGGTCTTAATATCATTGTTCAGAGGTCTCTTCTTTTTCAAATGCCACATTTGCTTAACCCAACAGCTCCCAAAACATTAGGGGTTTTCTTGGGGGAGACGTTGTTTGGTTTAGTTGGGTTGGTTTGTTGGTTGGTTGGTTGGTTTGGTTGCGACCTTTTTTTTTTCCCATGCCTTGTTTTACCTCTCGGTTTGTGAAACTGATGATTCTTAGAAACACGTCTAGTACAGCATATTGACTGCTCAGATGAAGGTAAACCCTAACACTTTACTGCATATATACAGATTAATATAACATTTCACAGGTTACAAAATAAACATATTCATAATGATACAGAATTTAGCTTTTCTGTCAAAATCTAGTGACAATTGTTCCAGGGTCTTTAGGTGATAATCAGTCCTACCTACCATCCATTCAATGATTACCATTCATTGTGACAGGATTATAGGTCTAGAGCTCTAACAGCCAAAAAAGCAGGTGTCTCCCCTTTTCCATTCATACCGGAAAAAAGTGCTCACTTGTCTTCAAGCACAAATAAAAGGAAGGCAAAGAAAAAAAATAAGCATTTCTTTTGAAAAGAAATATCTTTTTCTTTTCTTTTTTTCCCTCAAATATTATATCCTTCTTTAACATACTTTGTTTTGACCTGATCAGGTCTGACTGTTCCAAAATCACTGCTTTATTATACTGTCCATATAATTTTCCAACCAGTCAAGCACTTTGCTTTTCGAATGGATTATAATCTAACTGATAGTCATACACATGTCAATCAAAAATTTCAAACTGAACAAGCAGCTCACTGTTAGTGAATAGCATGTAACAAATATGAAATTGCTTTAGGCAAAGATTTTCAAAAATTGGTGCCTCAAATTTAATCTGAAATACATATGCAGATGCCTAGATAAGGCAATACTGTCATTATCTAGTCTTTTTTGATGTTCAATTTTAACTGTTTTTCCATTGTTCTTTGGGTGACTCATGTTCCGGGTTCATCAGATGCCAGGTAACCGCCAGTTTCTACTAATTAATACGAAAAGCATTTTTTTTTCCAATGCTTTTGAATGCCACTCTCCTGCCACTCTTCATATTATCACGTATAACATGAATTGCATGAAAACAGAGAGCATTGTTAATTGAAGGAAGGATGGAGGGCAGTGTTAAAGAGGGGGGCAGCACTACTGGGCAAAAGTTACATACATGGTAGATAGTGAACATGGTAACAGTTATTTAAGTGACTCAGTCCTTTCAGACTGTCTTTTCCCATCTTTTTATTCTTGTTGGCCATACTGACTAAAAATGTTGGTTAAAGGCAACTTCAACAGCAAGTCAGTTACTTACTGAAAGAATGGAGAGCTGGAGATTTGGTATACACAGTCATGTAAGTGGAATTGCACTGTGTCCTGGAAGGAACTTTTTTAATCCTTGATTTCATGTAGAGCAGAATTAGAAGGAGAAATTACATTAAAAATTGACAAGGCTGGAGAGAGAGGTTTGGATGATTTTTGACTCATTAGAGGAAATTCAGAAAGGTAATCAGCAAGGTACCATGAAAGAAACACTTGATAAGACTGCACTCAGCTGATGGTGGATAATTTTATGCAACTTCACAAAGCTTTAATCACAATTGTGTTTTGAATACACAGGAATAAATAAAGTAACTCCTAAGATGGAAAAAAAAAAGGAGAGGATACAGAGCAGAAAAAGCAAGCACATCATTAAACATGGTGAAGAGTTGGCAGAATTCTGTTAATTATATATGTTCTGTGTGAGCACAACCAAAACCAGCATTAAAAATTAATTGCTTATAGGAAAAAAAATCAAAGTCATCAGCTAACAATAAGTCCTTTGATATATCTTTTAATTTTTTTTCTTTTTTCTAAAAAATATTATTTTGATCCCTAACAAATAGAATTTGTTTTTTAGAGAAATATCAATATACGATTAAGAATAATACTGAATTAAAATTCTCTCAGGAAATAATAGCTTGGCTAATTTTATTCTTAGCATTTTATAGTACACTGCTTCTATCAGTATATGATAATAATAATAATAGTAGCATAATGATGATTTAACAATATTCTTCAACTAAAACAACACCCTAGTTATTCTTTTTATTATGCATGAGAAAGCAATGGACTTGTAAACTTGGTTGATTTGGATTTGGAAAAATGATCAGTGATACTTTTGCTTGCCCATGTAATGTATATTCTTCCTTTTCCCAAAGTTTTAGGATTTATTAGCTCCCAATTATCTTCTATTAGTAATTCTCTGCAAATTCCTTGTCTCCTGCTGAGCATGAAGACAGAATCTGTACGGCATTATAATCCACCATATTTCTGAATCCTTTTTCTAAATTGTCCTTAATCAAAATGTGGAAATTATATACAGATTATAAATTTTAATGGAATATGTTGGTTCTGGCTCTAAGATTCCAAATAGTCCACATGGACTTAATCAGTGTTCAGTTATTTCTGTATCTATGTCCAGTATTTAGTCTCTAGATACTCTTAAACAGTTTGACATTGTTGGGAAAATATTTTATTTTCCATTCATAACTTGGCTGGATAATCAAATTCTTAGCCAAGAACGATACAAAAACCTCCAACTGTTTCTGTCCAATTTGTAATTGTTTAATTTGTTGCATTTTAAGACCACCGATTAGCAGCCCTTTGTTTTTCATTAGCCCCCAACCTAGATGGTTCAAACACAAGAACATTGATGCAAAACAGTGACACATCCCTGCAGTGGGAGAGTGGAAAACCAATTTCCTACCCCAACGCAGCAGGGGTGCTTCAGCAGCCAGCACTGTGCATGGAGCAATGATGTGCTCTATAAACAACTCCAGTGTTCAGAGCTCGCCCTCTTCAGCTGCCTGGTTGATTCAAGGGAAATGTTTCTTCTCTTTGCCTTTGCTCAAACTGAGCAGTGTTCTTATTCTTATATAATGGAGCAAAATGTAAAAATACAAGTTGTTTATCTTTCTACTAAGAATGATCTGGACTGCTCTTCTACTTGTGTTTATCAAGGGTGCAACCATTACCACATCAGATTAAAGGTCCATCTATCTTAGCCCCTGATGATACTTAACATCAAAGAGAAGGGAAGAGTGAATGGGTTCAAGAAGTATATAGGAATAATTTCTCAGGTTTCTTTCAGTCTGCAGCAATTTGAAGTCAGGATTTCTTTCTGAGACAGAAAGGGTGCATCCTTCCATTTAATGGCCTTGTTAGTGATTTCTTTCTTCTTTTCTTCAAATCACTTTTTTTTTTTTTCTTAAAGTGATATATACAATAGCCACAATGCTGTGGGACAGAAAGCTTTAAGGCATAATGGCATGTTATGTGAAAAACTACTTTTTTTTTTTTTTTTTGGACTAGCTCAATTTCATACCCTCGTGTATTTGAGCCAATGAAGAACAATTACTTGCCCAAAAAACCCCATTCCCTTAGCCTCTCCTCACATATTATGTGCCCCAGTCTCCAGCAATGTTAGCAGATCTTCACTGGGCCTTCTCTAGTTCACCAAAGTCTCTTCTGCATGTTGAGGCCCCAAACTCAACAAGTCATTCACATGCAATCTCATAATTGCCACGTAGAGAACACCGGACACTTGTGGCATTGCAAAAGTGTTGAAAAATTGTTAAAAATTCAGCACCCTTCAGGAGGTCCCAGATGAAGAGCAGATACACGTAGGCTGCTAAGGCTATATTGCTAACAGAAAGAAGGACAAGCTGCTATTCAAAAATCAAAGGCGTAATTAATTTACAATCATAGTGCTGTGAGCTAACTTGCTCTGGAGCACATAATTTAGCCTCTGGCTAAGTCTATGTCATGGCTTTGTGGCCCTAAACCTAAATTTCTGTGTTGTGTAGTTTTTAATTTCTAAGTACACCAAGTCATTTTGGGGTTTTGCTGCCGCCCTCTAGAGTGGTGTTTTGATAACATAAAAAGTGGATGTGTATATATATATATGACTTTAAAAACTCTGTTTTATAAGGATCTAGAACTTCTCTCATACAGTAATTAAATTAAAGCTTTTTCTAGTGGTTAGAGGTGAGCAAAGCAATTTTGCTCACTTTCTTACAGATGTGTAAGAACTCATTGAGCTAACATGAAGTAGCAGATACCTTATTCCTTACTGCACATGAATGCATCAATTTTCTCATGTGAATTGCTGTTTAGGCAATATTTTAAGAATTTAGAATATGTATGGTAAGTTAGCAATAATATTGTTGATAAGCACATTTAATCAAAACTATAAAGTCTTGCTTCAATTTTGTTTATTGCATTGTCAATAACAATTTTTAGCTAAATTACATCTCTTACAAAAAAATGGTTGTTTCTCAGTCTTTGCTCAGGAATAAGATGATCTTCTATAATTGTCTCACAAATCATAGGCAATGATTTTAGAAAAGAAATTGACAGATTTAATTTTATAATTTTCTTTTAATACAATTCAGTCTTACCACACCAGTGTATGCAATTTTTTATAAATCAACAAGTGTTCAAATCAATGGGAATGGACACCTTTGTAGTCCTACTATTTTGTGGATTGTCAGCCCAGTATGCATGTACTTTTAGGCTGTACTCATTTCCTTTTTCAGTTTTGACATCTATGCACGTTTTTTCTTTCTATGTTACTTTTCCAAAAGGAAGAAGTCTGTTGCCCAGGTGTTTTTCATGCTGACCAGCCTATTATTCCTTGACCCTAAAGAAGCTGGGAGAAGTTATTGTTTAGGGGTTTCTTTTTCAAATTGACAATGTAGTTTCTATTCTGTACATTTTTGTTCTGTCCAATCTGTATTCTAATTTTGTAAAACTTTGGAACTGAATTCACCAAGGTTAGGAGAGTCCAAGTTTACAATAATACAGCAGTTTGGGAGGCTGGGATTCTGCAAGCACCACTGCTCTTTCCAGTGGTTTTACAAAGATTATTGATTCAAATTCAGTGCCTACTGCAAAGGTCTTCAAATGTCTTTTCTTTTTTTTCAAAAAGAGTGTAAAACAGATGCTCAAACTGTACATACAAATTCTAACATAATTTTGTTTCAGCTACTTATTATTTTCAACACGTCCATAGTTTTGACAACATTTCTCCAAACATTTGTGCAGAAACTGACTGTGTTCACTGTGCTGGAACAACTCCACTTCTCTAACCTACCAAAATTTTCTGCTGTAAAAACAATGGTTTTCTACACATAAAAATATTGTGATTTATTCTCGAAGTAATGAGATGGAATATAAAAGGAACATCTTAAACTTGATTATATGTAGTCTTCGCTTTCTCTGTAGTTAATTTCTGTCAGGAAGTTTCAAAGTTTATCTTTGAAAGGCTAAGAGAACTGGGATTATTTATCTCAGAAAAGAGACTTTGACAGTCTTCCAATACTGAAGGGAGCCTACAAGAAAGATGGGGAGAGACTATTTGCAAGCACATGTAATGAGAGGACAAGGGGGAATGGCTTCAAACTGATAGCGAGTAGGTTTAGATTAGGTATTTGAAATAAATTCTTTATGTGAAGTTGGTGAGGTACTGGAACAGGTTGCCAAAAGAAGGTGTACCTGTACCATTCCTGCAAGTGTTCAAAGCCAGGTTGGACAGAGCTCTGAGCAGCCTGGTCTAGTGAAAGCTATCCCTGTACACGGCAGGGGATTAGAATGAGATGCTCTTTAAGGTCCTTTCCATCCCAAACCATTCTACAATTCTGTGAAAACAAAATTCTTCACTCTGGCCAGATAAGGAGAGAAAATGGGGGCAAGAAAAAACTTTATGCCAGATGTCAATAATTATGCCTCATATTCTAAAGGAAGAAGCTTAGATGTGATGATAAAGAGGAGGTGGTAATTACTTTGCCTAAGATTAAGCATTATCCAATGCAGAATGCCACAAAACTCCATCAACATATTTTTGGCATTTCCATACTTTGTTGCACATCTGAAGCAACATCTATTTGTCAAATAAAATGAAACCAGATTTTGAGTATTTAACTTTTTTTTTCTCACTGAATAAAAAGGATCTTATGATTTATTTGCAATTCAGATAGCAAACTGTTACATGTCCTCATTATTTTTCTTTTTTAATTGATTTTAGTGCCAGTTGTCAGTTTAATAAGAGTAGAAAAAAAAAAAAAAAAGAAAAAAAAAAGAAAGAAAGAAACCGCCCTGGATCTGTAAATGCAAAACTGTACTTTGCTCCTTACCCATTTCAATGCACTCCATCCTATTAGAACAGGCAGTGAATTCTAAGTATTAGCCAATGATTAAAGAGCAGTGACTTCGGAATATCATGGAATTCCATACCTATTAAAGGCGGCATGTTTTCTTTAAATACTTTCAGGTTACAGTTGCAAATGTAGATCTTCAGGCAATACCAATAGTGCCAGGGACAACTTAGTACTCTCTGACATTTCTACTATCAAGGAAGACAGTGACTGTCAGGTGTTTAAAATCTTAGATCAGGTAATCTGCTCATAAAGTTATTTGTGGTCAGGACCTGACGATGAGTCCCAGAATTCATTAAAAACCAGTAAAATTCACTTCTTGGAACCAAAGATATTTCCTAGACTTCAGGCTTGAGATAAGCCAAAAGGACATTGAATTTCATATAAGGTCAAAAGTTTTACAAGAGTACAGGCAGGTTCATTAAAAAAAAGGTAATAAAAATATTCAAAACCAGAATGAGCATTGTCTAGAAGCTAACTTCTATGGTGGTTAATTATATATTAAAATTATTGTTTGGGAGAACATACTGCAACTTGACACACTTATTTGTGACCTAAATTTGTACCCACTTTTTTGATTAATAAATAATAACTCAGAAAATCTTGCAAGTGAAGACTGTAAATTAAGAAAAAAAATCAATCTGTATTTTGCTCACTGGTGATTCACATTTGCTTTTCTTCCACTTGGGAATAAGAGTTGAAATTTTTAAATGCAAAATAAACCCAATAATTTTTACAAAGGATTTCACTTCATAAATAATTATCTGGTTCTCTTCTGCTATTGTATGCAAAAAATATCAATTTCCTTCTCTTCAATACATCCTGAATATCTATGGGCATTATTTTACTATGCATATTTCATTAGTAATATTTTTGCCTGAGATTGATTAGACACTTTGAGATAGTGTATAGTTCTGGGCTAACAGTAATTTTATTTCTGCCAGTACAAGTGTTCATTATGTATATGTTGAAAATTGACAAAAATGTTTTAGTGAGGTCCTGCTTAATATTTTGCTTGTGGCCTTGATCCACTTTGTGACTCCTCAGAGCTGCATAGAGATCCAAGAGAAAAAGAGCAGAGAATACATTCATTTTAGCTGGCCAAGTGACAGCAAGGAAACAAGAGGAAAAGACAGCCAGCCTGGGGCCACCAAGCATCCAAAACCCATCTTACTTAAGATAGCTGGGGAAAACATGTCAATCCATCACATCAGCCCAGCAGGAGCATTTTACAACTGGGAAGAAGGGAATTATTCCACTGAGTAACTTTCTGAAAGTTTCAGCCAGGTACTTATTTTATTGACTTTTGCCAGGTTACAGAGGATGAATAACTGTATTGGTTATATATCCATTAAGTAACAGTAGTAGTTAACTAAAACTGTTAAACAACCAGTATTAATAGAATATTTTTAATAGTGGCTAGAAACAGATAACAGTTCTTATCCAAAATTTATGGGGCTGATTTTTTCCCCTCCATTTCCTGCAAGAGGTTTTCTAAAGAGGTCCTTGCAGCTTGCTGTTGCCTTTTCAAACTCCTTCTCAAGAAATATTTGCAAGACGATAAAAAAATCCAAAAGCAGCTACTGCACTGTATTGAAAGCCAAAATGAGAGAACCAAACAATGTGCCTGGGACCCTGGAAAGGAAAGTGGAAGAAGCTTTAAAAGAAAATCAGCAGTAGTGATTTGAGCTGTGAATTATGCTGTCAATAGTGCTCCCTAGATATAAGCTCTAAATACATTCTTCATCACTCCCTAGTTCTCTTTTTCTTAGCTTCAGAAAATGCCTATAAAAGCTTACAGACACCTAAAAAATCCAATTTAATTCCAGCACTTAATCACAGGAAGGGAAAACTTTACACTGAAGTTGGCAGAAATCTGTGGATCACCATCTGACAAAGTAAGAAAAGAGAGAAGAAACTTCAGAGTAGGAGACCTTGAGGCCCTCATATAATTTTTTACTGTGAGAAAAGATGATGTTCATGACTAGTGTCATCCAAATTCCATGATTCATCAACATTCACAGCATAGATCAGACAAATCACCTTAGCTGATTGTTTACTTTCACTCATATGATGAACACTCAAGCACTTAGGATTCAATGACTTAACAAGGCACCCTGTAACAAATCGTCTCTCTGTAACAGGAACGGAATATCAAAAAGTCTATTCCTGAGATGTAGTTACAGACAGATGTGAGAGCTAGAATCTCTCTTTTGCATGTACCCATGCAAAAAGAAGTATCCATGCTCAAACACTATTTTTCAGGGTTTGTATTGGAAAGAACTATAGGTCACTGAAACAAATCTTGTTGTCATCTGTTTGAAAAGAAACAATAATTTGCAACAAAATTCACAAGTCTAAACCTAAAGAAAAAATCATGGTTTTGGTTTTTTTTGACATAAACCAGCCAAACTGGTTTTACACTTTTATTTCATACAAGCAAAACAGTCAGAGCTCACATCTATCAAAGTCCTTAACACATGAAATACCCATCCGTCTGCCATTTACAGTACATTTGTTGCTTGTTTTATAGACTTTTGTTCCAGAAATTAAATAACATAATGTCAGGTTCACATTGAAATAAAACTCACATTCCTTAGTGACTAATGTATTTAATTGCCTTCCAGAACAAACATGATGAATGTTTAAAAACATCCTTTCATTTTAAATGAAGCAGTGGATTAAGGCTAATTGGAGTCTTATCAACCAAATATTATCTATACATGAGAGACTGACTCTCTCTTCCTTCAACAGTTCTTGCTTTAAGTAAGATAATCCCTAAAACTAGTCTTCCTTTCACCAAATCTCAAATCCTTCTGTCCTATTTTTCAACCATTTTCAAAGACTTTAGCCCAGCTATTCTGAGTCCATGCTTGCAAGTTAAAGAACAGCACAGCTAATATAATGAGCGGCACCATAACGTTCTATCAAAGGCGTTTGCTAAATATATATTAAATGTGTACTTTCAGTATAAAATTTAATTGCTGTTAATTCAAATATTTATATCTCAGTTCCAGTAATGAAATGCAATTTATCAGAACAATTTACTGTATAATAAATAGAAAAAGTTCTATAGATAAACAGTTTAAAATCTTAAATGATGGGGGGGGGTTTAATTGAAGTTCTTTTATAATCATAAATTAGAAGTTTTTACATATTGAGAGTTGTACTCCTGCATCCTTCATTTTGAAAATGTTCTGACAGCTCTGAATTTATTTTTCTTTAAATTTGTCTTCTTCGCAATAAGAAATTGGGGAAGTCAAACCCTTTCAGGCTCATTGATTAACCGCTTTGCAATTAGAAATATTTTGTCAAAAGATCTTGTTTAGAGACATTAAGGACAATGACCAAATCTTTACCTTCATCTTTTAGTCCTAAGGAGTTTAAAAACAATTTATATTTCACTCAAATTTATATTAAAATATAAATTATAAATTATTCCATATAAATTCCATATAAATTTTATTATTATAAAATATAAATTATTCCATTTATATTCAAAGTCAGACTTTGAAAATGCTTTTTTGTTAGCTCCTAACTGTTTTTCAGGTTTGTGGAAGTTGATCTTTTCCTTCTTGTTTTTCTCTGTTATATGTCTTTTTATTTTAAATTTTATTTGGAGTGAATGGTACCAGAGAGAAGTGAAAGTGAACATTTTAGCCAAGGAATTACACTAAAGTGTCATCCCAGGTCACAGCATTGTTTCCAAGTCTCACAGATCTCTGTAGATGTTTTATATACAGATGAAATAATGCATTAAGCTTTCTAATAATTTTCCAGTGTGTTAGACTCATTCCAAGTCTTTGGGTTCATCAGATCATTAACACGCTGAAGCATCTTGCAAAAAATAACTTCTGCTATTAATGCTCTGTACTTCAGCTACCAGGGTAAAACCCATCTCCAAACGTTGCTGCACCTACAAATTATCAAGTGAGTATATTTTGCCTGTACAAAAATGATGCTTAATGTTCCCTGAGAAGGAGACATATAGAGCAAACATAAATGCAGTCAGAAATATTGGGACTCATTACTATTCTTCAGCCCATGAACCATAATTAAGGAAATATATGCAAGTGGAGAAGAATACCATGTTTGCTAAAAGCACCCAGCTTCTCATTTCCTTAGAATTCAAGGGATCACCTTCAATGGTGATTATTTGGTCAGAAAGTACCATGGTTAGAGGTTTTATTATACTCACTCGATCATCATCAGAAAAAAAACAAACAAATTTCAAAATGGAAATATTATCTGGAAAATTCTTCTTTCCCAGCCTAAGTTGCAAGGCTATGCCCTCCTGTGTCTAGGGTGCCTATAAGAGATCTTGAAGGACTCACAAAAATGTTCTTTTAAATTCTTTTCCTTTTCTCACTAGATGCTTATAGTATAGGTAAAGAAAGTGATAAAAAGAATGGATTAATTTTACTTCTCTCTAGCCACCTCCAGATGATAGAAAAAAGAAAAATATGGGAACATTGAAGGTGAAAGTGATGAAAGACTGAGAGCCTTCGAGGCTGGTCCAGAGTGCAGTGTGGTGGCCAGAAAGCTGCTTCCCTTGGAACAGTCTTAGCTGAACAGATCTGAAGACAAAGCCTTCTATGCAGTTTTGTTCTCTCTACTTCTGCATTTTGAAAACTGCCTTTCAGAATACACTGTAAATCACTCCTGAGCAATCCTAAATCCAAAACAGAGTTTTATGTGGAGAGAAAAAAGTAGTCAACCTCTAACCATCACTCATCTACAAAGTTATCTCCTCTTATATTATAAATCCTGCACAGGTAATGATCACTATGTGAACTTTCTTACAGTGTTTTACATTGAGAAACCCATAACTTAGCAGAGGATGAGGTTTAGTATTACCCCAATTCACAGCTTCTGGGTTTTGCATTCCTGTTCTAACATCTAGTTTCTTAAGGAAAAAAAAGAACAATTTCAAGAGATTTCACTGGAAAATACAGAGCAGTTATCTGGTTTACTCCCTGTTCTTTTGTGCTCCACGTAACCTTGGTTTGCAAGTTCTAAGAGCAATACCAGTGCAGTCTTCACTGTTCTGTCCATAAAGCCGGAGAAAAAGCTATCTTTGTTGAACATCTTTCTGTACCAAACAGTGGTTTTATTATTTTCTTAAATACAAAAGAAAAACAAAAACAAAACCAAAGAAACAACCAACAAAAACAAACAAACCCCCCCTCCCCAAATCCCCACAAAAACACAATATTTCTTTGCAGCACAAGTAAAGTGACTGATATATAATAGAATTCCATACCAGAAATAAATTAGACACCGCACATAATTAATTCAATATAGTTTTCCCCTAAAAAATTCAATTTTCCCATGGCTAAAATGTCATTTTCATAAATTAAATTAGGCACCAGTTTGTACTGAATTTGGCAGAAAATGGATTTAGGGAAAAGTTGTAAATTAAATCGTTGCTCTTAGCCTACTAGTTCATCTAGAAGTTGACAAAGATTTACTTAATGTTTCTGTATGAATTAGTATAGACAAATAAGATGTGAAATAATAGCATTTCCAACACATAAGAGATTCTCTTCCTTCCCTGCAGCTGTTTGAATTAAAGTTCAAGCTATTGTATCTGCAAAACCCAACATCTTTATCTCTCACCGGCTACTTGACATTAGTAGGATTGATTTCATCGTCTGAAGTTTGCATTTTTCTGTAGCAATACAAAAGCACAGAATTAAACAAGAAACAAAACTAGGGAGAAATAAGAAATACAAGAAGAAATATCTTTTTGCTATGGATGAGATATGGCCCTAAAGAAGCAAATGGCAGAATTGCAGCTGGCTTCAGTGGTACCTGAATTTTATTCTGGAAATGGTATATTGAAAATTGCAACTTCATAGGTGTCTCCAGAAAATCTCCTGAACTGTCCGTGACATTTTCCCAAGATCCAGAGCTGACAATTCAGTCTTAAATTGCTAATAATTTAAATTCATTTCTTAAGAAAAAAAGTAAATGAATGGGAGAGATTATTTATTTTACCTGATAGGCTTGAGTGGCAGGTGCAGAGTTGTCTTCGTCTACCCTTTCTGAGTTAGTGGTATAATCTTGCTTCAGTCATGCTGCTCTGTTGCCCACTCTGTACCAATGCTCCAAAGACAGCAAAACAAATAACTCCCTAAATGAAGAGCTTCTCTGTGTTTTTTTTTCTCACTCTGTTACCCATTTTAAGTGAGGAATGGTGTAAGCTTGGCTACATATAATTCCCATATGACACCTTGGCAAAATGACTCCTTGAGCTCAACTCATTTCCCAGTAGACGCCACCTTAAAAGTCAACAATTCTTCCTCTAAATGCAATTGGTGTTTAATGTAGAAAATGCAATTACCAAACTGACCAGGCAATTTTCATCCTCATCTTTGCAGGTGGTCCTTCCAGGTCTTGCTTGAGGTACACTGGAAAGGCAGCCAGAAGTTTTGCTCTGAATGTCCCTTTAGATAAATCAAGATCAAATGTCCTTGTTTGCCAGTCTTGCCTTTTGTCCACTAAACATAAAGCTAAATGCTGTACTGGCAAGACTTAAGCAGGTACTAGCAGATAAATTTTACATTTTGGCATTTTCATTTGCTTTGGAATGGCTTTTTGTTTGAATACTTCTTTCCAAAGAACAGTAAATTGAGGCATTCTTACTTGGTGAAGAAAAGCAAATTAGAAATAATTAAGAGAAAGTAGGGTGAGGTAGTAAAATAAGGATAAGTTTTTCCCAGATTTAGAGTTATTTGGCAATTGAAAAAAAAAATAAAAGGATTGAAACTCTCATTCTGTGATAGTACAGAAATACTGGTAATGAGGAGAGGTTTGTTTGTTTTGTTGCTCTTTAAGAAAGTATTTTCACTAAAACTGGCCAGAGATCTTAGTTTAATATTGAAAAGAGTCTTTCTTATGTTGTAGAAGAATAAAGGGAACTTCTTGGAAATTTACAAAGAATTTACAAAGAATGTATTTCAACAGGCAAGAAAACCCCAGGCAAACTGTTGAAAGAATTGTCACCAATTTTGCTTTGGAGTACACTGCAACAAATTACTGTGATTCAGTGTACAGTGAAGAAAGCATTCTAGTTAATATATTCCAAATGAACTACTTTTTTTCCATAAATGCAATATTTCCAAAATGAAAAAGCTCCCATTGAAAATTTTCAAACCCTTCCCGCTTCAGAGTTAGAAAAATTAAAGCGTGGACAAATGTCGCATTCTTTGTCTCTCTCTTTTTTTTTTTTGTTTGTTTGTCTGTTTGTTTAATTGATTGGTTTGGTTTGTTTTGTGTTTTTTTTTTTTTGTTCTGTATCATAGGAAAATTACAGCTAGATAATGGCAAAATTAAACCAAAATAAAATTTTAAATAAGTATTTAACTAAAATGATGACACAGTAATTAAAAATTGTTATTGTCTGTATTACTTACTGGTATTTCTTTTAAATGGCAGAATACAAGAAAGAAAACTGGCTGTCTGACAGTGGATGAAGCTTAGGCTATCATTTAAAATCAGCAGTGATGTTATGAAGCAGCATTTCTTCTCAGAATGAGGTGTAGCCAAAAAACCAGATGTGGCCTGGATTACTGAAACTGTAACAGCAGCCTAGCAATGGCTTGCTAATGTTCCCTTAACTAAGGAACAGGCAAGTATTTAATATTATATTTTTGATTATTTTTCTGTTAGTAAGAGTAGCTAATTAAAAAAAGAAAGAAGACTACTGAGCTCCTACCAAAAAAAGTAACATTTATAATACCTTTTTGTTTGTTTCATGCCTCAATTGATTTTGGGCATACTCCTTTCTTGTGTTCTGAGGAGTTGGAGCCTTTTTTGCTGTCATGTTTTTTTCAAGAAAGCTTTTGCACACCAGACTGCGTTTTTCCAGCCTGCTGCAGCTGTAGTTCATGTTCATTAAAAAAAACCCAAACAAACAAACAAAAAAAAAAAAAAAAACAAAAAAAAACCCAAAAAACAACGACAAAAAAGAAAAAAAAGACACAAAACCCCAAAAGCCAAAATCAACCAACTAAACAAAAGGTCCCAAAGGTTGAAAAAAACAATGAGAGAAAAAAATATGACACTTTTATGTCTTTGGAGAAATTAATAGTTTCTGATATTGTTACCTTGATTAACAAAACAGTTATTTGGAAAATGAGATTCAGGGCTTAATTTTCCTGGAAACAATTATAAATGAACATGTTATGCAGCAATCACACCAATTATGCATGAGAAACAAACACACATGAAGGAACAAGCAATAACAAATGCTTAGGAATTACAAAGGTGAGTCATCATGAATACCATTTTTCTACTTCAGGTAAGAAAAATGGTTATCTAATTTCCCTTAGTATCTTACGTAAACTCCCAAAGATGTCAACTGAATTTATTTGCTTATTTTGAACACAGCAAGCACATCACTATTTCTGTTTTATATGCTTTTTTTTTTCTAATACATTTCATGTGTATGAGAGTATAAAGTTCCAGAGCTTATTTACACTTTAACACTCCCTGCTAGTCACAGAAACATTTGCTCTTGTTTAAAAACACCAGATGATGCTCACTTCTACATATTGATTAGGATACAGGAAATGTTTCCAGTTCCAGTTTAATATATCATCTAATGGTAAAGACCCACATACAACAGTTCTCATAAAATTTTAATCCTAAATGAGAAAGAAATAGGACACAATCAGTGCATGTGATAGATAATTTACAAATTCAGCTCTTCTGTTGAGACTGGCATTGCTGTGAACTGCATAGAAAATGATCTCTTTTGGTTTAGCATTTTACTCAGAATAAACTTAAGGTCTGGAACATGAGCTTCCTGATGAACCATTTGTAATATTCAGAAGGGATGAGGTATGAGGTTTCAGACAACAACTCATCTCTTTGAGTTAGTTTCCTCAACTAATGTCTAGACACATAAAAGGATACAGCTATTGAAATGCTGAGCACTGCACTGATTAACTTTTAAATGACTTGCTGCCTAGCTTGAGATGGATAAACAGGCTGCAATGAATGGAGAGAATAATGACCAGAACTGGAATCCATGGGAGCCAGATTGTTGTGCAGGGAGTTGCTTAAAAATACCTACAAGCAAGTGGTAAGGATCAGTGACTGACTAAAGTCCCTTTCAGGGAGTGACATCAGGATCAGCAATTAAGAGTTATGCTTCAAGGATTTCAGCATCACTTCATGCAAGAAAACAGCAGCTGCCTAATAAAGAAGGATCCTCAGAGCTACAGGGACTATGATTGAACACTTGCAGAGAAGGTGTTTTTACAGGTCAGTCTTCTTGAAGTATTAGGGTGACTAAGGACAACAGACTACCTTGAGGAGTATGTAGGTGCTCTGACAATTATCCAGTGGCACTTGGGTACCTGCAGGTTATGGGAGGTACTTTGTGTAGACTCCTGTCTATAAGAAAGGTGGATATGTCTTTCTCCAGTTTAGTACTCAGAGCTGACTGAATGTGGCTGCATTCGACTTTGAGTAACTATCCCTGTCCCCAGTCTTTACTTCATGTGGTAGAAGTAGGAGACCTGTCCTGTTTGTCACTGTCTATAAGGTGACTTTAAACTCACAGCTTTCACATGTCAAAAAATTTCAACCTGGAAACTAGTTAGAAGAGATTAATAGAATCTCATTCTTGATCTTCTACATTCACAGCTGATGGGGCCAACATACCTTCTGGTCTCACTGGGACTAATATTTGTTTGACACAGCTCTTTGAAAAGTTTTCTTTAGCATTTAAATGCAATTCATCCTAATCTAGAGGATAGGGGCTACACTGAAGAAGTCCAGTGTAGCAGTAGAGAGAGTCTTCTAAATTTATTATCTCAAAAACTTTGGTCTTCCATCTCAGGATAGTGAATAAGGATATTACCGAGAAAGTAATGTCAATGCTTCATAATGCTTAACTGACAAAATTTGTATCTTGTCCTTGTTAGCAGATTAATTATTACTTCATCCTTGGAGCATGATAAGAATCATTATCTACATTTTTCTGATTCAGAATGGTTATAGCCCACATTTTCCAGTATGATCCCTTATTTGCATGCTTCATTTTTTGAGATATCAGATCCTGGTCTGTTTTAGAAGAGTTAATTTTCTAATCTGTTAAAATCTTGAGAAACTTCTTTCTGTGTATGAAAAGATTTTTGAAAATGAAATTAGTTAACATGTTTAAGAAATTTATTTAACATATCTTTTGGTACCATAGTTAAAGAATCAGCAGTAAAAAGGTGCTAGGATTCATTATGGTATGAATTTTAGGCCCAGCTTCTACAAATTGGCCTTATCTTTTACGTCTTTTGTAACCCAAAACATGACAAAGGGATGCAGATTAAACTATTAAAGGGAAACTTCACATTTCCTCATTTAAAATGAGAAGAGGTGGTGACATGCCATAAGTCTTCTTGAAGCATATTTGTAGAGCAGCATCTGCGATCTAAAAATTGCTGATGTCATAATGCAGGGTCTGCAGCTTTAAAATTGCTGTTTTGGCCAGCATATAGAAGTTCATGTATCAACTCTTGTATGCACTCATTGCACCAATGAAGAGGAAATTGGTGACCAGCACAGGTAAAATTAAAAAGAACAGTCAAAAGTAATGCTTCAAATAGCTTTAGAATTCACATTCTAATTATTCCTGCATTTTCTGACATCAAGATTTGCATTTCTGAGAAGGCATTGTATCAAAAGATGTGACATCCCTTTGCAACAAACAAAGAAAATTACTCCCCCCTTGTTTATCCTGTCTCTTCACATTCTCTAAATTTTGAGTAACAAGAAAATAATTGTTATCATATGACTCACTGATGAAGCCAAAACATGCACTTTCTAAATTTGGTTTGGCTGGAAGATCCAGCTGGGAGCAGTGACAAACACACAGTTCTGTTCATGCTCCTCTCACGCCTTCTTAGTGCTTTGATTAAACTCCCTTAGTACAGTATGCAAGCCTTTGCACAGAAGCCCGTGTAATTTATTTGAAAGACTTTGTCTTTTTGGTTTCCCTCACAGTAGCTCAATAAAAAATTGCCTTTTCTTCTTTTCAGCCTCACATTTGTACCTTAGGCTGGCAACACTGGTGGCGACAAGGGATTTTGAAGGGGGTTTGGACAATGAGAAAAGAGAATACTAAGAAAAAAAAAAAAGAAGGAAAAACTCAGTGATGACATTTCTATTTTTCTGCTTCTTCAGATGAAAAAAGGTAAAACTATAAGAATGTTCACTAAAAGGAATATTAAAAATACAATCATATATACACATGGGTTACTGTGAAACCAATATTTTTATTGTACTTGAAATGCTTTGTGATAAGTTATTCTTAAAAAGTAAATCATAGTCTCTTAAAAAAAAGCCAGCCTTGAGAGAGATGAGGTTTTCTCCTGCTCCAAGAGTGAAAGTCATCCTGCCCAGTTGCTGACTATTTTCTCGGGACATGTCTGCGTGGTACTATAATTACAGCAACGTATGGCATGACTGGAAGGGCCATATAGAGCAACAAAGGTGTCAGCTGTGCTCCCTCACTGGGAAAAGGTAAGTGTGGGTGACAGCTGTAGCAGCAGTAGGTTTCAGTAGGCTTCACAGATCCTTTAAGCAGTTTGAGAGGGAAATAAAGGCTCTTTCACAGACTACCCATTTCTAGTGTTAGGGTTGGGGGATATCATCTTTCTTTTCTTTCTTTTTTCTTTCAGGAAAGCTGTGTACAGTGTCTCATGAGCACCCCATGAAGAAACAGCTGCTGTTACTGTTACGATTACATTTTGTTGTTGTCATTGTTGGTGTTCTTCATTTGATTCTTATTGAACGAAGCTGACAGTTTGATTTCACTTGCTTTTTAAATGAAAAGCTTGTCCAATGTATCCCACAGGAGACACAGTTTAATGACTATGAAGAACTGAAATTCCCTAGTCTTTACTGTCATGAGTATTTCACATCTAATCTGTAGAAGTAAGCTATAAAGAAAGGAGAATAAAAAAAAGAGAATCGTGTATGAATTCAGAGACTCATCTGATTCATTTTCACTTTGAGGAAGACTGTGGCCATGGAGACCTCTCAGTAAGGAACAGGCACTCACATTAATGAAAACAAGCCAAAGGGAAATACCATGTTCTTACAGGATCCAATCACAAAATTTTCACTGATTTCAGTTGCAGTATGATGTTCCTTTGTTAGTCAAGAGTAGTTTTTGTGATCCAGGAGCAAACCAAAGAGAGTTTTGAGCAGGGTAGAAAGAGAAACTATGTTTCACGGGGACAGTGAGGTGGCAGAGCAGGTCAGCCTGAAAATCTGCAGCACCTCTGTCCCTGAACAGTTTCAGTCTTCAACTTGTCGAAGTCCTTGTGCAGTCTGGACTGAAACCAGAGCTGGCCATGCTTCTGCCAAAGGTTGAATTAAAGACCTCCAGAGACCCTTCACAGCTTTAATGGTTCTGTGAATTCTCAATAAAATTTTTACCAGAGGTTTTTCAGCAGCCATCTTTAGTATTGAGTTTACAGGTATTCACAAAGAATTCACAGAAATCATCTCACTATACAGTTTCTCAACACGGATTGGAAATCTTAGTATTTCTCTTTTGCCATTGTCAATAATTAACAATCATTTTTGTTCTATTAACTTGGTACTTACTGGATTTTTTTATAAATCATGCTAGTCTACCATAGGTCTTCAGACTGATAGCTGAGCAAGGTACATGATGAAGGGCATTCGGTATTGGTGGAAATTTGGCAGTCAAAAAAATTGCATGAAATAGTTAAAAATTGACAAAGCAGACAATGTATTGAAATTACCTGGATTAAAATGGTACGATGGAGTCAGTTTGAAAACAGATTTTGAGATATAGGTACAAAGCAGTTGAGAGGAAAAGTATTATACTAAAATATTAAAAAAAATACTGGCTAATATTAATTTAATATTTATACTTCAAAAACCTGCAAGCTAAAATTGGTTCCTCCATACTTACTCATACAATCATACTCATACCTTTTCATGCAATCATTTTTTATTTGCTTTTATTGTCTTTAGGATTACAGATACCTTGTGCACTGCAGGTTGGTTGTACAGAACGGAGTATCATTCTTTGCAGGTGATAGTAACTCCTAACTGAGTCTGTAACAGTCCTCTGCCTGTCAACAATCCCTCATTCCCTCTCACGAATTACTAGGTCTGCTTTCTGTTGTGGGTCTCCCATGTACCACCTGTTGAAGGACATCTTTACCTTCCCATGTACAGCAGACACTTCAATCCTCTCTGTGCTCCTCAGGCATGAAGAGCTGTTGCTTGTAAAATGCCTCAGCCCATTATCCTGGATGAACCTTGCACAAACAATTGCACATAATATTGTTTAGTTCTTATTCTGGTCTTCTTCACAAGGCCTATTCAATAACTGGCTTACATTTATCATTAGGAGCATTGCTTTTCTGAACACTGAGGTAGAAAATAGAGTAATTTTCATTTGCATCTTATTGCTTCACTGTCTTGGATGGACAATATGATAGTTTCAGGCAGAGAGGCAAGTAATGGGAGAAAAAGAGGAAAGCCCAATTTACAATTGTATCATTCAGAAAATTAGTTTTTTATGAGATAAAATATATTCAAAAATTGCTTCATTATTTCTAAATCGCAGACAAAGCCTGTAATAAGACCAGACACTGTTCTGGCTCATGACAGAAATTACATATTAGCTTAGTTTGAAGAGATCACTCAGTGACTGATGGTCCTTAGAAGTCAAAAGTAATAAATATGTGGTTTCATGGCATGCAAGTTAGAACCAGATAATGCGTTCCAGATCTGCATCTTCTAGCCAATTTCATTAGAATCAGCTGCTCTTGGCTTTTGCTTTGGTCTCAGCTGGAGTCAGATATCCCATATCTCCTGATAAACCATACCTCGTTAAAATCCTTTTTGTCCTCAATATAGGCTCTCCTTTGGTCTTGTTTGGTTTTGGTTGGGATTTTTTGGGGAGGTGGGGGTATCTAGCAGGGGAGGGTTGTGGGGTTTTGCTGGGTTTTTGGTTTTTGAGGGATTTTTCCCTCTGAGGTTAACATAACACAACAATCAAAACCGTTCCCTTTGTGGAAAACAACATGAATATCCACTGTCTGTACTTGCCATACTAGTCTAGTGCATCTTGAGCTCAAAAATTTTTTGACAGTTTCTTCAATAAACACAGATTGTATAGATTTATGTTTATGACTCTTGTCTTTGATGAACATTTCTCTCGCTAGAGAGATGGAGCTTTGTATGTCAAACCGGTTGGGTAATTTGGCTCCAAAGAACACATCCAATGTGTCATTAATATCAGGGTGGGGGAGTGGAGGAGGGAACACTCCCAAACCCCACAAAATCAAGCCAAAAAACAGCAATGTGCTGAGAAAATCTAGAACACATACAGGCCTTGAGTCGATACAGCCACTGGGTGTCATTGTTTACTCCACCATGTAACATTCATTTCTCTAAACACAAAATGCAGCTGGATGCATAGACAAGTAAGTCTATTCAGTCATTGCCTGAAATTGTTGATCTATTCATTAACTAACTAAGGGTAAAGACTTGTTTTCTTTAAATAGAATAATCAAATATATATATAAAAAACATCTAATTTTGTCTTGTCCTATGAAGCTTGTTTTTATAAACATATCCTTTTTTTTTTTTTTTAAGGCAAGCAGCTCTTTTTATAAAAACATTTAAGGTTTTGAGGAAAAGAATGACACTAGATCAATGATACTGCAATTTATAGTTCAGAGATCAAACCTGCTAACATGCTGATGGTGGAAAAATTTATTCTTCTCATGACATTCATCCTTCATTTGGAAAAACAACCAACAAAATTTGTCTCTATTACATGGCATTACAGGTTATTTTGAAGTAAGATAAGTGGCTATTGAATAGTCCAGCTAGGTTTTTAGGTCAGCACAATGCACTGAACTGTGTTTATTTTCCCATCAATGAATCATGAATAAAATACAGCACAGTTAGACTTTCAGCTGGAGATTGCCGTATGTAATGTCAAACATGATTTTACTAAGTTTATGCTGAACTAGAAGTCCTGGGGAGCGTCATGTCAATTAAATCAGTTCCTTTCTGCTGTGCTCTACAGCTTTAATATCAGACGGAGAGGAAGACCAGCTCATAAATAGAAAGGATAATTCAGACTCCAGAACCATTCTATCTCTGCTCAGACAGCCAACCTGACTGCCACTATTTAGTAGACCAAGTGTGAGTAGACTGGTGTACCTAGATTCATTCTTCTGCCTGCTGAAATATATATTTGTAGCACAAATTGTGTGCTGCTCTGCATTAAATAGTCAACAGTTGCCAACAGTCAGTGCTTCATGACATCTGAAATGCACCTCGTATTTGTAAAAATAACATCAGCATTTCAGGTCATTTGCTCACTTTAAGTGGCAACTGTTGATTTTTGTATAGTTATATTTCATAGCTGTTTTATGTTGTTGTCAGAAGATAAATTTTCAGAAAACAAAGGAAAGAGAAAGTCTTGAAATAGTTATACATAAAGAAAGCAAAGGAGAAATTGAAAACAGAAAGAAAACTATAAATTAAATAGAACAGATAATAATATTATTTCTATCTTTACTTGCTAAACTTATCAGTGCTGAACTATTTTCTTACAATACATAAGTATCAGTCCTTTACTATACAAAAGAAAAAGGAATTTGGTAGACTGAGATGTCTTAAGAAATAAAGAAAATATAAATTAGAGCCCTCTTCTCCTGTCTGCCAGTTTTCTGCTTCATTTCTAGGACTGTGGTGTCTCTGAAGGCAAGATGGCTCACTTGACAGAAACTGTGAAAACCTCAATAGCCAGAGTGCTCAGTTAATGGAACTGAGAGAATGTGAAGAAAAAGACCAAGCCAAGGAGAAATACAACTCATAATTTCAGGCCAAGGTATTAATTTAGAAAAGGTTTTGTGTCTGAGACAGTATTTTTGTCTACTCATTTTTCCATGCAAGTATTGGTCAATCTGCATACATGGAAAACCACATTTTTAGTCCATTTTGAATTATTTCTTCTGCAGGGATTTTCTTTGAAGACACTCCCACCCTTATACCCAGCAATTTTTTTTCTTTCTCACTGGAATTGGGAGGATTCTTTCTTAATCAAACATACAGTTTATCTTTCTTTTTCTATTTAATTTTATTTGCATGTCTAATTAAATATGAAGATTGTGAAGATATATTTTTTCATTCCTTTTAACCATATACTATGGTTATAGTATATGGTTATACCATATACTAAAATACTTATGGTTTTCAACACTTTAGCTGATTCTTGATCCTGTTCTTGCATCTTTGATCAGTCTTCTGTAAGCAGTCTTTCACAAGGATGGAAGATCCTTAAAGCTTAGGAACATTAAATATGGACCATTTAGTGTTACCATTTCATTGTCACCAGATATCAGAAACCTTTTCATGTTTCCCTGATCTGTTTTTCTCAATAACAATTTGCTGTTAATGGACTAATAATGACACAAGTTTAAAACGTGGAATGGATATGTAATTTGTATGTACTGTGTGTATGTACTTTGGTGAGCCAATATAGAATTTGACAGTGCACTCTCAGGTAAATAAAAGTATTGATAGAGCAGCTATAACTAAGTCAGTACTATGAATTATCCCATGTGAATAGTGTCTTGAATAACTGCATTTTCTAAAGATAAGACATATGAAAAATCAAAATCAGACATTCACAAACACACAAGTCTCATAAAAATTAAAACAGAAAAATGACTGTTGCTAGAGTAATACTGAAGATCAGTTTCATGGAATGAGTTCATGGTCTCTATTTTCCAGATCACATCAGCAAAAAAGAAAAATATTATTTAGTGCAATTATTGTACTCTTCAGTCAGAACGATTATCTCAGAGATAAGCATAATATTTCATCTGTCCTTGTCAGATGGACATGTTCAGTCATCTCTGAATTATTGTTTTATCAAATGAAAATACTCCAAGTGCTTTCAACAGCATCTGACCTGGAAACACTCAGCTGACAGTGTTGTACTTCACCTATTACACTGAGCTTTCAAAGAGTTGTTTAATGTCAGTATGGACTAAGGATCCATATAAACATCTCTGTCAATTCCTCAGTGGAATTTTCATTTTACTCCCAGTCATTAAAACAACTGATGGTGGGCAAAGAGCAACGGCCATTAATGTTGTGTGTCATCTATTTACCACCTAACAAATAAAGATACAATATATTCTGCATCTTTTGAACGAAAGAAAAAGCTTTTATAGAGCCTTGCACCATCTTCATACTCTGCTGCTGCACTGAGCATATCACGTGCAAACAGTAAAGGTTGTTGTCTTTAATTTTTCACTCATTAGTTCATTTAAAAGTACACAGTACCTCTTCCCTCCTTCCCTTTCTTCCTTCTAATACACTTCTATTTTTTTTTTTTTTAATACCATCTCTTTGCTGTTATCTCAAATGGTAGCAATATTAGGTATTATACATTTGCTAGCTTGGTAGCTAATAATTAAACTGCTATAGCTGTTGTAGCCATAACCCTTCTTTTCCTGCAAAAGTGCAGCTCTGAGAAATGATCAAGTAAAATTAAATCCTCTTTTACCTTTTAAGAGAGAAATACAGAACTTTTAAAATTCGAGTTTTAAGGCAAGGTCATAGTGGCCTAATTCTCTGACTTTCTGCTCTGCAACATGTTTAGGCTGCAGTAATGCATTACAGTTTACTTCATAGAGCGCAAAAGGCAAGCAATAAATATCAGAACTGAGGAAATATAAGAATAACTTCTAAAGAAAATTTATGGTGAGGAGAGTTTGTTTGTGGCACCGCTTGTTATAAAGTCATTCAAAGAAACGTAACTACTGTAAATGATTCTTCCAGTGTACTCTTGGAAAAATACATTTTTTGAATATTCCAGTTCTCTGAGTTTCTTAGTGCAAATGGATACTCTCAAGTAATGAGAAAACAGAATCTGACAGACCTTCAAAAAATCAATTTTTTTTAAAAAAATTATTTGATATTAAAAAAAAAAATCACGAAGTTACAGACCGGTGGCCTAAGTTATCTGTAAACCCTTAAGCTTAATGGAAAGGGTAGGTCTTAACTTAAAAAAAAATTTCATCGATGACCACCGAAATGCTTGCATAATCTTCTCTAAAAACCTGACATATTTGGCATTTATGCACTTATTTGAGGTCAATAAATGTTTATATTGCAGATTTCCTGATTATATGCTGATTTCCTTCTAAGATCCATAATGTTCTTACAAAATAAATCAGTAAAGCCAACATTTATCATTCACATCATCTGCTCAAAACAGATGCAAATCAAAAGCAAATTCTATTAGACTATCACAAGTGCTTTTTAAAGAGTAAAAGTGCTTAGAGGTAGAACAGCATTTGTTATGCATTAATGGGTAGCTAGATGGCAAAAGGCTGCTTGATCCCCATACAGTGCACAATAGTAACTTATGCTCTTAATTGCATTCTATTTTATTCAAATGTATGTGTTGTAATTCATTTAATCTAAGTGTATGTGTTGTATGACTGTCTGTAGCATAACAAACAGTGTGATGCTGCTTCAACCACAGACTTCAAAATGCAGAGCTTTATTTGATGGTGTAGTAGTTGAAGATTATAAAGGATAAAAGGATCATCTTTCATATCAAGCTTTCTGACATTAAATCACAAAGATTTAACCCATATTTTACTTGTATAGGAACTAAAGTGGAAAATACTAAAAACTAAAGTAAAATAAAATAAGGTTATCTTGTTTCATGTGACAGGGAAAGAAATTCATCACTTTTGTAAATAAGCACGACTCACTGGATAGCTAAATTTAAAAAATCTCTGTATAATTTTGTGACTATGGATAACATTTGCAATAACAAATTATGAGAATCTAGTTTCATGCTCTCTAATATACAATGGTCACTTCCTGGGATCAGGGAAGAAATCTTTCTCTATGCAAAGTAATACACTTGCCATAGCTTGTCTAAAAACTTGTCTTTTGTATCATCAGGAACATTTGTGTCTTTCTAAGGCAGGAGGTGTGAGGCATTGCCATGAGTGTGTAATGACTCAGAAATGATGTTACAAGATACATTGGACATGTTGTAACAGTGAACTGCATATTGCAATTTCTTTTTTTAAATTCTTTTAGTCTGCTTTACTTTAACATGACTTTACAGCTTTTAAAATATGAACATTTTTCTCCTTAGTTATAGAGTATTGATTTTCTACTCTTCTAACATTGTTCCCACTGGTTATTTTAAGTTTTTCAGTAAATGGAAATCAAAGGAGTCTATCAGTGGCAGGAGAAATGGGGTATAAGTTGTGGTTAGACAAAGCATTGCCTGCCTTTGACACATGACTCATGTTCTCATGAAGATCTACTCCATGTGGCAAGTGATATGAGATAAAAAATGAAAATGAGTCCTTTCAGTATCCTAACATTCAACATAACGGAGTGTCTTAGTTCAAGAGAGAACTAAGATATTATGCTGGCCAAGAAATAATCCCTCTCCTTTTAAATTTAGAAAACAG
>JAWWMO010000001.1:97324990-97337291 GCA_035047845.1 Dendrocincla fuliginosa
AAAAAACTAATTTTTTTTTCTATCTTATCTATAAAGTTATACATGCACTTTCTTATCTTTGAGGTTATTCTGTACCTCTGAAACACATAGATTTCTATGCAATATTAAATTCTCTTAATTTATTATGACTTTTCTTTGTGTCTTTCTCTTCCTTCCTCTGGATATCTAGATAGAATAACTTTCATATTTCTTTTTTATTTAGCATCTAGCAGCCTTACTTTGCTAGTTAACTTGTTAACTAGTTAACTAGTCTTCTTTACCACAGTTTATAACTGGATATAAGTATCACTAAAAAATTAGGAACTGAGATTTCAGGTACCTAAATGTCATGGTGAAATTCATACTTAAATAATTTGGACTGAGGAGGTGAGAGGATTTTAGTTTGAAGTTAGTTACCAGTTTAGTCACCAGCTTTCGTGTTATGAAATTGCTATGTTCAGGGAGAAAATAAAAGCCTGCAATCCATTATCTGCAAATCATGCCCCTCTCCTAGTAATTATATGCCAAGCTCTCATTTCTTTAATCTTTCTACTTTTTAGAGCCATAGGGGCAGCAGAGGCCTGCCTAGGAGAAAAAGACTTGGAGGAAGCATTCAATCCTGTGAAAGAGACTAGGGAAAATCAGATCAGAGAAAAGGAGAATTCATTGACTGATTTATAAAGAGTTCATATGTTTAATATTGTCATATATAATAAATATGTATCTGTAAACTATATGGTTAATTTTAGCAGGTCTTAGTATGGCAAGCTCCCAAATTTTTCATTGTTGACAGGATATTTTCACTGGGTAATTGAACAAACTCCAAGAATTTCAGATTTAATAAAAAAGCAGTTTTATATTAAGGACACTGTTGGTTAAAGCGGAAAATGGGATGGTATCCACATCATACGCCCAAAATGGCCATAAAGTGGAAAACAAAGTGGCTAAAAGAACAATATTTCTGAAAGCCTTGAGGCAGAACTTAAAACCTGGATAACAAGGTAATAACAAGGTACTGCAAAGTCCAGCATGCTGGCCAAAATTTGTTTTGTATTCATTTAGCAAGTATCAATGACAGTAACTGTTATATGAATTAGTTCATTAAATCAAAATCATACTCAGTTATAAAATTATTTTAAAATAAACCAGTATTTTCCACCTTTTGTTAGCTGCAACTTTGTTTTTTTTAAAAAAAAACTCATGGAAGTTCTTTTCTGCTAGTACTATCTGGTTCATCTCAGTCTCTTATAAACAAAAAAAACCCAAAGAAAATGAAATATTTCTGCATCCTGCAGTGCCTCTCTCCCTTTTAATTCCTAATAATCTTTATTTGATATAAAGTCAGATGTTCAGATAAGCAAACAGTAATTTGACTCTTGTCGTATAACCTAGTAACCAAAGTATAGATCTGTCCCTAAGAGATGGATAGCTAGGAAAAGGAGGAAGAAAAACTAGTTCTTTATCAAACTATCTCACCTTCAGCACTTTTAACTGCCCTATATGTGATCCAACACTGCTCTTGAACTGCCCACCACATTTTTCAGAAGTGCTCCAAAATAATGGGCAGTGATGTTTGGCAGGATATTCTAACAGTGGAATAGTGTTCCCAGGGAGGTTTTGAAATCTCCATTCATGGAGATATTCAAGCTCCAACCAGACACAGCCCTGAGGCTGAAGCTTGTTTGGGTAGACGGCTTGGCCTACATGACATGCAGAGATGCCTTCCAGCCTCAGCTCTTCCTGTGATTGTTGTGCCAGAGCTTACAAGTTACTCATCTTCTATGATTTTACGAAGTTTCTTTCCTGGTGAGTTCAGAGGTGTCTGTACCTTCTGAGCTCATGATCTCTTGCCTAGGCTGAATGCGTGAAAACAAAGCCGAAGACAGAAAGCAGAAATCCACATTGAAACAATGACCATGAATTGGCTATTTTCGCAGCTGTCTGGACTTGGAAAGCAAAAAAAAGAAAAAGAAGAAAAGAAAAAAAGACAACCAACCAAATTTACAGCCTGAAAAACATTTGTTAGAAATAGTGTCCAAAACATTGCCAAAGAATAAAAGGATATTTCTTCCTACAAATATTTCCCTTCTGCTAAAAGCCAAAAGTGGGACTGAGTTTCTCAAAATGAACTTTGAGACAGTGGAAGGGATCCACTGGAGGCTTACTATTATGGCGAGGAGTATGGGAGACACAACCTAATACAACTGTCTGAGCGAACTGGACTAGTTAGGAATTTTAAAGTGTAGGAAGGAGTATGTTTGAGATTGGCTGGGGTTATGAACTCATTTTGATTGTGACAAACAGTAAAAGGAAGGATAATGGCCACATCTGTCATTCAGGAAGTTCAGATTAGAAAAAAAAAAATGTTCACTAGGAGAGTAGTGAACAGTGGATCAGATTTCTAGAGCGGATCTGGGCCCTCCATATTGGAGATTTTCAAAACTCAGCTTCATGTATCCTTGGTTGGCTTGATAATCCTACACTTGGTCAAACGTAGCTTTGTAAGTATAACTTCTCTGCATAATAGTAAATTCCATTGAATCTAATGGGTTTATACACCATAACCATAATTTCTTCACATGACTTGGGAAAACTTCTAATTTCTGCTTATGTTTGTTTGGGATTTGTAAAGCAGACAGTGTAGCAACCAAGTCCCACATAATGCAGGTGCTTATTTATCCAAAGTGGTGATTTTCTCGCTCTATCCAAAAGTCTGTATGAGGTGCTATGGGATGAATCATATATCTTATGGTGTATCATGTAACTCTATAAGGTGTGATAGTTCAGGGAAAGGTACATTCAACTGCATCTATAATCTCAGCCAAATGTAACCTCTAACAAAGGTAAAAGCACATAGATGTCTGTTACCTGTAGCTGCTCAAGCCAAATCCCACCTAGCTCTACAGCCCCCATTCTGGGTGACTTGGAAAGCTGTGTGCACAAGCACTGTTGGACTACATTTTTCTCCTGTTCTGATTCTAGTCAGGAACAGGAGATACACTGATTCCTTCTCAGGAATCTGCCTCCTTTCTGCTTTTATGGGACAGCCCACCTTGTTTCCTACTATGTTCCTGCTGCAGACCTCTGTGACAGTGCTCAAGCTCTGCTTCCCCTCTTGTGTTGCTGTGTCTGTGTTACTTGTGAACACTCTTGGAATAATATCCAATGCCTTCTTTCCAACTCTTGCATGCCCAGCACTGTCAGACATCACCAGTAAGAGTCTTTGAAGGGAAGTATTACATGCTGCAGACCAGATCGGCTTAGAGCTGCTAAAAGGAAACAGGTTTATCTAAAAGACATAATTTTTTTTCTTTAAACACTGTTCTATCAGTGTTCTATCATTCCTAGCATAAAAAGGCAGTATGTCAAGAAATAGATTTTCTTGACCACTGAAAATGAAAAATTGCCTTTTTTGAGAGCTGTGAGGAAACTAGATTACAGGACTACAACTGCTGTAGTATTGACAGGAAGAAAAAAAAGTCATGCTGGGAAAAATAAACAAACTCAACTGTCTTTTATTAAGGTTTTTTAAATATCTTTTTTATTGATTTAGATATTCAGTCGTGTTTGAAACCTACTTTAATAATATCCTTTCAAGAGCCTGGAAAGCTAATGTGTAGGTACCAAAAAGGTATTTCTGGCATGCACAGCCATTCAAGAGGTTATACATAGAACCTAATTTTAAGCACCTGATTTACAGTACTAAATAGAGAGCTAGTCTTCTTATTCCTCCCTTGTTCAATCCAGTGAGGAAATCCCTCTTGAAGACTATTCAGAATGGCTACACTTAAAGGATTTCCATGTCTATAATGAAGACAGACTAAAAGTATTCTCCTAACTTCAATGTCTGTGCAAAGCAGACATTTAAAGTTTATCTGCTTTTAACAGACACCTGCATTTTCAAGCACTCCTTTTATATCTCTATATTAGTACACTAGTATTTCATGCCCCTAAGATGTATCTCACCATTGTGTTAGCAAATCTTGTTTATTTGTATAAACTATACTATAAAGATGTACAACATTTAAATGTATCCAGATTGGAAAACGTGACTGGTGGTGTAGTTTGGTAGTCTCTCTAGATGTCTACATGCATCTGTAGCCAATAACAAAATGCTTCCCAGCTGTGACCAATACGTGACTTTTTTTTTTATTTTTTTTCCTCATGAAATTCCACCCAAAATAATATTTATTACATTGAAAATTCATATTAATTTGTTGTTATATATGTTTATTTTATAGTCTTCAACAAAATTTGATCTTGGATTAACTTTGCAGTTTACAAGCTAACAAGAACAGTTCTGTAAGTGAGAACATACAAACATAGAAAAGCAAGCCAGCAAAATTGATTCCTATATGTCTGGGACACCTAAAGGCTGACTAAGGAACAGACCACAGTGAAAACTTTTAATTTCCTGAACAATTTTTATTCTTAAAAGTTCTCTAAAGCACTTTTTGGGAATTAGGTGGGTTTTTTTAAAGGAAATAACATATATTGCCCCATTAGAATAGCAGAATTATATAGTGAGCCACATTATTCTTTTGAAATATACAAGGAAAATATTGAGTAAATTAAACTGGATGGGTGAACTTGATTTTGAGTGCTTTGCTGGACGAGAGGCCATCAAATATATTCTTGCACAGAGAATAATACTAGATAATTAAATTCCTCTTTCCTTTTGTCTTTGTTTCTCTCACCTTCTTTTCCATCTTTTCTTCTTTACAGTTTTTCTATAGTAATGAAGCTATTCCAGTAAGTTTCCTTAGAGTCACTCTTTAAGTGTCTTGAGATAAGACTAATCTCAGGTACAGAAGTCCATTTCTGAGTTACTGACCTAGAGTGCTTTTAGATTCAAAGAGAACATAATCACTTCTAGCATGAAATCATAGAATAGGAGCCTAAAACAAGCTGGATGGACTGTGTCCCAAAAGGGCCTATTTCCCATTACTCATTCTAAAGACAACCGTCTTTCAGCAGGCCATCTTAGTCTTCCAGTACCATGAGAGAGAAAGTACATTAACAAACTTTAAGTAGCTGTATTATGTATATATCTGTGTGCATTGGTCATCCTAAACTTCTTTTGTAATTAATAGACACTTTTGGAGTGAAATTCTGAATGTAGCGTGTGCACAATAATTCTATGGGTTCTCGCAGGTATATAAGATGCCTTTCTTCCTTTCTTTATCCTCAGTAGAAAAATTTGATATTTAGTTGGGCTGGTACCTGCTGTTGTACTATCCTCATAGCAATGTTGCAAAACACCCGTTTTCAAAGCTTGTTCTTTAAATTAACCAAATATTGTAATTTTCCTTGAGTTTGCGGTGTCTGAAAAATTATTGCAGGCAGTTGAGTTTTTCTGAGATGCTTCTTCCAGTAATCAGTTTTGTTTTCCAGTTTTCTTTTCAATTAATTTTAAATACAGGACATAGAGTTGTACATTGTAGGAGACAACTCATTCCAAGATGAAGCTCATAAAAAAAGAATCAGGAAAAGTGTATTACTAGAACAGAATAATGCAATTGTCCAGTGAAATGGACAAAGGGACAGGAGACATGTAAGGTAATTATGAAATAAAAGCTTTGGACAGAGTCGTAGCAGAAGATGAATGAACAATGAGTCTTAAATTTTGAGACGCTCTCCATAAATATAAATACATTTACAGAACAGTTTTGAAGTGGGGGAAATCCTTGGTTTTTTTCATAGAACAAATAAAAAAGCCTCAAATATATTGAATGTATTTGTAAAATAAGAAATTATTTTGGAAAGATTTCTACGATCATAGAAAAAATTCGGGTTGGAACTGCCCTTTAAATATCATCTAGTTCAACCCCCTTGCCACACACAGGGACATTTTTTGCTAGACTAGAGTGCTCAAAGCCTCATTCAAGCTGGCCTTGGACACTTCTAATGATGAGACGTCCACAACATTTCTGTGCAATCTATTCCAATGTGTCATTACGCTCATCATAAACAATTTTTTTCTAATGTGCAATCCAAATCTATTCTTTTTAAAATTTAACTGCTGCCCTTCATTCCATATCTACAGGGTTGAGTAAAATATCTTTTTGTGGCTTTCCTATATTTTCTATGCTTGCTACATGTGGACAACTGTTCCTCTTCCATATAACAATATTCCTCCAATATATGAAAACTGAATGGGGTTAATGAATATGTAGTTTATTTTTACTAGATAAGTAGTACCACATGCAGAAATTTCTCATAAAGGGTGTCTTAAGAAGTTTATCAACATCTCATGTTCCAAATAATTTTTGAAAAATTACCCTGCATAAAGGCTGATAAGACAAATTCCTGCTTCTATTCAGCTCTGCTAAAATTGTAGAACAGAACTGATGAAGAGCTCTCTGAAAAGCTGAAATCAGTCATTAAAGCAAAATTAAGAGCTCAGTGCATTTTATGGATCCAGAAATTATCATTCTTTAACAAAAAGAATACTATACCCCCCCCCCCATTAGCTGAGACCATAAAATTTACCTGGAACTTTACAGTTGTTGCATGAAGTTTTCTTCTCATTTGAGCAGATGAATTGACAAGAATTTCTGTGAATCTGAGAAATATTCTGCTTTTGTCCCTGTGAAAGTTTCAGAGAGCCAGTAAAAAAAAGCAAGCTAAGACAGTTCAGTACTAGAGTGATGCAAGAGCTTAGTCTGAAAAATTTGAATAGGTTAAAAAAACCCCAAAACAAAATCTATAAATTTTTATATTTCTCAATGTTATCCCCTTTAAAATGAATGAGACAAAGTCGGCATGATTTTGCCCTTGATGGTAGGTGTTATAAGATACAGTTTGAATCCTTGTTATACATTCCTGAACATGAGATCAGGATCTAATTTGAATTATTTGATTCTTCACACACACATATTGACTCGTGACAAAATAATTTCATTCAGGTAAAAACAGAGGACAATATAAAAGCCATCCATCACACAAGAAAGACAGGTGATGCTTCAGATTGCATAAGGTAACAAGAAAAAGAAGTTCAGGGCTTTGTGAAGGTTGATGAATGACTGAATATCCTTTACTTTTATGTTTTCTACACAATTATTTCACTTAGAAAACTCAGTGCCATGCTCTAGTAGGCAAGGTGGTGTTAGGTCAAAGGTCGGACTTGATGATCTCAGAGGTGCTTTCTAAATTATGATTCTGTGATAACAAATATAGATGGAAATGCTGTGTATCTTGCTACTTTAGCAGATTTTAATAGCAACCTAGGTCTGAAAAACAGAAAATAAAAAGGAGGATTAAAAATGTCACAAAACCAAAATATACAGTAAATTAGAAACAAAAAATGGAATTTGGTCTTCACTCATTTGAAAATACAGTGTATAATATATGCTCATAAGAGAAACAATAAGAAGTTTATCTATACCACGTAGTGAGTACCAGCATGCAAAGATATTTACCTTGCATTTTGTGGAGATGCAGATGTTGTTGCAGATTTATGCCAAAAAAATAGAGGCAAACTTTTTTAGAATTATCCAAAGGATTACTGAATAATTTTTTTTAAAAAAATCCTCAAACTGAGTTTGTCAATGAACTGATAAACATCTAGAAATTAGTCAAATGGTAGAATTTCTATGTTGTTTGATCTTTTAATCTTTAGATTTATTTCATAGACATTTAGATCACTTTCCCACCTTGTAAGATCTCTGACAGGGCACTAGAATGAAGGTTTTCATGTCCCTAATAGAATAATTGAAGGTCAGGTTTATATTTGGTCTGCACGTCCATTGCCTGGAACGTGTCTGCTGTAGCGGAGACAACAGAAATTAAACAGATACGACAGGAAAGAGAAAGGAAAAATGCCTTAGACATAACAATGAAGGAGAAGAATGGACTACACATCATTAGATGTTTAGGCAGTACAACTAGAACAAAATTTACAGAACGCAACCCCACAGTGAAATACTTCCTGTGAAGTACAGCACCTTGGACAGTGCAGACATGCAGATCCCATGGACTCATCTGCAATGATTCATTAATTATCAATATAATCATCAAGTAACTAACCATGTTTCAGAAAAATAAATAATTTACTACAACCAAGAAATGTGAAAGTTAGAGTTTACTGGCAACTCATAGAAGACTTTACATTTTCCCATTCATATGTGTCAGCAAGACATGAGTTCACAGTGGATTTGCTGTTCTGCTGCTCTGGTTTTGAAATGGAGTAACACAGTTGGCTCAAAATCAGAAAAACTGAGTTCTCATGAGCTTCCTTATAATGTTGAAGCCAAAGACTCATTGCTCATTACTGCTTAGAATTCTGAACTCAGTTATGACAGGTCCATATCTATCTTAGAAGTCGCTTTTGCACTGCTGTAGTTCAAAGATGAGATTTTAAAAATAAATCCTTCTTGGTATAATTACTCTCTCATTGAAACCAGTATTATTTTTTCTATGATTTAAATAGAAAGGAAGCCAGACTGATAATAAATGAGCATTTGATAATAATATTTCAGTTGATTGGCTCTCAGTTTGTTCAGATTTAACTGTCAGGAGAATGAGACACCGCATTCATCTTTGATCACTTCTGGAAAAAAAGAATATTGTGTTAAGAGGATATAGTCAACACTCTTTGAAATCAGTGTGGATTTTAACTGAATAAAGGCTGGGAGTCTGTACCTTAAAAAAAAGGAGGCAGCAATTTAAAGCTGAGGATTAAAAAAACAGATAGGAAAAATATGGGAGTTTTCCAACTTCTATTTAATATTTCATTCTATATTATACCCTTCACACTCTCACTAGTACTCCAGATGTCACTACATTCTGTAATGAAACCATAACTTACAATCTATTTTTGCCTCATATTTTTTCTTTTTTTTTTTCCATTTCATATACTTTAAGAATTGTACCAAAGTGCACATTTATTCATTCTTTACTTGAGTCTATAGAATTCTAACTATGTATTGAAACACTGAAACTGTGTTAAATTCTGGAACTAAGGGAATCTTAACCCACTGGTGCAAGTACCTTCATTTTGCAGACATTTGATTGTATTTTTTTCCTTTCCATGTCCTTTTCTTTCTTTGATTTGATAAGGAGCTATACCTACTCCATTTGAAAGCATTTTCATAACCTCTTTGAGCTAGGAAGCTTATCCAAATGTCCAGTTTTCATTTATTCACATGCATATTCATATGTAGTATGTAATAGCTTTTGTTCTAGCCTTCCCTATATCCTAAGTTGTTTTGATCAGGGTGGGGTTTTTTTGGGGGGGTTTCCCTTCTCTAATCCTTCATTCATTAAGAAATTGCAAATGTTACTCACATATGTCTTGGCTGTTGTTTTTGTAGGCTGAGGAAATCATGTGCTTTTAATTCCCTGCTGTAAATTAAAAAATTCATCCCCTTTATCACTCAAGTAATCCTTCCTTTTGTATTCTCACATTCCATCCATTTGTTTTTTTAAATACTAATTGAAAAATGTGTGTTATTTCTGATATCTATTGAGTAGAGTGTATGCTTCCTTTTTATTAGACAAGGTCTCTGCCACTTCTTCAGAACTGCCTTTTTTCAGACTTGTATTATCATGGGACTACACAGTCCTCTATTGATCAACTACTAAAATTACTTAGTTTTTCAGTCAATTGCTCCCAACAAGAAAGAAAATTCTGTGTGCAACTTTTCATTATGAGTTACTGATTTTCAGCTTGTTTGGTTTTAGAATCATATCATATGGAATAATAGGGATTGGAAGAGATCTTAGAGATCATCTAGTTCCAATGCCTCTGGCAGGACCCCTTCCCCTTGAACACGTTGCTCAAAGCACCATCCAACCTGGCCTTGAACACTGCCAGAGATGGAGAATCTACAACTTCTCTGGACAGCCTCTCCATTGCTTCACCATTCTCTAATATCTAATCTAAACCTGCCCTCCTTCAATTAAAAAAACTTTTCCCCTTGTCCTATTGCTACATGTCCTTTCAAAAAGTCCCTCTCCAGCTCCCTGGTTTCTTCTAGGTACTGGAAGGCTGTTAAGGTCTATGAGGAACTTTCTGTTCTCCAGGCTGAACAATCACAGCTCTCTCAGCCTGTCTTCATAGGAGAATGTAAAGTGCTGCTCAGTAGAATTCTTAGTGTTTTCTTTAATGGTGTCCAACAAGATATATTAGCAGTCCAGTGATCCTGTATTAATTTATACATATAATTAGCAGTAATGGATGCAAGACCCTCGCATATGTAAATACATGCAGTTCTTTATGGTCTGTGTGTTTGGCAGTGCATAAGGCTTCTTCTTGCTGCCAATCTCCATCAATCACTGAAGTGTATATATTCATAATGATTTACTATGAATTTGACTTGGGGGTTTGATCAGGATTTTCTGCATTTGACTTTCAGTTAGGCAATGTATTCATTGAGACTGTGTAGTGCAAGACAGAAATTTTAGGGTAACAGCCCACAAAAGTACAAATATGTCTAACTGAAAAAATTAACATCAATCTGTTGGTCAGAATTTTGGTTTAGCTGTACTCATTAATCCTTGAATTTCTTAGAAATATACTATATTTAGCATTCTTACCTAGCAGGTAAGAATATGGCACAGAGAATGGTTTGATAAAACATGTTTTTTTCTTTTCAGTAGCTTTTTAGTCTTTGTTTCAGCTTTGCCTTTGTTTCTAATACACTATTTGTCCCCCACTATAACCCAGTGAGGTATAATAAACCTAAATTCTTAGCACTTTGTGCAGTGACTATTATAGTCAGGATATTGTTATATATATATTCCTTATAGCTGGGGGCCTTCATTCTAAATCTCACTTCACCCGAGAGATCTCATTTGGATCTAATTTTGACTTAGGTTGGGAATATTTTCAGCAAAGCCCAGTGAGTATATTTGTAATGAAAGCACACACTTCCCTGGGTGGGAAATGACATAATGCAAACAAATCTGTTGTCTTCAAAATAGCTTTTATATCTGAAAATCAACCTCAAAGTCACTGTGTTTTAGATTTTCTTGCTGTTGATGTTAAGAGAGTTTTATTTTCTGAAGCTTAGTGAATATAATAAATCCTGCCAGAAAAGATTTCAACAAATGGGTTTCATTACAAAAGTTTGAATGAAAAGTAAGCAAATATAGTGAATAGCAATAATAATGCAAAAAGATTCTCCTCTCTGGTAGCCAAAAAACTTATTTCTAATCTTCTTTTTCATTCAAAGAAAATGAATTCCCCTATATTTTGATAGCTGGAAAAGGTGTAAATCCTATATGAGGTGTACAAACCTGTAAGTAAGGTAAAATATACCCTCTTGTACATATTACTGTATTTACAATTATCCTATCACGGACTAATTCAGGTTGTAAGGCACTTCAGGAGGTCTCTGGTCCAACTTCCTGTCCGAAGTAGGGCTAGCTTCATATTCCTCACCTCTTGATCTATACAGACCTTGAAACCTACCAAGGACTGAGACAACACAGCCTCTCAGGGTACCTGCTCTGCTGCCTCATTATACCCATGTGAAAACAGAATCTTCTTATTCTTAGCCTGAACGTCTCCTACATCCGTTGTCTTTCATGGTTCTCCTGTGCACCACTGTGCCAAGACTACCCCAATCTCCTTGATGACGTCTTGTAGGTTCTAGGAGTCTGTTTGGTGCTTTGGAAGCTGTCCCTTCTCCAGCCTGACCCAGCCCTGTTCTGCCAGTACCTTCCCATGGGGCACCACCTTAGGGACCCTCCACTGAGCTTCACACCATTTATCTGTGTCTTTGCTTTGCTGGGGAACAAAACTTGATGCAATCTCAAAATATAGTCTGACAAATATCATGTAAAGGGTTGAAAATCCTGTCCTTTAATCTATAGAATATGCCTCCGTTTTTATAGCTCAGGAGCTGTTCACCACCTTTGCTGTTAAGGCACATCATGGGATCATGTTTGGCTCACTGTTCATTACCTTCCACTAGAGCAGGTTGCTCAAAACTCTTGAACACTTCCAGGGATGGAGCAACTTATTGAAGGGAACATTGCATAAATTGGGTCTCCAGATTTCAAGTTATTAATGGCATTTTTAATTCATAGTGGTTAGTAAGGATAGATATACACATACTAAATGTACTGGAATTGACAGAAGAAGAGACAGTGGGCTCAAGTCGAAATACAGAAATTTCCACTTCTTTACTCCAGACTTTGCCACCCTCATGCACCTGTCATTTGCTGAGATTTACCTTGTTCGCATCTCTGACAAGATGCTGCAACTGACCCTGGAGTCCAGATTAGATCAAGAAGACATGGAATGGAATGGAATGGAATAGAATAGAATAGAATAGAATAGAATAGAATAGAATAGAATAGAATAGAATAGAAT